>OY720679.1:82954829-83554829 GCA_963170755.1 Amphimallon solstitiale
AACTATAACAGGTATGTTCCAACATACAGTTGTGAACGGTTCTAGAACTAGTGCGCATGTCATTTAAGAAAAAGACTGTTCGGACCATGCAGTTCTGAAACTACAAATTCTGAGAACTAGTAGTTCAATGTTCGGTCTTTCAGAACGCGTAATTCAAGAACCGTTCTGAATTACGAGTTCTTCTAGAACTGCATGGGTCCGAGCAGTCTTTTTTTAAATGACATGCGCATTAGTTCTAGAACCGTTCAGAACTGTATGTTGGAACAAACCTAACGTCATGCATCAATCTCAGAAATATTTTACAAACTGCCTAGAAACTGTCGGAATTGGTGGGCGAAGTTACCCCTTGGCGAAATAGTGGAATATGGTTCACTCAGACTAGACCGACTCGTGTTTGGTCGGCTCTCGGGGGAAACCGGTATGTAATACGGTGCCCGAGAGCCGACAAAACACGAGTCGGTCTAGTCTGAGTGAAACTGAACCGTATTCCCCCTATCTCGCACATGTATAGACCATACCAATAATTAATTTCAGTGGAATTTGCCGGAATATCAAAATTTTGTTCTTATTTCAAAAAATTTAAAAAAAAATAGGTATTGTTATTGAGTGTTACGATATTTTTAATAAATAAACTTTTTAAATTTTTATTTTTATGTCTTCGAAAAAATAACGGTTTACCCCCTGAAAGGTATCTTTTTCTGAAATATTAATGTAAATTTGGTATGGTTTTCATAAAAAATAAGATTAGGAAATGGGAAAAACGATTTTGAGGCAAAGGGTATAGCATTAATAACAACATATAGCAACTAGTTTGTGCACAAACTGTAGACCAAATTCCGAACTCAAGTACCAACAAAAGAGCATATTAATTATGTTACTTCAAATATAGGGTTAATGCTTTTTATAATGTATTGTCTTTATATCATACCATCGAAAAAAATTATAATTGAAGTAGACTGTAAAATTTAAATGTATTTTAACCACTTCCACATAATGACATTTATTATTTGACATTGAAACTGCGTTTGTGTTTAGACATAAATGGACAACATTCTTTACACATTCTGTAGTTCTATGTAAATTTTGATTATGATTTCGATATTAAATGAATTATTTGTTTTATTTTTTGTTACAATATCATTTTGATGCTATAAACTTTGTTTACAATGAAAATGTCAAATAATTAATGTCATTATATGGAATTAGCTGAAGTACATTTTAATCACATATTGCTAAAACAACATAAGTCACTTTATACACATTTTCAGGAGACGTGTTATTAGCAAACATCTTTAATATCATATTTGTTTACATTGTAGAATACAAAATATGTTGTTAAACTTCAAAAATGGAAAATTCTGACTTAAGGACTTTCTGCAATATATGAAAAAGTTCAACTTTGCTAACACATGAGAAAGATTTTTTAATTACTCTGCTGAGATGGAAGCATTTTTTATGGGTTCTGGTCTTGTTAGAGTTGATTATAGACTCATAAAAGGGTGTATGCTCTTCATCTATCCATTGCAGTAATGTTTTAAGATGCTGAACTTTGCTTTCCAGTATTGGAACGTTTTCGCTATACGCCCACACTTCTGGCCACTGGATTCTTACATTGTCTGTCTTCCTGGGATTTCTTAATGAAAATGTATGCCATAACATTCCATCAATCAACTCGGAAGCATTTACGCAACCAGGTTTTGAATGTAAATGCACGAAATGATGTAATTTTGAAATGGACAATGTCACCCGCTCGTTTCTCGGAAATCTTTCTGTTTCCATGGAGATGCTCTCTTGTTTGTAGTACGCTGGCCACCAAGCTTTAAAATCTAGAATTTCGTCATTTTGAACTTCCTTTACTGTAAACTTGTTCTGTGAGCTGGCTTGTAGAATAATTTCTGTGTAGGTATGTAAATTGTAAACTCGGTCAAATCTCCGTAGTTTTCTTTTAATCATACTAAAATCCCTATCACAGGGTAGAAACGAATGTCCTCTAATTAGGTAAAATTGCTGCACCTTTTTAAACCGACCCGTTTCTGCTAAAGACATACATAATCTGACAATGCAATGATTTTTGTTCTGACCAGGGCAGTTATCTGAAAAGAGCCGCAGTTCTTTAATTTCATCTGGTACATAATTTTTAATGTAGTGCATTAAGAATGATGCTACCTCATTTGGACCCTTACTGGCAACATTTTCTGTATATACGTAAAAGAAAGCTGCGTTCGTACCGAGACGCTTAACTATGTTAGGTAGAACAAGTCTTGCACAGAAAGTAGAGGCAACTGCAAATTTTGCATAAAATCGAATGAGATTGCTGCAAGTTCTTGATTTTCTTTGCACTCTTTAGTAGCAATTTGAATGGCTTTATAGAATTTCTTTGCACGGCGTTCATGAATCATCTTTTCAGCAACGGCAGCCTTTTTGGCTGCATCCCCTAGAGAAGTACTTCTTATTTTTAAACTCAATTCTTCGCATTTATTGCAAGTATCTACCTGGGGTCGTCCAAAGTGCAAATTAAAATTGTCGTGAAAGAATTTTAAATAAAAATAGTAATTGACTTTTGTATCGGGGATATTTTGTACAAAACATTTCATGCATTATCTTTACATTCAGTTTGGCATCAAGGTATTGGAATTTTCTTCCTGAATAATATTCCTTTATAGGATATAAAGAAATGTGATTTCTAATCAAATTTATAACATCGGCTGATACAGCATTTCCTTTAGAATGTTTCCCTCTCTTGTCAGTAGGCGTTTGATTGTTTCTTAATAGTAGTTTATCCTCTTCATTCTTTCAGCAGTAAGACCGGTGTGTATGTTCAACAATGTCCTTTGACAAACTTTATCTTTTTGCTATCGACCTGCACAGAGTACTCATATGATACAGCCCCTTTTTTTCCTTCAGGATTACGTTTTCTTTCCTATTTAACATTCACAACCGTTACTATACTCTGAAGATAAAGATCTTGTGAGTCTTTGTTTGGCAAGCTATAAAAACTTTTGAAAATACGTTCTCTCATGTCGATATTTATTTTAGCTGAACATTTCATAGCTCAGCTAAGATAAAGTAATATTGAAAAATTATACCGCAATGAAGAAGTTAATTACAAAGAACTTACCTGCAAAGATTCATGTTAAGATTTGAGGTTATGGCAGGTACCGTTTTGTTTTTGTAGTTCTTGTATTCTAATCCTTTGACACTAGATGTTCGAATCACATTTTGTTTATAAACTGGGTCGTTGCGAACCCCTCTTTTGCGTGTTTGAGGAGCCATTTGGCAATAACAATAACCAGCTTATACAAATTAATAATATTAATAACAATCACTCGCTTAGGTACAACAACTACTAAATCGCGTTAAAATTTTAAGGTTATGTTATTATTGTTATGGCGCTGTATAGTGTAGAAACAACCTAAGTCAGTCACTTGAGTTGTTTTAGCGCTACACAAACTATTTCCTGTGTAAGTTTCTAACATAAGCGATATGCTCACTTGAGTTCTTTTAGCACCAAACAACGCAGAACAGCCAATATAACAGAAAATATGTGGAAACTCAATTTGGCCAAAAAGTGACTTGTGTTGTTTGTGTTTTTGAAATGTCTATATAATTCATAAAGATTCATTCATTTTAGCATAAATGTTTAAGTGTAGACAGTAGTGAGTGCAATGAAAATAAATACCGCCCATATTATTTCACGAAAGAAGGTGTACCACAAATTTAGATATAAGTTGAACAATTAAATAAAAAATACATTTCCGAATAATCTTCAAATCACAACTTAAAAATAACAAATAAAAGGTCAAATTGCAATTGTTCGTCGAAGAAACGTGGTCATGCATCGAATTTTCTTCATGAAATTAACATATCTTGCCACATTTCACTTTACAAATCAGCACCGATAATGTGCACTTCGAAAGTGAAATTTCGTGTGATCTGATATGTCGATGACCTTTGAATGGTGTTTAAAATTTAAAAATCGTTCGACAGCGGGCACTTCGCACAATTCACCGACCTTCGATACATTCTAGTCTATAAAAATAAGAAAAAAACGGTGTCCCGTTCGATGTATCAACTTTCTCTTCAAATCAAGTTAAAATTTAGAGCAACATGTGCAACAAATTCTAACTGGAGACCCGGCCATTCGAACATTTAGATTTATTTCTCGTGAATCTCCGTGTGTGGATATGGTCACATTCTATATACAGGTTTAGAGTGTCATCTTTATATGGAAAAAATGAAAGTGTTCCACTGGCAAGAACCAATTATCAGTAATTAAGGTGTTGTCGAGAAGAGAGATTTGTTTATTTCTTTATATGCAATGTTTTTTTATGTAATTTTATACTTTTTTTCTCATAATGCAAAACGGTAATGTTTAACCTATATATCCTTGACAATAGCCTTCAAATGGTTATTTAATACTTAAATGTGTATAGATGCACATAATTGCATAATACATCAATGGAACGGATACGGTCAAATAAAATTAATATATTGAATTCAGATCTAAACTGTGAATGTAATGTAAAGGAAAAACATTATACGAGGAGAGTTTTTTTATGTTATCCACCTAGCTGTGAATACATTATGCTATCGCGACAATTTTCTTACATTACGTTTCTGTGACATTTTATAATCTCGAAGTTTAGTTAGAATAGCTAAACATTCGTTATTTTTACATTCGTTTAAAGAAAAGAAGATGAGTGAATCGGAACTTGAACGCAGAGGTGTTATGAAATTTTTATCATGAGAAGGCAATTCCTCGAAGAGAATGATGAGAGTGTATGGAGAAAGTATGCAATTCTATTCCAAAGTCAAATTTTGGTTAAGCAATTCAAATGGGGCAGAGATCCATTCATGATGACCCAAAGTGTGGAAGACCTCTAAAAGCAAGAACTGAAGAATTCATCAACAAAGCTGAAGATTTATTTTGACTGACCGGCGAGTAAAAGTTTCAGTTATTGCTAGAGAAACAGAAATATCGGAAGCGAGTGTTTTAAAATTCTGCTTAGTCCCGAACAAAAATTGTGTAGACGACAAATTTGTGAATTGACTCTCTTATCTCAAGATAAAGACATTTTCAATAGAATTGTAATTGGGGATGAAGCTTAGGTACACCACTGGAACTCTCCAACGAAACAAGAGGCCATGTAATGGGTTCATAAGAGCTCAAACACAAGAAGCCAAAACCACTACATTCTGCAGGAATAGTGATGGCCACAGATTTCTGGGTCGCGGAAGGGGTTCTCTTATTGGAGGGTAACAGTAACGGGACATGTCTACCATGACACAATTAAGATTTTGAACATGGTTATACGCGAAAAAAGACTCCACAATTTTGCTCAGAAGACTCTGCTTTTTCACAACAACTGCAGGAAATTCTTCAAGCAGTAATCAATGAATACGGCTATAAGGAATTTTTACAACTACCCTATAGTCCCGACCTCGCCCCCTGTGACTATTATCTTTTTCTAAAACTCAAAAAACCCTTGAAACGGCGTCGATTTTTATCGAATGAAGAAGACCTAGAAAACGCAGTCGGTTCGTGTTTTGCGGAATTACTCTTTTTCGAAGGCATAGTGTTATTAAAGAAACGTTGGACTAAATGTGTTAGTGTTAATGGTTTTTACTTTGAAAAAAATTTTTTTTTCGTTTTCTAATACGTTTCATTCGTAGCTGGTAGCTAGCAGATTTATGCGATGAACACTTTGTCATTGTAACATATCTCTAAGTAAATCAGTGAAAGCATATATTATAATAAATATTTTATTGTCCTTTTTTACTTATTTATTACATTCATCTAAAAAAATGAATAATAATATAGTAATATAATACCTTGTATATTTCTTGTTGTACCGGTTGTCTTACAAAAAACGCATCACGCATAACTCTGTTATTAATAATCTGATTTCAGAAATTCAAAACCCATAAGACACAAGACATAAATACTTTTTGTCAAGCCAAAAATAGCAATACTTTTTACAGTGGTGTGATTCAACTTGATTTTGTAAAATATTCTTGCGAAATAATCTTATTTCATAAACAAAATTTAAGTGTACCATGGAATGCTAAACAATAGAAAATTTTATTAACTTCAGAAATAAAACAACGTAACAAATCATAATTATTGCTCAAAATGCCTCCCACCTTGCTGAAAACAGCTGCAGGTGGATATTTTTCAATATCAAATATCCGTAACAATTGGCGCCCATTCGTGGGGCATTCAATAACAATATGTATATTTGCTAGAGTTAAAAATAAAATGATGTTATTTCTGATTTAGCCATAATTAAATTAAGCACTTTATAAAGGCAAGGAAAATTAGCAGTAGCATTAGATAATGTAATATTAATAATAAATAATAATATTACCTAAAAGTACCTTTATTGAAATGTTTTATTTGTTACCAAAATTGTGTCTGTATCAAAAAATACTCAGTACTCAAACCTAGCAGTAAATGTACCAACTAAAACTAGAATAATGTTTACGCAAAAATGAAATTATTATTCTGTGCTAACTACATAAATAATAATTATTAAAACAAAAACCAATATAACTCGCATTAATAACAAACATCAAGTGCTATTCGCAGCCTTATAATAATAATAATATTTTGTAATTTGATCACCGAGAGAAATATTAGTATAAAATATGGAAGTTATGTATAAATAGGAAGAAGCTATTTGTTCTAGTATCAACGTATTACGATTTTAACCAATATAAAATTAATATTCATAACTTTATATTCCTTAACTATAATTAATATTAATTACTAAATTCGGTCGCCGCATTCTTATAAGTATATTCCGTTTGACATATGAAAGTGACCATTGAGTTTTCGTGAATGAACTACTTCCTTGTAGGACGGAACAAAAACAAAAGAATACTGACATCATCGTTCATGTGTTCGCATAAAATACTTACGGTTAGACATTCAATACATTGTGAGAACGATTAATAATAAGACAAAAGGAATAAGGTTCGGTTCAATAATATAAGATACTGAATTATTTGACAAAACAACAGAGTGAAAGATAGGAAAACACGTAGATGATTCAATAGAAAATTAATGAGCGTTTGTTTGTAGGATGAGATGAGTAGTGTTTGTAAATATTGTACAACCTAGAGAAAGGGGGAAAAACGTTGTAGTTGCGATAGATTTGACTAACAAAATGTAAAAGTATTGTGCAAATTTCGTAACTGGTACATCCTGTTCAATTTTTGCGCGTTAATAATCTAATGTATTAGCACAAACTCTATTCAAATATTTAATATAATATTATGTATTAGGCCAAAATATACCTATGCTATAATACCATATACATTTTTGGCTAATCAGTCCAACTTTTCTCAACATATTGCAATTTAGAATCAATCAAGAATAATGAGATTTACTTTTTATATAATCACCGAATATGTAACCTGGGATACTTTCAGTACGATTTCACATTCTTCTGTACTTACTATATACTATATGACTAATGTAGCAGCTCCGAAAAAATATCCTATGTCTAATACTAATTTTACAAACTGTGTTTCATACTTTTTCTAAAAGGTAATTCAAGAATGATTGTCAGTGAATGTAATCAAGGGTGGGTATATATCTAACTATTCTTAAAAAAGAGTTGCGATAATTTATAATTTAGTCTAAAAACAACAAGGGGACTTATATACATTTACCAAAGCTAATTCATTTTTGCTGTTTTACTTTTTTAAATGTTTTATACTGACTTATTGTGTTCATGCCACATCTTTGACTGCAAAAGCTTTGCAAATTCGCACGTTTTGAAGTTAGGTGTTAAGGAAAATGCTTTTTCCAACAATATGTACACACTCTAGTCTTTGTATATCTCTAGACGTGATTGAATCTAGAGTGCCTTTAATAAGAAGTGGAGTTTTATTGGTCGGAAATATTTATTTGCATTACGCACCACGTGGGCGCCATGTTCGTTCTAGCTTCGTGTTTGCAGTGTACTCAAAGCAAGAGATTTATAAGTGTTTTTTACTGTTATGTACCTACATTATTACTTATTATTATTCGTTATTATGAGTGTTTTTATAAGTTTTTTCTACTAATCGCCAAAATGACATTTATCGTATATTTTTCCATGTGAAGTGATCTTGACAAAGTGTGACTATGTGCGCTTTATTACGTGGTCAACTTAGCAACGGGCTATTTAGTCTCTGGCTGAAGTTGACGTGGCGCAAGAACAGACAAGTAATTTTGTATTATTTTGAATATTGCTGTCGCAGAAAACATATAGTATAAAATTCGCGTTATATACACTCGTTAGTTACACGTTTTACTAAACACTCGCTCCGCTACGCTTCGCTCATGATTAATAAACCTCGCACTACGTATGTGTGGATATTTTTGTCTTAGTAATAAAATTATTTTGATAAGGCAAGATTTTAATAATTTTCATACTACCATTGTATTTCAAAATATTATCTTTAGCATACTTGAATCAATTCTTTAAAATATAGGCGCATCTGTTATTCTTTTTATTATTAGTTGATAATAGTTCAAGGAATTTCTTATGGAAAACATTCCTAAAGATCCTAAAAGAAGACGTAGGAACTGATTACCAATTATGTTGAAATCCAGTCGTCACATTTTTTTATCTTAAATAATTTCGAACAAAATTGCTCATACAATATTACGAATGACGTTATTATATACTAGCATTAAGAAGCTATCTAAAGTATTTGTGTATACTTTCTGTTAGAGCAAGTACGTTCAAAACACCTGTTTTATTAATATTGTAATGGACTTTTGGCCGTCACTGTATAAACTATCGAACTAATTTGTATTAATGCTTCTTTATTTAATTTTACATTAATAGGTTCGATAATTTCATACAAATATTCTAAAATATATTTAATTTGTCTAATGTCAATTAGTAACGAGGAAGATGATATTTTTGTTAATTTTCTACTTGCATTTTGCACGTGATAATATCGTGCGTTTGAGTATAGTGCGTGCGTTTGAGTATAGTGCGTGCGTTTTGTGCGTGATACTTCGACAAAAATACTGTTTTAAGGTATTATTTATGCGCGTACAGGCCTATATAAGGCGACGATTTTGTTAGTAAAACCAGAGTTCTCCTCGGCAGTCTGAGGAGATCCTCACACATAGTTTTCTTGGCAGTCTGAGAGAATTCTCACCAAACTCTCTGGCAGTCTGGAGAGCAAGTCCCGTAAATTGTTTTATTTCCTGGCAGCCTGTGGAAAGAGAACAATTCCGTCCTGTAAGTCCCGCACGAATCTTTATATGGTTATACTGTTCATGTTAAATAATCATATCAGATAGGTTACTAATAATTTCAGATGTATTAAAGTAAATTTTAGTTTCACGTAAGATTTTAAAAATATATTATTCTTGTCGAATATCTCCTCAATAATACGAACGCACGTACCAGATGATGCATTAACGTTTTTGCCGAACTTGTGTAATTATCACCTTTCTCGAAGTAAATAACATGTATATAATATCTCAATTTACTAAATATTTATGACCGTATATTTTATAGATTGATGTTTGAATATTCCGTTAAATGTTTGTTGACATACTGCGAATAAGTTTCAGTATAAGAATTATAGTTGCTTCTGTATTCAACAAATACTTTAACTGAAAAATTGTTTGAAGTTAGATTAGCGAGAATGCATTCTGGCATTCTCAAAAAGTCCAACAAGAACTACTTCCACTAAGAGAGTTCGACAAGAAGTAGTAGATAATTTATTAGCAAATAAATCTTCATGCATCAAGGTACGTTTTTGGTTGAGGTAAAAAAATTCTGGAAACAACAATCAACTCCACCACATGATACAGAATGCCAACCTATGTAACCCCGAGTGACAAAACATCGAAAGGTCAAAACGGGGAAATCTGTAAATTAAAAATAAATTATTGGAAAGTTTTGGTATAGTGCAACCACAGACACGAGTTACAGACCTCATCAGTACGGTATGACTAAATAGTGTATGTTGATTAAATATTTGTGGTATAAAGTCTTGCTTTTAATTAGCTGTTTCTCATACTGTATTGATGAAGACTGAAAACGTACCTGTGGTGTTTCAGTGTGACAGTTTTAAAAATGTTTGAAACATATAGATGTTATACATATATAAAATAAAAACTGCGGGTAAATTATGTTTTAATAGTCTTTGAGAATGTAAAGAAGCAAAAAAATGACTTTAGGATGTTCATTTGAAGTGGATATCTACTAGTCAAAAACAACAGATATTAATTTTTGCTTTGTTTTGCATATATGATGTAATAATAAAGCTTCAAATTGTATTAAGAATAATAACGGCACTTTCAGCAAAATAACACATTCAATTTCATACATTAGTCTCATTTAATAAAGTTGATTAAACGATCCTTTTTGAAAATATTGTACTCGATAGACTTGCATTTAAAGGTGCTCTGAAGGATCTTCTTATCGAACGTGCTTTTTAATAGACAATTACGTCAACATGTAAACTTCTTTTATTATTATTATTATTATTCAACAGAATAGTTGCTTTTCTCGTAAATGTATAGTAAATTTTAAAATTATATAGCTGGAAAATGTGACACATACTTCCGTTAAAAAATAAAAATAAGTGGGTTTAACACCGACAAATTTGGCAAAGTATGATAATATATAACCTATGAAATATAAACCAAAACCTTGCGATAATATAGAACTAATATTATGATAACGAAGAATACCCTATTTAATGAAGAAATAACGGAAGTGTGTAACCACAATTGTGTTTTATTCACGTATTCTTTTTATATTTTATGTTCCAATAAATTACTACAGCAAACAAAGATTTTTTTGAATCTGGAATTGTCTACGCAGATTCTTAGAAAACCGCAAAAAAGCAATATTAAACGTAGTCGTTTACTGGCATAACATCTGCGTTCTATTATAATCTAAAAAGATATAGGTACTTGATTCTAACCAGTTAGCTTTCGTCATTCGGCCTACCTAACATCCATTCACATTCATGAAGTGAAAATCACTCATATTTTTCATTATCGAGTTATGGGACGTGACGTGTATAAATGATCGTACGTAATCGTCATTAAGGAGACACATTGTTCGACAAGAAATGAAAATTTGTGCTTTGAATATCAATAATTACAATGGATATACACGAACTAAATCCTTCTCTTCCTCCACTTGGGAATGAGGTCAATGTTAATGATGCTCGCCTATTTGTCTTACATCTGATGTTTATATTTTCCTTTCCCTAATAAAATACTAGGTTAAATAACGTATGCTGTCGACAAATTGGTTTCGTTGTAATGAAACATTTAGCATGAAATTTCATCAGTACCTACCAGTTGTTTAGTGGCTACATATTTTGATAATTATAGCTTGTTATCAGATAAAATAATGGACCCTTGGGCCCATCGAAGTACTTGCAACGAATGCGAGCCTCTCTGGCAAGACTAAGTACTTTCAAAATAGTATTCCCAAAATCAATGCAGCAACCACGCAGGATCCGCAAAACCCATGAATTCTGAAGGAGTTAAATTTTTATCAAGTAAATATTTAATCAAAACATCTTGTGGAAAATGTTTATCAATAATTACTCTGACTTTGAGATCGCTTAAGGTATTCTGATCTCTACAAAGCACCAGTTCTTGTTCGTTTCTAAAATTTCTTTCCATAAAAAGGCACTTCAAAATAAATATCGAGGGCAGTAACAAAATCTAATGTTCAATAAATATATCGCAACAATCATGTCTCTATTCAAGGCCCATCAAAATTTCGTCTGACCCCAAAATAAAATTACGATTATTTAAATTTATCAAAATTCTCTTAACGAATTGCCATGAGAATTTAATTTACAAATCAGCCGAACTCCCTAAAGTTTTGAAACGCACTTACATTATAGTTTGGAGGTATTTCTCTCAAATTATCATTCTCTATGTCATAAGCGGTCAATCTATTCGCAAGAAACCACTTTTGCGCAAGCATATTCTAACTACAATACAATATGTCAAGGGAGTAGTACCGTCAGCGATCACTATTTGCATATATGATGATGGTATTCGTTGAGAGGTCATTAATATTCTAAATGGATTGGGTTTTTAGTATCCTCTCTTCTGTTGCAGACCTTCCCACTTTGCAGGATTGCAATTGCAATATTTATTTTTATTGCTTCTAGGAAGCAACCATTGTCAATTCTATTATTATCAGTTCTATTAATAGCCAAAAATGTTTTTATTGTGGGCATGATTTCTGCTTTCTTAATTAGAGACTATAGGTATGTCTTCGTGAAGCTGCTACTCAGAATATTTCAAATTTCTTTCACTTCCTCTACTTTTTCTTGATGTCTGGAAAATTTCCAGAATTACGTTCATCTTCAAGACCAGTGAGTATAATTAAATACAGGACCATTGCAATTCAAATTTCAAATTTTGGAAACATTTTTAAACTTTAATCGTTTGAACCATACTATTCTTGCCATTAAACTGTGAACCTTTGGCCTCTTGCTAGCCTTCTTAAATATAATATCATTAAATATTAATAACAGTAACGGACACAAGATTTATATGCAAGATTATAGAGTGACTTTTCAGAATATTTCATATTTAATGAGGATGAAACCGAGCTATTTTATAAACTCATGCCTGACAAAACTTTGAAATTCAAAGTTGAGTCTTGTAGTCGTGGAAAATTGTCAAAAGGTAGAACAACCATAATGATTACAACTAACAATTAGAAACAAATTAAAGAGTATAAGAAAGTCGATACCGGTTGATTATTAAAATAACTGTAAAGCATAGATGACGTCAGATATTTTTGAGAAATAGATTTGAGATTGAGACGCAAGTTGACTGAAAAAAATTGCTTGTTAACGATTGCTTGGCTCGTTCGAAATATCCTTATTTTAAGGGCATATCACTTCTCCACACTTTTCCGCCCAACATGGATGGCCTATGGATCAGGGAATTATTCAAGTGCCCAATTTGAGGTAAAATCTAGTGTTTAAAACGATTGGAAGCTTGGACGATAGTCAAGACTGTCGTGGTAAAAGTTAACAGTTTTGAATACAATCCTTATTGTATAATATATCTGCAACTATAAAACTAAAACAGAGCTCGATTTACTGGTTGTTTTTATTTAATTAACTTGTCCGCCTTCTATAACATTTGCTTAGTATGGCCTAATTGTGATTTCCCTTCAATTTCTTTATACGCGAATTCTACTGTAATAAGATTTTCATTTTAAAGTATGTTGTCTCTATGTAGATAATGTAGTGACGTCTCATATGACGAGCTATTCGTTGAAACAATATATTAATATATAGATATTAAAAATAGTAATGGGCTCAAGTTAGTGCCTTGTGAAACTACATGATTTATATGCAAGATTTTAGAGTAGGTACCATTTCAATACAATGTTAGATTACTTCCCTGGTATAAAATTTGAATATAATATAATAGGGTTACAATGAGCGTACTTTTTTACTCTATTAAATAAGGTATAGCGCTCAAATGATTGATGTCAGTGGAGTTGTTATCTTAAAAAAACCTGTTCTTTCGCACATCTTATTAAATAAAACTAATTTCAAATTTTTAAATAAGAGTTGGGCAAAATTGCATAGTTAATCACTAATAATTACATTTATGTTTCTAAATATTAATTGCAATTAAATTTTGTTTAATTCTGCGTTATAACTAACATTATCAGCATGATAAGATGGTTGCTTTCTAATAAAAATTGATCAACATCTACTTTTCTGCGTAAATAAAAACTTCCTTTAATTCAAAACAACTTGTTTCCGTCAGTATTGATAAATTGCTTATTGATTGCTCATTAATTTGTAAATGTGTATGAATAATTTTCGAATTAATTGATTCTATTCAAAGATGTATAACCTCAAAACCATGTTTAAAGCAGAAGTGAATTAATTACTCTATTAGTATAATCATATTACATAACCTCGGTAATTAATTGATACATGTAGAACGGAAATGACATTCCGTCGAATTTCTCAAGTAAAGTGAAAAGTACTTTAGGTGTTCCCGGTAGAAATCATTTTGAACGACTGATAATGGGTGTGGTTCTTACAACTATCACTTTTTTAAGACTCAATAAATGTGAAAGTAGCGATATATCACAAAATTCCAGAATATATCGATAATATACATACTAATGTGTAGTATTAAAATATTTTCGAGATTGTTGCATCTTGTTTTTGTTTTTATTTTATCTGTATACCAATAAGTAAATGAACAATTTAATTATATAACATCATATAAACATACGTAGTAGTAGTAGTAGTAGAAGTAGTATTGATATAGTAGATTTTTTCTATTAGTAGGTCACATAAAATAAACCGTAGTTTTAAGATCAAGTTAATAGCAATTCACTTTCGTTATATTTTACTTAATATTTTCACGCGATTGAATCCTTATGATTGATTTTTGGCAATATATTCATACTGAATATTTTGCGAGTATTGTATTAAAGTCATATGCAGCTGATGACTCTTTAGATCTCTGACAGATTATTGAGGAAGAAATACTTTAAATTACCAAAACTGTTCTGTTGGAAATTGAAAAGTTGAGTTTGAAGGTAATAAGGACATCATTTTATTGGTTAACATTTCTAGGTTAAAGTAACAATAAATGTTATTTTCATTTAACTGAACTACAAGCAAGTTGTTACATTTATGAAAACCTAATGAATTAATTTATTTAATTATTTTTGGAGGTTTAAAAGGCAGTGTATGTGGGAAATGTGTGGGTAAAAATTTGTTGAAGATTTTAAAATTCCTTTAATTTCCAATTTAAACAACAATCATGGAACTGAGCTGAGCAACGGTATTACTAGAAAAGCGAAAGATGATATCTACGACAAGCCTTTAAAGATTATTTATGCATGGTGGACAGCGTACGTGCGCTAGTTTGTCAGATAATATTAGACTGATTGTTTTAGAACTGATTCGATGGAATATTTACGAGCGTAGGCATAACGAAATACCTGGAATGACCACATAATCTAAAATAAATGTTCTCATTTTGCCAGACTTCTGGCAACCCAAAGGTTCTAGAACGAATCTTTTTCGTAAATTAACTACCGGACCTTTAAATTCCAGATTTCTTGTTATACAAATTTCTATCTAAATTTTACATGGATGATACTTTCAACATTTTCGTTATTTTCTTATTCATGGGTGTAAAAGTGACATTACGTACATCTTGTATTTTGTTTAGTACCGAGCAAAAGTCATGCAGTATACCAATTTTTATTTAGTATTGAAATTAACAAATGTAAGGGAAACTATTTTAAAACAATACTTGGCGCCATGTTAACATTATAGGTAGTGTACCATTACTGCTTCAACAGAATTCACCGTTAGAATTAAGGCTTTTACTAAAATTAGAGATTACTCAGATAAATTGGCCGAACGTAAAGAAATACGTATATTATTTAAATATAACACATTAGGTACATGAAAATTTTAAATATATAATGCGGTTACAAAAATTTTAATGTCATTTTTGCATATTTCTGGCTCGATTTCCACAATTACTCAAAAAATAAAAACACTTACTTGTATTGAAATTTACGAAGTAAATATAAGTTGTACTAAAGTTGTAAATGTTACATCAGTATTAGTCTGAAAAAACATTTCTCATCTCCGTTCACACAGTAATAATTTGACATAACTAGTTAAATTAAAGCGAAACCATAAACAGGACCTTCCTTAGTTATTATACAATTACTCAACCAGAAAAACAATTACAAAATATTGTTATGTATTGCATTTATTATTTATTATATACTAAAAGAATTATGGTGTAAGCCAGCGTATCATAGAAATAGACAATTGTAATACATTGAAAATCATTGTACCTGAAACTCCTATTCCAATTATCTAAGAAAAAACTAATTCATTATTTGATATAAAATATAAATTACTTAGGAATTACATTATGATGAATACGTATTTTATCATTTTTTTAAAATAATTTTTGTTAGATACGTCATGATGTAATAAAAGGTAAACTGAACATCACAAATTTTATATACTATTTTTTAGCTAATAGTTATAACCAACTACATAAAATCTGTAAATAATGAAAATAAAAGTAATTTAAATAAGACCACAGATATAAATAGAGGTGTACTTTTGTTAAATAAAACAGGTGATGAATAATCAAATCCACCAATCCATGAGACGGGTGTAATTTTCTTTAAATGAAGTAATATTAGTCAATATATTTTCTAAACATTTGGCAACTTTACAAAACAATATTTGTATTTTATTTCTGCCATATTTTACTTCAGATTTAATGTGTCTGTTGTTTTTTATGATTATTTTTTCTTAATGAAAGTTGTATGTAGCAATAAACTCTAACGTACTTATGCCTTGAAGTAACGAAAATAAAAGTAATGGGAGAACAAAGAGCAAAGTTTTTAAATATCATATATTAAATTCCTTTATTTGGTCTTGAATAAAATGCTTCAATTATTAACATTTAAACAAAATGTTAAACTTTAGATTTCTCAGAATTTTTTTCGATGTACTTTGAAGAAAATAACATTTATCACCACCGCCATTGTTAATGTAATAAATATAAATATGATTACAATATCCAAAATGTGTAAGACGTCATCTTGCAAATATTTATAAGACTAGTATTACGTACTAATATAGAAAAACACTAGTTTTTTTAATATATTACTGTGTTTTATACACTTGACATATTTGTGTCATAAATTTATTTGAAAAAAACTTACAGTTATCTATAGCAAATTTAAAACTTTTTGCTTGTCTTCTCTAAAACGACTGTAAAACTTGTATTTTTCTTACTGATACATTGACTCATGTTATGAAGATCTTAATTATGTGATTGTTTCTTTCTCTCATGGATATATTGCAATAAAAGAGTAATTGGTTAAGAGTAAAAGTATACACCCACATACTGTAATTTTTAAATAAAATAATGTCATTTCATTTATATAAAATAACAAACATGGAAAATAGAAAAAAGAAGAAAAAGGTGAAGATTCGCTTTTTACAAAAAGTTGATGCCTTAGATCATCATTTAATAATACAGTGCGATATTCGCATAGCTAATTTGTCTACGAGATTATGAATTTTTATGCTATTTTTTAATAAAAGAGTGATTGGTTAAGAATAACCTAAGTATATTCCCACATGCTGTAATTTTTAAATAAAATAATGTCATTTCATTTATATAAAATAACAAACATGGAAAATATAAAAAAGAAGAAAAAGGTGAAGATTCGCTTTTTACAAAAAGTTGATGCCTTAGATTTTAGATCATCATTTAATAATATAGTACGATATTCCCAGTAGCTAATTTAGTCTTCGGGTACCATAATCTTTTCATTACATTTTCTTAGAAGATACATACAAACTAGGGTGTATCACAAAAACTTTTTCTTGTAATTCAAAATTTCTAGTCAATAGAAAATTGTTACTATAATCACATATTTACCGAGAAAATTTTAGTCAAACTGAAAAATATTGGGTCTTCTGGAATGGGCCTAAAGTTTGATTTAATTTGTAAGAAACGTAGATTTTTAATTTTTTTGAGAAACAAAAATACAAAACAAATTTTGCTTTTCAAGTACAAAAATGTAAATTTTAGAATTTCAATTAAGAGATAAAAAAAATAACACCTGTCATATAGACATTTACATTTCCCGGATTATTAATAAAATTATTTTTTTTTTTTTTGCAAAATTAAGTTCTATTGATGTAACCTCCTTTACTAATAAAAATAATGAACTTTATCTAAAATTTTTGGTTTTTTAAAAAGCATAATATAAATTAGTTGCTAGAAATTGTTCTTTACAACCAGCCTAACCAAACTTTTTGGTTGCACGTTGAGAGGGCTCCTTATTACTGTGAGGTCACATAAACATTCTGAACTTTTTATCAGTTATCATGACAAGAGATAATGTAGTCAATATTCGATTTGAATTACTTTTTCAAACTTAACATTTTCATATTTGAGTCTTCTTTTTTTTTATGTATTGAGTTTAATTTTCTTACTCCGAAAAAAAGGCTAATTTCATAAAATAACAAATAAATTGGGTCCAGTAAACACATGTTAGATTTGTAATAGTTTTATTTGTATGGTTACAAGAAATTTCTAAATGAAAGAAGTAGACTAGAAGTAAATAAAACTATCGCCCGATCTTAATTTTGCAAAAAAAAATCATAATTTTACTACAAATCTGAGAGACGTAAATGTTGCAAGCCAGATATAATTTCTTTTCGACTATTAACTAACATTCTGTACTTGTCACATTAGTAAAACAAAAATTGCTTTGTACTTATGTGTTGAGCAATATAGAAGAAAAAAGTGTTGACGTCAGAAATTGTCCTTCTTCATTATGTTGCACGCCCTCATGCAGCAGCATAAATAAAGGCACATGAATTTCGAATCGGAGCTTTTCGATCACCCGTGGTATAGATCGGAATGAAAATGTGGTTGGAAAAGGAGCGATTCAACAGTAATGAGGAATATGTAAAATTGGCTGATAATTTGGAAGCAACATGATGTAAGAAGGATATAGGACAACTGATTTCCCATTACGATAAATGCCATAGTCGAGAAATAGTTGAGATGTATGGTATAATAACGTCTGTGTATATTAAAAGTTTTCTTATTGCCCCTATTTGTTTTTGTTGGCAAACCGAAATTTAAAAGAATAGACCTTGGGTTAGTCTTCAAAAATAAACAACATATTCTAAATAGCTGACATCTCTAAAATCCTACAGATGTTAAGTATTTAAAATATGTTATTAGTGAAGAATATCGTACTTATCGACATTTCTCAAAACATTGTTTGAAAAATATGATGGAGACGTCAGATTTCTCATGTATTCTTGAAGCGAAATAGACACGTTTTTTGAATCTCTATAGCTTTGCAACCAACGACATGCGTAAAAATATGATAGGTTTTCCATAATCTATATACCGGGTGTTTCGGAATTGCACGGCACTATTATAGGTACTTGTTCTCTAGCATAAAATAAACAAAAAAAGTCCATATAAACATATCTCTCAAATTAATTCCAAATTAATTTATTACTAAGATATTGGAGCATAAAGATATTTGTTTAACAATACAACATCCAAAAGAACTATTTAAAGTGGCCACCGTTTTGTTGAATGCAGCATTTAGCACAACAAATTCATGCTTCTTTGACACTTCGTATATAGCATCAGTACGATTCTTGATAGTTGCTGAGGCTTCCACCATGCGATTACTAAACTCTGATGACTCCAGATCGCCCGATCTAATGCCGTTAGATCGGTAGTTTAGTAATCGCATCGTGGAAACCTCAGCAACTATCAAGAATCGTCCTTATGCTATACAAAGTGTCAAAGAAGCATGAATTTGTCGTGCTGAATGCTGCATTCAACAAGACGGTGGCCACTTTAACCAGTTCTTTTCGATGTTGTATTGTCAAATAAATATCTTTATGCTCCAATATCTTAGTAATAAATTAAGACATATGTTTATATGGATTTTTTTGTTTATTTTATGTTAGTACCTACAATAGTGCCGTACAATTACGAAACACCCTATATAGTCCACTATAATTATAAAAAACATGAGTATGGTCACCATACGGCTTTCTTATACGTAGGTATGTGTATTTTTCCGAATTTTTTAAATAAAAGTTCTAAATTAAGTTTCGAATACTTTTTTTTTCCTTAATAAACCTGTGAGTGTGTGTTTTATATAAAAATAACTCCAAATCCAGCTCTAAATACTTTTATACTCTTAAAAAATCTTCATAGAATGCATAATTTGCGAGGTATTTTCACGAAACTGTTATTAGATAAAAGTGAAAGTGCTACTTCGGTCCGAATTTGACATTTTTTTATACACAAATTATTCAAAATCAAGATTTAAATACTTTACTACGCATGATATATCTGTTTAGAAAGAATATTTTGGGAGATATTTGCAAAAAGACTATTTTCGATAAGAATAAAAAAACTTTTTATAAAAATTTTCTCAGATTGACTTTTGAGTACATTTGTATATATTTTAAAAATTTGCTTAAATTTACTTGCTGACAAAATATTCGCAAAATTTGATTTTTCCCCCGAAGTAAACTACTACTTTTGATCTACCGATTTTACAGATTTCAAAAAGGAGATTATACCCGCAATAAAAAGAAGTTTGACATTGATAGCTTTTGTCGTTTGGCCGCTATAGTGACTAGAGACAGGCAGACAGGCAGGCAGGCAGGCAAGCACACAGACATTTTTCAGAAAGCTGTTTTCACGGTATCAAGGGAATCCAAACTTAGACATCTGCAAAATCACAAGATCAAAAATTTTTGGCATCACAATACGTCCTTTTACTACGTATAAGAAAGTAATATTTCGGAATATTTTATGAAACAAATGAGGCTTCACAAATGCATATATCAAAAATCGTTCCAAATACCTACGTCAGCGTTATACTTTCTCTTCAATCCATTAACATACAACTCTACATCTCGACAGTGATATTTCTTATTTCTTTTTCCAATATCTTACATAACATTATTTTTGTTATTAATTAATTATACATTAATAACTGACATATGTGCTTTATTTTGTTTGTAGCTTTAAAGATATGGTATAATAATGCAATACACGTAATTTCTAAAGTAGTTGGTATATTTCTTTTTTCTTCGTAGTAATTATTTCCGGTTTCAAAATACACTAACTTTAAAAATATCTATAAATACGAAAAAACATTAAACAAAGAAGCAGGATATATGTAGTCGATATTAAATAATCAACAAACGAGTTTATTTTTAACCAAATAAAAACTGATATTCACACAAGGTGCCAGGATTGACAGATAAATATCAATAAGTTCATCAAAGACTAGTCTTGTATGAACACTACTACTAAAACAGAAAGTCTCACTATTTGTTAAATATTTTCCAATTAGTAATTTTTCCTGTTAAATGTAAAATACACGATTTTGGGCCGAACGAAAAACAAATTTGGCTGAAACAATCGAATATAACTTCCGCGAAAGAAATGTGCTTCGTTCTTTAAACATTGTATCATTGAGTATCACTTCTTGGATGTTGGGTTCAAACATAATTCCCTCGTGTGTCCGGACTCCACCTTTTATAGAACCAACCATTACTTATTATGGTTGGTAATTTTGCTAAATTATTTGAGTCTGTTTTTATCAGCAGATTATTGGTGAATCTGTGATCTATCTTTCCAAGCATGGATTTACACCAGGTTGATCCACCATTACACTCTTGGTTGAAGTAAAACAATATGTATGTTAGGCTTTAGACAATCGCTCTCCAGTGGATGTGATATTCCCGTACACTGACTTTTCAAGAGCATTTAATAGTATTGACCATTCCTTATTGATACATAAGTTGGATAGTTTCGGTTTCTCTATTCGTCTACTAAACTAATCTCCTCATATTTAACAAATCAGTCTGGACATTTCACCCCAACATCTGGTGTGCCACAGGGATCCAACCTAGGCCCCTTGATCTTTAATATATTTTTAAATGATTTAGTGAATTCGCTAACCTGTTGTGTTTTGGCATATGCTAATGATCTTAAAATATTCTTGCGTATTAACAGTTTGAATGATAGCTATATACTTCAGAATAACTTGCTGATGGCCAATCAGTGGTCTGTTGATAATGAAATAGTTTTGAACATAAGTAAATGTGCGTTTGTTACTTTCGCTAAGATCACCAACCCCACACTCGTACAATGTAAACAACGTCACACTATCTAATAAAAAGGAATTTAAAGACCTGGGTGTTTTATTTGACTCAGCTCTGCATTTCTCGGACTATATATATGGGGCCTGTAATACTATCACAAGATTTTTGGGCTTTCTAATCCGTTCCTGCAGACGTTTCACCAGGCTCTTAAATCTATTTATTTTGCCTTTGTTAAGAGTAAGATTAGAGTACCAGCAGTTGGTATTGGAGAGAGTGCCAAAGCGTTTCTTGAAGTTTCTTAGTTACAAAAGGTTTTTACCCAGCTCCAAACACGGACTCCTTTGAGTTACTTGGTAAGCATTCCTTCGAGTCCTCAAGAATCAACAGCGCACTTTTTTAATATAACTTGGTTAACAATGTGTTGGACTCGCCGGTATTATTGTCCCAGGTCAACTTCGTCGTGCCATCTAAGGCCACGCGTTCCAGTGACGCCTTTTCGATGCCCAGACCGAGAACTAACATGCTTTTAAGGGCGCGTCTTTCTCATATGGTGGCAAATGTGATGGATATATTCCCTGAATGTTTCAATGTAGGTTGATGATCCCTGGTGCAGTATATCATATTATTCTTATTTTCTATATTGTTTATGTTTTGTAATTTCAATTTCAGTTTATTATCAGTTTGTAGGGAGCTACTGCTCACATGTACTACCTAAACTTATATATTGGTTTTATTCTGCAAGTGGAATTTGTAACTCTGTTGGGTAATAAATATATTATTATTACTATTATTATGATTATGATCTAAGTGTATCATCTAAAAATATAATTGTTGTTCAAATGACTACCACCGTAATTAAGTCAAAATTCCTTGCTTATAGAATTCGTCTGATTGAAGAATTATTTCACAGTGCAGCGTTTTGTTCCTCTGTGTTCGACTCAAAACAGTTGCCCAAAGACGGAAATCACAGTGCCATAAATCTGGGATATATGGTGGGTGCTCTAAATTTCTACAGTTTCTTTGTAACAAATTTTCTTTTACTGCTTTGGCGACATCTGCTTGCTATATACCTTCATATGCAATTTAGTAACATCCAAAGCGAAAATCGGACACCCTTCAAGTAATTCATAAAGCCTCTGAATTTCCCTCTTGCAACAACTTCCGATACAACTTTCGTAAAGCTAATTATATAACTCTTTATAATGATATCCTGTCAATAGACTGGTCTGAATTAAATAAATGTGATGATGTTGATTTGTGCGTTGACACATTTTATAGAAAACTATATGTTCTTGATAAGTCTGTTCCTTTGTGCAAGTCGTCTTCTCATAACTGTCATCCGCATTGGTTTTCTAATGAAGTCAAACAGAATCTTAAGCTTAAAAACTATTATCATCGCAGATGGAGAGCAACGTAGCAAATTTCCTTTTATTGTGAGTTCACTAGGCTAAGGACTATCACTAAAAATCAGATTCATGAGTCTCACTTGAAAAACAATTATGGCGCTATATTCACCTTAAGGAAAGCACTTCTCGTATTCCGTCAGTAATACATGATGGGATCTTAGCTATGAAGACCCTGCCCCTATAGTTGAGGGATTTTCTTATGTGTTTTCCCAGGTTTACTGGAGAAATTCAAATTCCACTGGTTCTGACATCAAAAATCAGTAATTTTTTTTGGTTCTTTAACCATAACATCTCTCAACGAGAAGGATATTTTGTGGAGTGCCAATCGTCTGAAATCAACCTCGACTGCTGGTGACGATAAGATACCTTTTTGTCTAATTGAGGATTGCCGTATGGTGTTTATGCACCCATTGAAAATTATTTTCAACCTGGCGCTGCGCAAATTTTTTTATCCAACTAGATGGAAGACATCTAGAATTAGCCCTGTTATGAAGAAGAGTGATCGGAGTGACATAAGCAATTATCGTTCGATTGCAATTCTCTCCAACTTCTCTAAAAACTGTGAACAAACTCGTACTATACAAATTCATATATTCTTACTGTCACAGAAGAATATGTCCTATACAGCATGGGTTCGTGAATGGTCGCTCAGCGACGCGTAGTCTGCTTTGTATCACCCAAGGATATTAGTGCCGCTCCTGATTCTCACTCTCAAATGGATGTCATATACCGAGGTCGTCATATTTTAATTTCTGATAGGAAAGTAGTAAGTGGAAAAGAGCGCGACGAATTAAACTAAAGATAGACATAAGCGAGGCTGCCACACTGGACATTTGTAAGGCGTGGGGGTCCCCCGCCACTCCGTTGCTCTCCCTCCACTGTTAGCAAGCAGGCATCGCTGCATATGATAAGATCATTTTCTGCATATTATAGAAGTGCAAACCGAAATTAAAATTTGACGCTTACGGTATACAGATTTTGCGCGCGCATTTAACACTATTAAACATTACATTCTGCTCAAGAAACTTGATGTATTGGGATTTCATAGTAATCTGGTTAGTGTTATGACGTCATATCTTCGGATACGGATCAATTATGTGTACTACAATGGATCAAATCTGCTGAATTTACTGCTATGTCAGGCGTTTCACATGGGTCTAATTTGGGCTCTCTGCTTTTTATACCATTTGTTAACGACCTCTTGGAATTGCTTTCTCTGCGTCTCCAGTGTGATTTAGATACTCTCTATGAATGGTGTCAGTACTATGATCTGGCACTTCATATCAATAAATGTCATGTTATCAAGTGTTATAGAAGGATGGAAATCATTGACTTCGATTATAGCATTGGGGGAGATGTACTGGTCTGCATGCAGGAGATAAGGGATTTGTGAGTGCTATTTGATCGACGTTTATCCTTCGCTAAACATATTACTAATGTATGCACTTCTGCCTCTGATATACTTGGTTTTATTCTTAGAAATAGTAGCCATTTCGCTAATGCAGCCGCTATTGAACTTCTTTATTTTTCGCTCGTGCGTAGTAAGCTAGAATACGCTGCTGTTATTTGGTATCCAATTTATATCTGCTATAAATTGAAATTGGAGAGCATCCAGAAGCAATTTTTAAAGTTCTTGAGCTTTAAGGTCAATGGAATTTATCCTTGGAGAAATGCTGACCATGCAGTTTTGTTGGAGGAGCATAATTTCGTTCTACTGGACACATGTCGTGAAATTGCTGATGCCAACTTTTTACATAGTTTAGTGCACAACAGGGTTGACTGTGCTTATCTGTTGGGTTTGATTCATTTCATCGTGCCACGGCTTTCTGCCAGAAGTTAAGTTACGTTTTTTACTTCCACGTGCAGAATAAATGTCATGCTGGGGAGTCCACTACACCAAATGTGCCGTAATGGAAACAAGTATTTTAATGATATTTTTTTGAAACTCAAACTTAGATGAATGATTTACGTGTAATTTACTGTATTATATTGTTTGTAATCCGCACATTTATTATAAATAACAGTCTTCCCCTATTTTTTTTCGCTGTTTTTAAATGTTTATAGAAGTTTAAAATACCACCTATTACGAGATGCTGTAATCCCATCAAAATCTAGACATACTGACATTATACATTACAATTATTCTGTGCTTTATGTTTCTCCCTATTTAATAAATATTATTTTCAACTTTATTATAGGTATACAGGGTATATCACGACGAGATTTCGTTAGAACAATAAAGAAAACTAATAACAGTTGAGTTTTAAAATTTCGCAAATATTAGTTTCGCCTTAAGCTCTTTCCTTATTTCTTCCTTATTTTAAATGGAATACCCCATTTTTTTATGATTGACCCCTAGTTCCAACTTACTTTTAAGGATAGTTTGTCTGATAAACTTTGCCTCTAAAGTTAGGCATTTTTGAAGTATTTCAATTTTTGTAAAAAAATTGACAGCTGCAACAACATTCCCAATAACTGAATGCATGCACATATTTAAAATTCGAGGTAATTGTTTTGGAAAGTATACTGCTTCAAATGCGGTATTATAATCTACAGGGTGATCAGAAAACCATGTTAAACATTTCATCCAGAAAATATCAATATCTTGTTATTTTTAAATAGCAACCTACATTTTTTTCAACTTCATTGGATTGCACGTTTAAAATTAGGGGCAGTATGTATTTACTTCCCTATAAATAAACGTCTTAGTTTCAGAGTTATTTTGGTAAATGTATCAATTCCTTTAAAGTTTTATTTTGTATAATCAGTTAGGCTATGGAAATTCATGTGAATAAATAAAAACAAATTGCAATCATATTACCTGCCATCAGTAAGGTATTTACTAGTGCTATTCAGCGTTTTCTTGGTCTTCCGTTTCTGAATACATGAATAATAATAATAATAATGTCGCGATTTGGATTTAATAACGAAGATTTTTTAAATCTAATAATAACATATGGTGAATGTAATAGAGTAATCGACAGGACATGTCGTGTTTATGCAGAGAAATATCCAAATCGGTCAAGACCTACCAAGAGTATCTTAAGCAATCTTCTAAAAAATTGCATTTTCTTCGGATCATTCTTGCCGAAAACAACCAAAAGAAAACCTGTTGTTGATAGTGAAAATGTGTAAGTAACAGCACTTGCTTACTTTACAGCACATCCTAGTAATTCTCTAAAGGATGCAGAAGCTGAAGTAGGTGCATCCAGAATGAGTATACATCGAAGTTTGAAAAAGAACAAGTGGCATGCTTACAAATTTCAACCTGTTCAACATATTAATGAAGCTGATTTTGTAACAAGAGCGCAGTATTGTGAGTGGTTTTTAATGAAATCACTAGAAGACGACGATTTCACAAAAAATCTTATATGGACAAATGAAGCAAAGTTTTGTAGAAATGGAATATCTAATCAACACATTAGCCATTTTTGGTCCGAAGATAATTCTCGAGTTGTTAGGCAACGACGTTTCCAAGAGTCTTGGGGTTTTAATGTATTTTGTGCATGACAAAATATTTGCTTTGTATTTTTATGAAGAAAATTTAAATAGTGAGCGATTTATAGACATCTTAAGAAACGTCATAAATTTAAATTTAAATACACTGTCCGCAGAAGAAGCACGTAGTGTATGGTTTCAGATGGATGATACATCAGCACATAGTACCAGAGCTGTTGGAGGAGTATTAGACAACATATTTTATGATAGGTGGATCGGAAATAAAGGACCTTATAGCTTTTCCCCGCGATCACCCGATTTAACGCCCCTAGATTATTTTATTTGGGGCTATGTTAATGATAAAGTATTCAGTGTGCGAGGCGCGTTCAATCATCTAGAGTCTAGACGGTACCATGATTCAGCGTGCCACGCGTACGAACATTTTAAAAAGAGTAAGGAAATGTTTAGAAAGAGGTGGTGATGTGTTTGAAACCTTTATTTAAGATTATTAGAAACTATTATTAAGACTACTTCTTCTCGATATTGTGTAGTTTTCATTTAAATGTTTTAGGACATTATTAATCGATGACTTGTTTTGTTTTAATTTATTTACATGAGTCTCCATAGCCTAACTGATTATACAAAATAAAACTTTAAAGGAATTGATACATTTTCCAAAATAACTCTGAAACTTAGACGTTTAGTTATAGGGAAGTAAATACATTCTGCCCCTAATTTTGAACGTGCAATCCCATGAAGTTGAAAAAAATGTAGGTTGCTATTTAAAAATAACAAGATATTGACATTTTCTGGATGAAATGTTTAACATAGTTTTCTGATCACCCTGTATTATTTTGAAAAGTTTATAATCCCGCATTTGAAGCAGTATACTTCCAAAATGATTACCTAAAATTTTAAATATGTACATGCATTCAGTTATTGGGAATGTTGTTATGAGTAATAGTCTGCAGCTGTCAATTTTTTTACAAAAATTGAAATACTTCAAAAATGGCTAACTTTAGAGGCAAAGTTTATCAAACAAACTATTCTTAAAATTAAGTTGAAAATACGGGTCAATCATAAAAAAATGGGGTATTCCATTTAAAATAAGGAAGTTGATATCCATTTCTGGTGTAACCGGAAGAAGCAATAATCAATTTAAAACTATTTTAAATCGAAAGAGCTTAAGGTGAAACTAATATTTGCGAAATTTTAAAACTCAACTGTTATTAGTTTTCTATATTGTTCTAACGAAATCTCATCGTGATATACCCTGTATTACACAACCGATTACCCAACAGTATTGGTTAAATCAATTTGTAAGTCAAGTTGAAAATAATATTTTATTTTATTGTTTTCCGAAATACAATTAAAACGGCAATTAAACAGTAAAAGAGACAGTTTAATAGCTAAAAGTAACAGGACGTCTAATCGAATTCTAAGTTTTCGTCGTTTCGCTGTAAACAATAACAAATACATGACATTCTTACGTCATCGTTCTCCATTAATGCTAGCTACTGACATAGTTTTATAAACATTACCCATATCATGTGATTTTTCTACGAACAATTATCTAAAAGTATACGCAATGAATGGAAATTGACTAATATGCCGTCATGAATACGTAATTCATGAACATACAAACATCGACTCTAGAAAAAAGTTCACATCACATTAGATAGCCTATATATTTTTAATGATTGCTACATACACGCAGTCCATCCAAAAGAAACAAATGTATTTATTTGTCTTGATGTTGAAATGCGGGTATATAAGTTTATTTATCTACTCATTTTCTCTTTAAAAATATAAGCGAGAAAATATTTTGTGGAACTAATTCTATGTTACATGTCTAAGTGTAAGACCAGTGAGATGAACACTTGTGTAATGCCCTCATTGTCTTTTGATGACCAACGAACCGTATCCGTAACTAGTCTTCTTGTTTAATTTTGAATAGGTTTTTTTCCTTCTATTTCGATTGTGCTTACATTGCAGTGTGATATAAAATAGGTCTAATTATTTAATGAAAGCAAATGTAATTTAGATTATTATTATATAGTTAAAATATAACAAGAACGGGGCAAGTTTTTGTCATAGATAGGTGAAAGTTTCAGTAATAAAAACGTTAGTTTATTAACGTTTTGACGTTTCCACAATGCATTGTCTGCATTTTAAATGGATTTGTTTCCCTGTCTTACGACGCATGAAGTATTTATAGTCTTTGAATTATAAATAGGATGTAGTATATAATACGGAACACCGTTGTTTTGAATCTACAAATTAGCGATACTACATTAAACGAATACCTTTTAAGGTAAGAATTAAATTAGATCGTTAGTTAAACCATTAATTAAGCTTGCCCGGGTTCACTTACTAAATTATAATTCCTATTTAATTACATCTACTATTTTATTTGACACTTCTTGGTATAGAGTGCAAGATACAAGAATACAGATTTTTTTTCATTTCCTGTTTAGAAACAATGGAGACACATGCAATATCTGTGTATGTATGTGTATCAAATATGAATGCTAAATTCAACAAGGACATTGCAAAATCATAAGTGACGGTATCTACGAGGGAAGATTATTATATTATCTACATAAATGTGAAGGAAAACATATTGGAGAAAAGTAATATTTTATTTTAGTACATTTATTCCAAACATTTTCAAATAATTCTATGCCTTGAAAATACTATTAGACATTCATCTAAAGAGGAACGCATTTCTCTCAAGTGTTTTTTTAACTTAGGAAAGGGAAAAGTCAGTCGGTGCCAAATCTAGGCTGTAAGGTGAAAGTCCCATCGCTACAAAGCTACATTTCCTGCATAATCTTTTGATCACAGCTGTAGGCTCTTGTTTTGGTGTTTGGTATTTTTCTAGTTTCTACTTCTTTTCTTTTAGATTTCTCCTGTTATCGGTCAGTTTTTTTCATGTATTCATAAGATTCCTTCTTGCATATTCCAAAACACCGTTGCCATAAGCTTTCCTGGTGAATTATGCTTTCTTGCTTTTTATTTGGCGGTGTAGATCCTTAGTGGACCTAGTGCATAGATTCTTGTTTTCTCGGCGGATCTCAGCTATATACCCACATTTCATCACCTGCCATAGTTTTCGATATATGCTCTTCATCATTATCTAAAGCCAACAAGTTTTCTTCGCAAATGTGTTACTGACAGTTTTTATCCGCGAGTAAACAATTTTGGAATCCAACGTGCTGAAACCGCATTCATTCTAGTAAAATTGGTTCACTAATTTTCTGGATCAATTCGTTGGTCAACCTCAGCATGACTGATACTAGTATTTTATGGTTCATTCTAACACTGTCGACATGAAAATAATATCAGCATCATTATCAGCAGATCTGCTTCCACGAAGGGGTAGAAAAATGGTCACTTTTCCCATATAGCACATACATATACATATTATAGTTATTTATGTACCAAGTCAGTAAAGTGATACTTTATCGAACGAGTCTGACTTTATGAGAGTGACAAACGATTTATGTTCAAAGTCATCAGTCATGTCTACGTTGACAGATATTAGCGGCAGGTAAAGTACTTTTTCTATTCCGGTGCTATAAAGTTCACTTTACGACACCCGTTTTGGTTGCATAAAGTATTACTTTATCGCACGCTAATTTTATTTTTTTGAAGTTGGTAACAAAACAAATGGAACCAAATCGTATTTAAATGTCAAAATATAAGCCTTTAAAGTAACAAAAATGTGCAATAAAATTGTAGAAAGAATAAAACGCACACATGCTAACATTTCACTTACTAATTAGTAATATAAATTGTTAAACAGAGTTGGATGATAAGTTTTCGGATGCTACTATTGACATTTACTTACCATGTTGAATAGTACAACTGTTATAAAAGTTTGTTTTGATAAATATGTAGAGAGTTTGTGGACGAAAGATTTTGTAAATTGTCTTCTGCTATTTTGCGAATCTCTGGGGGCGTACAGTTATTTATTTCGTCCTTTTTGTTGATAATTTGAAATAATTTAGTGTGTATATCAGTCTGAATTTTAAACACAATTACATATAGCACCACCGATATTCAAATATTTAAAACGTTCTACTTAAAAATCAGAGTAACCAACTTCAAAAAAGCAAAATTTCTAAAATATTCGAACAAAACATGTCTCTTATTTTAAGCTTTTTTGAACTTTTAATAACCGAAATAGAAAAAATAGTATAAAATACACGTTTCATAAGACATTTTGCGCACTTGTTCTTTAGAAAACTCGCTTAGCGGCTCGTTTTCTAAACTTGAACGCGTGCGCAAAAATCGTGTCTTATGAAACTTGTATTTTAATATACTATTTTCTATTCCGGTGCTATAAAGTTCACTTTACGACACCCGTTTTGGTTGCATAAAGTATTACTTTATCGCACGCTAATTTTATTTTTTTGAAGTTGGTAACAAAAAAAATGGAACCAAATCGTATTTAAATGTCAAAATATAAGCCTTTAAAGTAACAAAAATGTGCAATAAAATTGTACAAAGAATAAAAAGCACACATGCTAACATTTCACTTACTAATTAGCAATATAAATTGTTAAGCAGAGTTGGATGATAAGTTTTCGGATGCTACTATTGACATTTACTTACCATGTTGAATAGTACAACTGTTATAAAAGTTTGTTTTGATAAAGATGTAGAGAGTTTGTGGACGAAAGATTTTGTAAATTGTCTTCTGCTATTTTGCGAATCTCTGGGGGCGTACAGTTATTTATTTCGTCCTTTTTGTTGATAATTTGAAATAATTTATTGTATAAATCAGTCTGAATTTTAAACACAATTACATATAGCACCACCGATATTCAAATATTTAAAACGTTCTACTTAAAAATCAGAGTAACCAACTTCAAAAAAGCAAAATTTCTAAAATATTCGAACAAAACATGTCTCTTATTTTAAGCTTTTTTGAACTTTTAATAACCGAAATAGAAAAAATAGTATAAAATACACGTTTCATAAGACATTTTGCGCACTTGTTCTTTAGAAAACTCGCCTAGCGGCTCGTTTTCTAAACTTGAACGCGTGCGCAAAAATCGTGTCTTATGAAACTTGTATTTTAATATGCTATTATTGTACAGTACGATAAAGTGTTTGTTTACCTCCGTAAAACGCTATGGTAACGCATCGCTTTATTGACGGTTGGCGATAAAATTAATTATCTTATAGGGTGTGTGAAGCTAGCGCCCTTTTGTTGAAAATCGAAAATCTGGTTGTTCCATGTTGTTCTAGGTTTGTTCTAAATTGCTCCAAAGTATTTCAAAGAAAATATTAAACTAAAGCCAAAAATATGAAATCAGTGCCCGTTTTTACAAAAATATTTTTTATGGTTGTTCTAGGTTGTTATAGGTTTGTTCTAAACATTATTTTATTACATCAGAACCGTATCTCTTATATATCTTAAAAGATATTGGGAAAGAAGGAAATACAAAAGTGAGAAGTTACCCCCTTTTTTTCCAAAATCTAAATTCTAACGGTTGTTCCATGTTATTCTAGACTTGTTCTAAATTGTCCCAAAGTATTTCCAAGAAATACTCGTAATCGGCTGTAATAGGTAGAAACGATTTTTTACCAGCCCCCCTTTTCGACCATTGAAATCCTGACGGTTGCTCCAGGTTGCCCAAGATTTATTCTTAACATTATTCTAATACATCAAAACCGTATCTCTTATTGACCAAAAAATATTTCAAATTTTGGTTACATTATTAATGAATATTAAAACACTCTATTATACATTGCTCATAACAAGATTAATTTTATCTCATGATACTAGATTGACGCTTTTTATGTTTATTTTTATTATAGTTTATATTTTACTTTCTACCTTAAATAAACGTATATTCTTTTGAGTAAAATTTATTTGTTGATATTGTTTTATATAACATTCCCTAAAAGCTAAGATATTCTCTCCTATGCTTGATTACTCTAATATGAATAACAAATTTTCTGTCAATTTGGCATTGTTAAACAACGCTCTTTCCTAAATACAGCTGCTATTTGGCGTATATATTATTTTACATTTATATATTCTCATAAAGTCACAATCACCTTTCCCGCAGAGATGACTCACCCTGTATATATCTGGAATATCAAACAAAACAACCTCTAAATTTGAACACAGCTCCATTCTTCTCTATTATTTTGTTTATATATTATGTATATATGGTATACATAGGCAGGAATGTCATGTATATTTCAGCAAACTCAATTAATGTGAAGAATGAGTTATGTACTTCATTCATGATATTATCGGGGGACCTATATAAAATAATGAATAGAATTGGTACCTACTTTAGATTGTCAATCTAAGCAAAAAAGAAAAACAAGTATGCCAAGAAATAGATTATATATCATATCACTCCTCTATAATTGCTTAATAAATTATGTTTATTGTATTTTTCATGGACAAACTAATAGCACACTAACATGCTTTATGTATGTTATCCTTAGCACAATTAGTATTTTTCACCAGAAGCTGCATAACTATTTTAACCTTCGCACATTGTGTACTACATTTACCATTAATTATTAAAGTAAGGTACTACATGCATATCATTATTCAATCTAAATATTGTTTTGCAAATTTACGTACAAGACTGTACGTACTAATTTTATGTATACATACTCTTTTGAAGGTTGTTGTATTCTATATTCAATGTGTGTTTTATAACCCTATGACATGCTTATAATTGAATAATAATAATAGATATCGCGTTCACGATTTCTCGTGGGACGGTAATGTAAGCAAGTTTAACTACTCGCAGCAAATAAGAAATAATGGTTAATGAACCTTTTACTTTCTTTGCTAAATAAATATTACTACATACTTTCACGTCCTTGTTCTTCAAATATATATCCATATTAAACTATCACAATATCAATAAAACACTCTGGACTTGCATACATATATACCTACACATTCATAGATAAACATATGCTGCCAAGACATGAATTATATGTTTACATTCATTGTTTGAAATTTTATATAAAGTCAAATAACACATGGAAGTGATAAGTGAAAATGCAATGGATAATGTACAAAGACAATAATTTAGGTTATATTCGTCATGAAAATGTATAAAACCAATTTTGATTTTAGAATAAAGAATATAATTTTATAAAAAAAATTAACTGATTACAGCATAAAATAAAAAAATAATCACTAACCACAATAAAATTAAAATGAACTAGATACATATTTCGGCAAGTAAGTTGTCATCTTCAGTCAAAAATCTGAAAACTGTGTTATACTTAGCATGTTTGGAAAATTCGAAAACAACAGAAAATATTATGTCATCTCAATCGAGAGTTTATTGGTTCAATTTTAGAGAATATATTATTATAAATAGACAAATTAAAGTAGAATAATAAAGGTAAAAGAAAGTTCACACTTAGTTATTTGTTTCACTAAAATTTTAGTGAAACAAATAACCAAGTGTGAACTCTCTTTTTTTCACCAAGTACCTAGCGAGACCTCAATCAACTATATTAAAGTAGAATAGATTCGTCGGTTCTAGTACAGCCTCTGGGATGCGAAGGCAAGTTAGCGAACCTAACTCAACTGGGGATATCTAATATTGATATGAGAGGTTGTGTAATTTTTCAAGCGTCATTAATTCAATGTTTAGTAAATTGCTATTCGCAAAAATTTCTTTTGATAAAAAACATTCAATCAGTGACTTTTTCTTCCATGATGACGTAGGTGACTTTTCTGTTTTAGTTCAATGGTATGGTTCATTATCCATTATAACTAGAGACCGGATACGAGAGGCCGATGACTCATCGCTCACGGGCGCACTATTGAAATTTTGTATTTTTAAAGAGTAAACTCTCCGTACTTTATTTATCTTACGAAATCGACTTTTTTGCTGTCCATTATCTCGACGAAAAGAGATGTGCAGTTCGCCATATGAATAGTGCTAAAAAGAAAGTAATATATTTTGTATAGATTCAATAAACAGCTCGCTAACCATATCTACATGATAAGTCTTCCATCTTAGATTCAAATAATAATAGACTATATCATCTAAAAAAAAACAGTTTCACTGCGTATGTAAAGCACAATCAGTCGCTTTTCTTTGACAGATGGATCTTTTTAAATAGTAGAAAGATGCGTGCCTTGGGTTGACCACTGTTGTATCTTGTCATACTTTTGTTTTCGTACCCACGCTTCATTTAAATAATAGGTTTTTCTACCATCTGCAAGAAACATTCTTATATTTTTGAATAACATCATCATAATACAATATCATTCAACCACGAGATTTTTGCAAATGTCCATGTTTTGATATTCCCTGATACCAAAAAAGTGTTTTTTGAAAAATGTCACTCTTTGCGTCTCTCTCTCTCACTCTCCCTCACTCTCTCTCTCTATTCTCTCCCCCCCTCTCTCTCTCTCTCTCTCTCGCTATCTCCCCCCCCTCTCCCCCCCCTCTCTCTCCCCCTCTCTCTCTCTCTCTCTCAAATTTATAAGGAATTCAAATGTACTCAAGTGTGAATTTGAGAAAAATTTTATTAAAAAAGTTTTTCGAAATTCTTGCCGAAAGCCTTTCTCTCCTACGCTTATCGAAAATCAGTTGTTTGCGAATATCTCGTAAGTTATGCATTCTATAGGGATTTATTAAGAAAAAAGAAGCACTTAGAATTTCAAACGCACATACACATAAGAGTGTCGTGCGGTGACCACACCTCATTTTTAGTGAATGTAGAAATGCATGCTTCTAACTTACTTTTTAATTAATTTTTGAATACGCGACAATTTTCTGACGTCTGCATTAAAACTGGGCAATGTTCCAGATCATATTACATTTTATCGTTTGCAAATTACATGGTATGCAAGTATTTTTTATGAAAAATGTGTAGTACATAGATAGACCACTTTAGTTTTAGGTATGATTTTTAAAATGTATTCCAATAATTCACATAGTTTAACAAACAAAATACTAATATTTTCAGAATTACAAACAATATATTGCTAGGTAACACTACCTATCCTTTTCAGAAACATTTTATTTGTAATATGTAAGACAAGGTATGGCAATTAAATAATTACAAATAGCTACTAAATATTTTGTTGATAACCAGTTACATTAAAAACTTTATCGGCTTCAAGTACTCTCCTTGCCGATCCTTACAACGCTCCATCCGAAGTTTCTATTGTTTAAAGCAGTGCTGGAAGTCAGCTTCTGTCAGCTTGTCGAGAACCTTCGTCGCTTTTACTGCCACCGCTTCCACGATGTCAGATCTCGTCTCCTTAAGTTCCGCTTTAACCTTAGGAAATAAAAAAAAGTCACAAGGGGTTAGGTTGGGTGGTACGGTGGTTGATCCAACACAGTGATGCCGTATTTTGCAAAGAACGACTTCACAGACAAAACGGAATGGTCGGGCGCATTGTATTGGTAAAGCATCTAGGCCTTGCTCTTCCACAAATCCAGTTTTCGTCTCGTCACTCGTTCACGAAGGGCAGTCAGATCATAAACGGACACGTAGACGACGATTTTGGGTCGTTTCACTCCGTCTGTAAACATTTTAATCCACTCAAAAACTTGTGTGTGCGATAAATATCCATTTCCGTATACTTCCTTTAACATGACATGAGCTTCTGTGGCAGTTTTCCCCAATTTCAGAAGAAACTTGAAGTTAATTCTTTGCTCCATCTAAATACTTCGCATTTTTTCGACGAGACGCTAGCGCAAGGACTGGAACATGCGATTGCGACAGCTAAACTGAGCAACATATAACCAGTGTTGCCAACTCTATAGAAACTCCTCCCACTAGATTCACCGTTTGAAACCGCTAGAAAACCACCAGATTTAATCAAAATGAAAAAGAAGTTGTAGGTACTCGTAAATAAACAATTTAATACAAAAGCAAAAAAAGAGAAATACAAAATTAAAAAATAAACTATTCAATTGTTAATGACATATGAATTGCACATTTCAAATTGCACTTTCGCAGGTACTACATACAAGTTAAAGTCTTTAGCAAAACAGGAAAACTTATTAACCTAAAATATTTATATAAAAATATAAAAAACACCACCGTCGTCAGCTTCAGAATATGCTTCCAGTGTTCCAATTTTTGACAGCAAATCTGTTGGGATATCAAAATCTTGGCAACATTTGTTTTGTTGTTTCAGACCAGCTCGAATTGTTAAAATGGCATTTAACGTTTTCAAAGCCATTCGATTTCGCAGTTTTGTTTTCACTAGGTTCATCTGACTGAAAAGACGCTCAACCTCCGCGTTGGAATATGGTAGCGTTAACAACGATAACACAAATTGTGCTAAATCTTCAAACACTGAAATTCCCCCTGCGTCTTTATAATTTGCAACTTCTGTCCAAAACTCACAAGTATTAGATGTATTGTTCCAATCTATTAAATGAATTTTCCGCCACTGATTTTCAATTACAGTAATTTCATCAGCCGTTTTATTGAAGAACTGTAATAAATTTACTATATTAGCCTTGTTTGCTCTAAGGGTATTGTCAACTGAAAAAGAAGAAATATTTTTCAACACAGTTACATTCTCTGGTAAGCGATGTTCAACTTCTTTTATAAGTGCCTTTAAAAATAAGTGGCATCTTTCTCTTAATAATTTTTCTTCTTTAAAATTAGCCTCCTTCATTTTTTCCACTTGCAATTCAAACAAGTAACCAAGGTAACAATTTCTATCAAAAAAATCATCAATGCTGTCTTGGAATAAAACAAACTTCGAGTTTGGAGTTGTCACTTTAGTTACCAAGGCTTTTAACATATTTAAAAGGTCATTCAACAATTTGGTTGGATCTGCATTCTTTGTCTCAAAGCTCTTGTTTACTTTGTTGACTTCTGCTAATACTGGTTTCAAGAAACAAATGTAAGCATAGTTTGTATCATCACTATACATTTGGTAAAGAAGCTCAGCAGTATAACATTTCTCCTTGTTTCGAACAATTCCAAAATGAGTTTTTAATTCCATCCACTGGTTGTGAATTCTTGAAACTGCATTCTCAATAGACAACCATATTGTATCACAAGCATGAGGTATCTTCAATGGTTCATCTCCATTATTGATGGTTTGGTAAAGTGTTTTATAAGCTAACTTACGAATCGTAGAATTAGAAAACCAATTATATGTTTCTCTAACCAAAAAGTCGATATTTCTGGGCAACTCTTTTGATGCTGAAGACACCGCCAGTTGTAATGAATGGCAGATGCACTTTATTAATATTAAATTGGGACAATGTTCTTTTAACTTTCTGTGGACGCCATTATTTACTCCAACCATCACTGAGGCATTATCAGTTCCAAGTCCCTGTAGGTTACTTAATTTCAAACAAAACTTTGACAGAACTTTAAATATGCAGTCTGTGATGCCTTGGGCATTTTACTATCAAGATTTTTTCCGCGAGGTTGTACGATAAACGGTTGCCGAGATATGGCCGGTGGCCGAGCTTAAACAGACACCCGGTATATAGCTGCATATATTATTTCCCTTACATACAAACATATTGTTTGTATCTTCATTTGCTTCTAACAAACCATAATTTTAAGAAAAATACATTTGCTTATCCAACAAGTATATAATTTCCAGTATTTCTGAAACTGATACTTTACTAATTAAATCGATGGTACTGTGAATGATTGTATATCATTAAAAATCTTTGATGTTATTCACAATATGTCAAGGTCAGACACGTACATATTCTACGCATGTTATAATGTTTATATTTTGTATTATTGCACGACGTCACTTAGAGAATATAATTTTCTTTAAGGAGTTTACATCCTAAAGATTATGAATATGTGCATAAAATGCAAGGATATGAATAAATTTGCTTCATACAAGGAAACGTGTTTTATAATTAAATATGAGTCGTAGTTACAGAGTCTTATGTGGGGCAAAATACATATTAATTACTATGTACATACCTAGAATATGGTATGATGTACCACCAGGCACATAAATATGATCTAATAATAATAGGCGTTTTGTAAGATATATTATTTTTGTCATGTCAGTTGAATTATCCTGCTCCGAAATCAGTATTTCAGGAATTGATAAATATGTATGGTTAGGTATGTTTTTTAAAGTAATATGTAAACTTTGAAAAACATACCTAAGCATAACGAAAGAAAACATTACGGTGAACATTAATTTGTAGAATTGTTTAATTTATTTATTTAAATGACGGAAATGACGATTTAATATGTCATACGATGCAAGGTAGCAGCACATAGAAATTTGTATAAATAAAAATTTCCAGGTGGTGTAGTGAACTATTGTTATAAATATCAACAAATAAAATATGATTCTTGAGATTAGGTGTTTGCCATACCATAGTTTCAGAATATGCATTAATACTGGGTACATAGTTGCGTTTAAAATATGAAATTTATTTGCTTTACCTGACTTATTTGATGTTCAATTGTTTATCCGATTTTGACACATTATTAAAAATAAATAACCTAATAACTTTCTTATATGTAATTTTTTAATCATTCATACAATAGCCGAAATATTTGCTGTTGCACATAAAATCTAACACACTGTATATAATATTATTTACATAAATCATCAGTATGAATTGATTTATGTAATATCTTTAAACCATTTAGTAAAGGGGTTCTCAAGCTTTTAGTATTTGAGACCCAATTTTCAATAACAATTTTCAACCCCTCAAACAATAATTTTATTTTATTAATTATCATTACTTTAATACTACTTACATATTAAAGTAATGATAATCAAAGAGTTTAAGTCCTTTTTATTCGCTTATTTTTAAATTTAGGACGATAGTGTATTATTTACTTTTTGTTTAGAATTTAACTCTCTTTCAAAATATGTCGAAATATACTGGATGTTCCATTTAAAAATTTGTTGCTTTTGTGAATATCTCAGACACTAGCTTATCAATTGTTTCTCTGTTTTGACTAACTTAATCAGCAAAAAAAGTCCTACTAGTTTGCTAATTTAACCGACTTCGTAGCTTCAATAATAACAAAGTTAGCAATGGTGAACACTTAACTTTAGACACCTTGTATAACTAAAACTTATATCTTACTTAGTCAATGATTGATATAATATAATTATTACTAAATCATATAAATTTAAAGAAACCAGATCTTGATATAAAGAAATATTTATTGTTCTCTTTTATAAACACTATCATATTTATAATAAAATAAATTAATTATATAAATTAAATTGACACTACAATGACATATATGACGTTAGATTAGATAGGTATGATGGCTAATTTTAGTATGATCTTTTCTATGAAAGACATGATAATTTTACTACTATTACATATTGTTATGTAATATGTAAAAGAATATCTACATCTAGGAGATATGTCCAAGTATATATTGAAAAGTATTTTTGATACGTTGTTTCTATAGATAGAATTATTAAATGACTAATTAAAATTTTCAATAATATTTTGCAATGTTAGTAGGGTAAACCATTGGACGCCTAAGGAAAGTTTTCGAATCAAACTTCAAAAGCAGATATTTGAATTTTTTTCCTTGCATAAAAAGATACTGGGGAGCAGTTAAATGTATCTAGTTTCACATGATATGAAATATTTGTGTACAGTGATTTTGTAAGGAATCATATAAAAAAAAATACATTTCATGTGTAAAAAAATCAGTCATTGGACAATTTTTGCATTTATTGGACAACGTTTGTACAGTTATGGGACAATTGCATTAATGGGCAATTTATAGGTTTATAGGTATTCTTTATAGTCCTAACTTGTGGGATTCTAATTTATATAAGTTGAATAGCTGATCTACGTCGTCGCCAGTATACTGCTCAACTTCTGTAACATTATCCGTTTCGCCCGCTTTTGCAGTTGGACAAATTCTTTCAAATTGCTCCTCCTCGTTACTATCATCTTCCATTTCTTTCAGTAAACTAGAACATATTTTACTATAGAAGTCACATTCGCTTTCTTGCTTATAACATACATGACATAAATACAAATCATCTGTTTCTTCATCAGGAATGTGGATTCGATGTTTTTGTGGAACACAGCTCCTACGAAAACTTTTATGACATTCGTCCCATGTCAGGAATGAATTACACTTTATATTTTTTTACATTGATTGCATGTGTTAACGTTTCTACTTGTTTTGGCGTATTTAGCATTTTTTGCCCGTTTAGTATCTTCACTTGATATCCTGACCATTCCTTTCTACCTGCAGCATACCTCCAGAACTTAAATTGCGGTTTCACTCACTGCTTTGCAGCAAATTTTTATTCTGCGTTTTCATATATTGTCTCTCGTCAATTATTAGTTCCACTTTTTGACTCCTATAATGGCCTTAGCAAGTAGTCCCATGTTTTCTATATGTCCATCCATTTTGTCGCTCTCCGCTAAAAATGCATCCACGTCTGCATTTATTGAATTACTGTCAATACTATTACGCTGCCGAGGAGCGGATTCCGATGAAAGTAGTATATTTTCAATAATCTGTATTTTCTGAGGAGTAACTTCAAATTTCTGAAACGTAACTGTGAAGTGACGTCATAGATGGTACAGGCTCCAGATATTTTCATTATCCTCTTTATGAGTAATTTCATTTATTCCTTCAAACTGTTTGACCTTTTCATCTCCCACAACAGACACAAACTCAATGTAATTCATACTTCGGATCCTGTCGTCACTTTCTGTCTCAGTGCTAGTTGCTCCTTGTGCTAACCACTTTGAATAGTCACCTGCATCAGCGTTGAATGGATAGATACCACATACTTTATAATCGTTTATTAAAATTTTTGGTTTAATCGATCTACCGATTACAGTTTGAGTCTCTGTGGTCAGGATTTTTTAATTTAAATTCTATTGTAGATCTAGGTATGCTATACTTGTTTGAAGTACTTCTGGAGGTCGCAAGGCCGCTTTTCACATCCTGCACAGCCTTATCAATTAAAGCAGGATTATAGTGCCCCTTCTTCAGCATTTTAAAGACTGTAACCAATATAACATATATTACTGGACACTTACGACAGTTATTAGACACCCCGTCTAATAACTGCAAACACTCATCCAAAACTCGGAATTAAAAGATACGTATATTGCAAATTTAATGATTTGCAAAAGGATGGCATTACATGAAACATGCAATAAATTCAGTTATCGGACACGTGTCCAATAAATAAAATAACTCATATTATTTCTTACAGCTATTGGACAGAGAGAAAAATGTGTTTTTTGATGTTAGAAACTAATAAATAATTTTAAACAGCAAGATTTTAAAATATTTACTTCACTGGAGATTACAAACTTTCTTAAGAGATCGGCTAAGAATACAACAAAAATCAGAGTGACTGTTTGCAACTGACTATAGTCTTACAGGTTTCTGTAAATAATTAAATCATATCTAGCTTCTGTTAAACTACACTAGAGGGGTTTATTTCACATGAAAATCAAGAACTTAGCTCTATCACGAACCTTACTAAATGAACAAACAAGGTCATTGTCCAATAGCTATCGGTATCCAATTACTGTATGGCTTACCCTATACTTATCGAAGAATGAAACAGGAATGTAAATCATGGCTACCTTTTATCGAAATAGTCCTCCTTATAACGTCCGGTAAATCTTGTACCACACCAAGTATACTTCAAAAATAATCAGCTCCTCATTCAATACTTCTTGAAAATATAATTCTACCTGTAGTTAATCTCGTAACGCCTTGACGGTCAAGATGCTTACACGTTTGTATATACTTTATAATTGTTAAATTTGATAATAAGAAATATACACACATAACCCTTCTTAAAATTTCACCATTTTTTCAAATATTTCTTCCATGGATAATTTAAAATCACTAATAATCATTTTTTTTAATTCAAATTGGCAATCTTTTTCTTTGAATTTGAAAAAACACCAAATAATGTTATCATCATCTTCTTTAAAAGATTAGAACCATTTTCCTTTTTAGACAATATGACTATTCTGTCTTTTTAAAGCCAAAATAATAATCATTGCTTTTTTTCTTGTAATCCAAATATTTTTCATAAACCTACTATGAACAAACGAAAGTCTAACGAAACTATTCTCTTGGATTACTAGAGCACATTAACACTATTTTTCTCAAAAACTGTTAAAAATAGACAATATTAGACAGTCCTATATTGAAGATATTGAACTGTTTGAAAAATATCCAAAATCAAATAATGATTAAAAATTTAGTTTAAAAGATACAAAGCGAAAACTGCGGTGTTTGTTTAGTTGAGGATTAAATTTAAATCGACAGAAATGAAGTTGAGGAGCGTCACAGAAAGGTTCTCAACGTTAAAATTGATACCCATGCTAAGCATCATCCAAATGTCCAATTACATATTAAAATCACTTCATTCATAGCTTTATAAATTAATGGAATACTATAGATCTGACGAACAGAGTATTGCAACAACCGTGTATTAAGAAATATGTATATTTTATTTCGTTACATAATCTGTCATTATTCATTATGAAGATATGATCTAAGTGACCCAGATATTTTTCATTACAGTATACCACCAGATAGATAAATAACTACCTATTATTAAATTATACGTACTCGCTTAACAAGACCACTCTCATTAATGTGCGCTTTATGGTTAGGAAATGTTCTTAATTTGTAGCATACATGCATAAATATCTTTAAAATAACAGCCTAAGGATATGCATGTTATTAGTGTGACTTTTCGACTACGTAGCCCATGTGAAAAAAATCCTGAAGACCTTGTCACTTTTTTTTATAAAAGTCAGATATACATACTTACTTGTCAGACATGCATGTTTACATGGCATGGTGCCATGGTTTTCTTTAAACTATGGTATAAAATAGCAAACGATTAATTTTTTTGCCCAGTTTCATAGTGTTAACACAATTTCACTAAATTTTGTGAGGTGACCATCGTTTTCAAAGTAATCATTTTTCGAAAATTTAAACACAAATTGTTTTTGCACGATGTCACCACATAATGTCTACAATATAAGCTAACGCATGACATATATATAGGCGAAACAACTACTCAGCAGAGATGTGTATTTCAACTGAGGTGTCAGAATTTGGTTGTCTATGTAAACAGAAAAACTAACGGAGGAGGTCCCTAGGTTTGAACCAGCATTCCCGAAAGCTATCAAGCCAGTGTTGGTTTACTTCGTAAACGCTTGGGACAGATTTAGTACTCATAATAGGAAAGCAGCATAATCAAAACCAAAGTAGTTCATTTTATTGTCTTATTATTAATATTATTAAAAAACAACTATCTTTATGTATTAAAACGAAAGGTTAACTAGTAAAATTCAGAAATACATCAAAATTAAATTTATTGCTTACAAAAACGTATCATCAACGTAAGATTAATAACATTAGTATTCAATTACATACTGTTATAATAAAATAGCTTAACTTATTTTAAATTAAGCATAAAAACCCATCAGTCTGTCTCTAATATTAATTAAACACCTGAATTCGAAAATGTTCGGACAAGGTGCTTCGAGAAGATCTGTAATCATTCGAGTCAAATGCTGTATTTTAAGCAACTTCCATTTTTGTTTTATATATTTTATTCGTAAATTTGTTACTGAATAGCATACTTGTCTGCAATCTTCGCTAAGATCTACTATTCTCACAAGCGATTCCAAGTCCAGATAACTGAAAGGAAAACAACAATTATGTTGACAATATACATAAAAAGTATAAATTAGCAAAAGGAAATTCTGTACAAACCATTATAAATAATAATGGAAAAAGCTTTCTTAATATTACGAAAATAATTTAATGATGAAGATTTACATAGGTATCCTATAATGCTTTGTTAAAAAATTAGTGGTGACACCATCAAAGAGAGACAGACTTCTGACTTACATTTGATTGTTTAGTTTAGACATATTTTGAGTCAGCTTAGATGCAAGTACCCCAAAAGGTTATTAGAAATTGTAAATATTTTTTTTTGTATTTTTGGAAATAATTCATTAATTTGAAATGACACTTATTATGTAACTTATGAATCAATACGTTATTGCTTCCTGAAATATATATGACCTTTTTAAATGTTTGCAAAAAGAAACAGTGATAAACTTTACATTTTTACTGTATGTGTTTTATTTCATACCCTTTAACTTTACTGCTGCTAAATGTAAAACAACTTCTCAATTAAAATAGATAGGTTGAGAAGAGAATTAGAAAATGAAAAGGTTTTAAATATTCCATCATTTAATAGTTAAGTTTTACAATATGTCATTTTTCAAGAATTCAAATATATTGAAACTGGTTTCAAGAATACAAAACTTGAATAAACTATACTTTTTGCTTGTTATACATATTTCTATCATATAACTATCAAGTAAATAACATGTACAATAATCTCGCATACAATATCAATTAATTTTAAATTATATTCATAACAGAACTAGAAGAAGTATTATATAATATTAGATACTTCATTATCTAAATTTAGCAGGTTTCTTCAATCATTCAAATATGTTAAAATTAGACATAAACCGTCACTTCCTTTTGTGTTTGTTTGTGAAAAAAATTAGTGTTATTTTCGAGTAGCTATCATTATACTACTATTCATTATCATCCGATGTTTAATTTGACAAATCATTTGATTACGAAGACGCATTTAGGTAGTTAAAGTTACAAAATGTATAAAATTCTTCTTTAAATAGAATATCAGAGATTTAGACGGATATGCTCTCGACGTTGAAGAACGTTATGGACCATCAAAACGTGTTACCATTCCAGAAATGAATGAAGAAAAAATACGTGACCGAAGAGTGAACGTGTAGAAGATTGCAAAGAGTCTGGACATGTTTACTACAAGTGTGCGCCATACTCTAACAGGTGGAAGCCACGTTTACTAAATGCAAATTATACTGTAAAAAAGGGCGAATTTCTAATAACCATTTGAATCTCTATAACATCAACCAAGAAAATTTAGTTTTGGCTCTCTTCAATTTCAGCTGCCCTTCGCCAAAAAAGCCGAGACGTTTCCTTTTTCTGGAAAGGTAATGGCTTTGATATTTTGGGATCAGAAGTGGATACTTCTTATAGACGATCCCACAAAGAGCCAAACTATAGACGGGGCATATTATGTTGCTCTATTGATCAAAACGAATGTTACCATTACCGGAAGAAAAACCGCAATGGCTTCAAATGAGATGCGATTTCATTATGATAATACGCGGTCATATTCCATTCAAATTTTTGCCAAAAACTTATTGCTTCCCAACCACCTTACTTACCAAATATACTCAGGTTTCTACTTCTACAGACAATGAAGTTATTACATAAGTAGAGCAGTATTTGAAGACTTTGCTGATGCTTATAAAACTGGAATAGTGGCGATATCCCTAGCCCAAGTGCATAATTTCTCAGTTTTTCATTTTAAATCTCACTTTTTGTCCAATAATCCCGGCATTACTCGAAATGGCGTTGTCCCTTACATAAATATATGTGATATAGCTAGTATACTTTAGTGTATATTAGCTATTGACATTCAAGGTGCTGGACACACATTACTGCCACCCCATTGTTTATGATACTATATAAAGTAGGATCAACGGATAGTATGCACAAATGTTGCTAGCAGTATCACCGTTTATATATTTGATTTTTTAAGAAAAAACTTTGGACATAAACTTACGTCAAAATTTCTAATATTAATTCTTCGGGTAGATTTGCAAAAGGATTCATCTCACGACCAAAAATTTCTGATCTCCTCCTAGTAATTTTGTTTGAACAAATTATTGTAGTAGTTCGAATCTGAAACAAAAAATGAATATACATGTGGTTCAGATTAAGTTGACTAAAGATTTGTCGTGATTTTTTAATGGAACATGTACAGCTCAGCACATATAACTTGATGGTCATATGCGCAAAGGACAAGGGGGAGAGTGGTAATAGCGGGGTGTACACGCATGCATTTGTTACAGATGTATCCATCTCTATCGTGCATTCTCTCTCTTCTTGATTTGTGTCGATGACCGCTCAACTTATATGTGTTGAGCTGCACATAATTCTTTTTTAATATACCTTCCTTCCTTCTAGTTTGGAATACAAAATTGACAATACATTATAGCATCCTAAAACTAGTGATAATGGAAATATAATAAGTTGAAATCACTGCTAATTTCTAATAAATCACCTTGATTATTTCTTGTTGTTAGTCGTTGCTTATTGTTCATGTAGTTGACTAGTCATAGATATTCTTTTAGCCTCCCTACTTCTATTTTATACTTCTATAATAACCAAGCATCACTCTTGAGTGTGTACCGGTTTGTGTTATAAACAGTTCGAGAAGAATCTTAAATAAAACGTCCTATTGGCTTAACAAAATATATGTATATACAGGAGTGCTTCAAAAGTTTATAAAAGTGGACATTCTAAAAAGCGTTTTTTACAGGAAAGGCGCTTCAATAGGGCTTAAATTTAAAACTTGAGTTTCTTACTTTTATTATTATTTTGTGCTTTTTTCTTAACGAGAGTAGACTTCGAAAAGATTGACAGGCTTTTACATGTTCACATCAAAATAGTATTATAAACTGTCTTAATGAAAATGTTGCGCTTTTTGAGAGCTCATTGTTTCTTTGGATATTTTAACATGACTTATGTTTAACATTAAATTACCTTTCTCACTTTTGAGTGTGTACAGGTTTGTGTAAAAAACAATTCGAGAAAAATTTTAAATAACATATACTATTGGCTTCACAAAATATATGTATATATCGGGATGCTTTAAAAGTTTATAAAACCGGACATTCTAAAAAGCGTCATGCCAGTGATCGCTTTTTACAGGAGAGGCGCTTCAATTTAAAACTTGGGCTTTTTACTTTTACTTTTATTTTGTGCTCCTTTATTAACGATAGTGGATTTCAAAAAGGTCACACCTTACATCAAAATAGTATTGTACACTGTCTTAATGAAAATGTTGCGCTTTTTGATCTCATTGTGTCTTTGGATACTTTAACACGACTTATGTTTAACATTAAATTATCTTTCTCGCTCTTGAGTGTGTACCGGTTTATGTCAAAAACAGCTCGAGAAGAATTTTAAATAAAATATCCTATTGGCTTAACAAAATATATGTATATACAGGGGTGCTTCAAAAGTTTATAAAAGTGGACATTCTAAAAAGCGTTTTTTACAGGAAAGGCGCTTTAATAGGGCTTCAATTTAAAATTTGGGCTTTTTACTTTTATTATTATTTCGTGCTCCTCTATTAACGAGAGTAGACATCTAAAAGATTGACAGGCTTTTACACTTTCACATCAAAATAGTATTGTAAACTGTCTTAATGAAAATGTTGTGCTCTTTCAGCTCATTGTTTCTTTGAATACTTTAACATGCATTTAGTTTAACATTAAATTACCTTTCTCGCTCTTGACTGTGTACAGGTTTGTGTAAAAGACAGTTCGATAAGCATTTTAAATAAAACATACTATTGGCTTCACAAGATATATGTATATACAGGGGTGCTTCAAAAGTTAATAAAATAGGACATTCTAAAAAGCCAAGACAGTGATTGCTTTTTACAGGAAACTGTGAAGGAACTGTAAGCGGACGCGAAAAAAGCGGTTCAAGCTAAGAGAGATTGACGGACAGCTGTAAGCGGACGCGAAAAGGCGATTCAAGCTCGAAGAGATTGATGGACAGCTAGTTCGTCTATAATAACCAAGCATCATATTGAAAAAATATTACCTTAACCAGTGTGTATTATATCATAAAGGTCTACCACAAAATGTATACCGTTCCATTTAAAGCATAGGTTCCCAAAGTGGGCGATAACGCCCCCTTGTGGGCGCTGCAGGTCTAAAGGGGGGCGGTAAGAGACCCAGAAAAAAAATGGGGGCGTTGTGTAAAGGCTTAGGGGGCGATTTGTAATTTCATCTAGAATCTAGGAGGACTCTTAGACACCGACTGAGCTCTCGACTCTCGACTAGGGATGGGCGATAAACATCGATGTTCATTGAACATCGATATTTTAGGATCGATGTTCGATGTTTTTGCATCGATGTTTGCAATTTAGATTTATCGATAAGCTATCGATGTTAGAAGAAATATAGTGAACATCAAACTTTTAAGCTTGACAAAATGTATTTGCACTAATCACAAAATAAAACAGCGTCCTCTGTTGACAAATACAAAAATGTTTCCAAATTAACAGCTCACATACAGGCTACGAGGATGTAAAATTGTCTACGAATAAAAGAAGTATTTAAATTACACAGTGCTATATCATATAAATTCGAATATTTCATTTTAGGCTCTTTTAAATATTACTTACTTGTGTTACTAATGACGAAGATTTCAACCGTTTGTTGTTTCATACCGAAGTTCGTTGGCTATCAAGAGGCAATTGTCTGACTCGATTTTACAACCTGTTTGACTCTGTGATAGAGTTTTTGGAAACTAAAGATACAGAATTGCGCAACAAGCTCATTACATCAAAAAATGATATAGCTTACATGACAGACCTGTATAAATTGTTCAACAACATGAATCTCCAACTGCAAGGCGATGAACTAAATTTAATTAAAACAAAAAATGTCGTTGCTGCTTTCGCAGCCAAACTGCTTCTACACAAAAAGAATATGGGCAGACGTGAGTTTCATAATTTTCCGAATTTATCAGTATCCTGCAGTAACGACGACTTGTTTGCCTACTGCCAACATTTGGAAGAGCTCCACATTGACTTCACCGAACGATACCAGGATATTTTGAACTTGGAAATACCAGACTGGGTGTTGGATCCGTTTTCAAATGTCAACACAGCAATATCACCACATCTGGAAGAAGAACTTATAGAATTGACAACGAACGAGGAAATAAAAATCAAGTTCAAAAATGGCTACCAAGAATTTTGGCTACAAAAACCGATCCCGCAATTGTACCCTGGATTGTGGTCAATCATTCAACGATTCTTGATAGCATTCCCATCGTCATATTTGTGTGAACGTGGATTTAGTGCTGTAGCAACGCTGCTTACTAAAAGGAGAAATCGTTTGCATGTTACCGAACGTGGTGACTTGCGGCTGTTCTTGAGTAAATTGGAACCTGATATCAACAAACTTATTAAACAGCATCAGATTCATCCTTCACATTAGTTTTTATATTAGAATCGATTATGTTTGTTTTATTTTGAATTTTGAATAAAAGATACTTTGTCTGAATACTATAAAGTTGCGTTTCAATAATCATTCTCATTGGCAGGTGTAGCCCGTAAAAGTTAACTTGAGACCTGAGCGCCGTTGTGTACTACCTACTACGCTCAGGTCTCAAGTTAACTCATTCATTCTAAACGAGACTTTTACTATAAGCCATAGTAAAAGTCTCGTTTAGAATGAATGTTTAATCTCCGCTAATATAGCTCACAATAATTAATTTAATTTGAAGTTATAGTGGTTTTTGAGTAGGTGAAAAAATGGGGGCGCTAAAAAATAATTTATTCTCAAAGTGGGCAGTAGGCAAAATAAGTTTGGGAACCACTGATTTAAAGCAATATAAGTTTGTCTTGTTTATCACTCTCGAATACTTGGAACAAAAAAAAATATTTTTATATTGTACTACTCCTGCTCTTCTAAAATTGTTGTATAATAAATGTGTCGCTATTTACATTATTAGAAGCTAATAATGAACTTTGTGGCTTTGATGAAACATCCGATATTTACATGATGGAGCATTGTTTACTCGGATCTGCATCTCATCAAAATTAACAATAGAAAATGAAATACCAAAATTAAATTTAAAAATAATTAGTCGTATTAAAAATGAAAATTACAAATTTGTATTTGCCATCTTAATCCATACATTTACTTCTAGAAAAATTGTTATCAAACAAACTAAATTAATATGTGTAAATTAGGTCACTAGTATATTAAGCCATAAACAATAAATTTTGGCCTCTAAGATAACAGACATGATTATGAATTAAACATTGATATGAACAATAAATAAATAAGGATTCCATTGCAAGAGTAGGAGTATATAAAAAACGTCATTCCTACGATATTAATAACTATAATATCCTTATACACAAAACTTAAAATATCCGTTATCATGACCATTGTTAAAATAAAGCAAATCTATAAACATAAATTATATTATTATGTTTAAGTAGATAACACAACAACAAAAAATGTCATTTCAAATTAAGTTTACAATGAGTTGAATAAGTGCATGTTTTATGAGGAGATTTTGAGATCTCCAGCATACAGCAGGCAACCTCTAATGTACGAGGGAAATCACAGGAGGCGAGGTCGTAAACTGTAGGGTAGATTTATAATTCCTTAAAGCCGCATTAATTGATTACTGCTTGAACAATTTGTGCCTTATCCATCTGTAGTTATAGTGCAGAAGCAGAGTTTTCTGAGCAAAATTGTCAGATATTTTTTCGGGTATAGCCGTGTTCAATTTCTTAATTGTGTCTTGGTAGACATTTCCCGTTATTTTAGTCACGTTTGGCATATACTCAATTAAGAGAATCCCCTCCGCGTCCCAGAAAACAATGGCCATCACTCTTCTCGCAGAAAATTGCGTTTTTGCCTTCTTGGGCGGTGGAGAACCCTTGTGAACCCATTGCATGGTCCCAGTTGTGTACCCAAATATCATCCCCAGTTACAATTCTATTTAAGGTCTGGAGATAAAAGAGTTAAATTCTCGTCATAAATCTGTTGTCTACACAATTTTTGTTCGGGACTGAGCCGCTTAAGCATCCATCGTGCACTTGGCTCGTTTCCAAATCTTCGTGAAACGTTTAGTCAATCAGTCAACACCGTTTAGGCAATCAGTCAACACCAAATCTTCAACTTTGGTGATGATTTCTTGAGTTTGTGCTTCAAGCGGTTTTCCGCACTTTGGGTCATCATGAATGGATTCTCTGCCCCATTTGAACTTCTTACACCAAAATTTGACTTGGAAATTGGACGGGCTATTTTTTCCATACACTCTCACCGTTCTCTCATGGACTATCTTAGGTCTACTGCCTTCTTTTGATAAAAAATTCATGACACTTCTGTGTTCAAGTTTCAATTCACTTATTTTTTCTTCTTTAAACGAATTTAAAAGTATCAAATGTTAAGAGATTCCAACCAAACTTCGAGATGACACTATAAAATATCACAGAAATGTCATGTAAGAAATAGCTTGTTGTTTTCATAGCTATATAGGTACCATAAAAACTCCATCGTATAATACTTCCGGTTCGATGGACTTACTTAGATAGAAAACCATCAAATAGAATAAACTGTTGACGATGTGATCTGTTAGATCCCCATTTTAACTTCTCCAACAGATTATAAGCTTTGAAGAAGTCGTATACAGGTTGTTAATAGCTACTGGTAATCGAAGTTTTTTTTAATAACTTACATTTATATAGTTTAGTTACTCTGTTAAGTTCTTCTTCTAAATTTTATTAATTTAATACAATATTTATACATACTTATGTAAACCTGTATCACAACTATACAAATTATTCTATTGAACATAGTAGTTAATAAACTACATTACGGCAGAATAATAGTTTATTATTATGTTGTTGAAATTTTAATCTTAGAGTATTACTTTAAAATCGCTTTTCCAGAAGTGTGCTAATCACACAACAACCATAATTGATCGGCTTTAGAAAGCATTTAGTAAAAAAAAGTAAACACTCTTTACCTTCATAATATCAAGGTAATGAATAAAGAATATATATTATAAATGGTAGAGATGCCAGAAGTAGAAGTCAGGACGTGGAATCCTCCTTCCGATATTTTAATGATTTTCGACTGAACTGAATATCTGTTAGGCTGAAGCGATGCTAACGAAACCAAGAGTGGAAACATGTGTGCACCGGACTGGCGATACAAATGCTTTACTCATTACCTTTATGTCCATATCCATTTAGTAGACGCTTTTGGAACTCGTTTGATTAGTGACTTTCATTTTCTTGGACCCTAATTGATAATTTGGTCTTTTATAAGAAACACTCTGATGAGGAAACAATACTGGATCAAAGAACTTCAACCTTAGTTCAAATTTGTAATTCGTTGATTTTTATCAATGATCAATATGTTTCGAAGATTTTTAATATACCCTATCAGATACATACGCTTTTTCAGATTTAATGAATTCAATCCATTTTATGATATGTAGATTAGTTAGCTGGAAGAATATAACCTATTCTTAAACCGAATGGGGTATAAGTAATTTCTTTTTAGTAATTGCATTTTCTATTTAAGTATTACACGCATGTCATAGACCAATGTTGAAGCATTTAGTAATAGATCTTTTAAATCTTAGGTAAATATAATTTAGGGCAAATAAATATTTCTGTACTTTTACTTTTATCTGCTGGCATTTGAACTGATTGTTTAAAAGTTGTTAATACTGGGCGATTTCATTTGTCCTACATTCAGTATTCCTACTGATCTTGGAAATAGGAAGTACTTAGCTCTTCTTAACTTCAAATAATATAATTTTGGGCAAATAAATATTTCTGTACTTTTACTGTTATCTGCTGGCATTTGAACTGATTGTTTAAAAGTTGTTAATACTGGGCGATTTCATTTGTCCTACATTCAGTATTCCTACTGATCTTGGAAATAGGAAGTACTTAGCTCTTCTTAACTTCAAATAATATAATTTTGGGCAAATAAATATTTCTGTACTTTTACTTTTATCTGCTGGCATTTGAACTGATTGTTTAAAAGTTGTTAATACTGGGCGATTTCATTTGTCCTACATTCAGTATTCCTACTGATCTTGGAAATAGGAAGTACTAAGCTCTTCTTAACTTCAAATAATATAATTTAGGGCAAATAAATATTTCTGTACTTTTACTTTTATCTGCTGGCATTTGAACTGATTGTTTAAAAGTTGTTAATACTGGGCGATTTCATTTGTCTTACATTCAGTATTCCTACTGATCTTGGAAATAGGAAGTACTTAGCTCTTCTTAACTTCAAATAATATAATTTTGGGCAAATAAATATTTCTGTACTTTTACTTTTATCTGCTGGCATTTGAACTGATTGCTAAGTAGTTGTTAATACTGGGCGATTTTATTTGCCCTACAGTCAGTATTCCTACTGATCTTGGAAATAGGAAGTACTTAGTTCTTTTCAAGCCTTAACTTACTTCAAAAGAATACAATTAGGAATTCTGGAGGCAGACTTCTGGATTTAATATTCAGCAACCTTAACTGTGGGATTACTCTCTCTCATGACTTGGAGTCGATTGTATTCGAGGATTTGCACCATCCGGCCCTCGATATTTTGCAGGATTTGGTTGAAGATCTTTCGGCCACTACATTAACATCTAAAAATAACTATAGATATAATTTTCGCAATGCTGATTACTGTATTTTTTATAATGATATTCTGAACATCAACAGGTCCTTTCTAGATGCGTACCTTGATGTAAATGACGCTGTGGCGGCTTTCTATGGCAAATTAGAAGCTATAATGGATATTTCCGTTAAAAAAGTAAAATTCTCCAAGTCAGTAATTCCTCCGTGGTACAACACTAAAATCAAAAAGATATAACTGAAGGAAGATTTTCTTCGCAAATGAAAAAAACCTAATTCCATCACCAGGAGTTTAGAGGATTGCGTACTGCAGTTAAGCGTGAAATTTCTGATGCTTACAAGAAGTACCAAACCTACATAGAATCCAGAATCGTCAGTGATTCTCGAGCGTTTTGGAAATTATTAGCTGATAAAAGGACTACTTCTAGAATTCCGGGCTGTATGAGACTAAAGGACTGCGAGGTGACAAAAACATGATATATGCTTTTGCCAATGCCTACCGTTGCTCAACTACCAGTGCTGCTGCAATTGAAGTTATTTGTGACTTTATAACCATTTAACTATTTTCCGCTAGTGAAGTGCTGCAGATCATTACGAAGATCAAAGCGAACTTTACATCTGGTCATGATGATCTACCTGTTTTTTTAGTGAGACATTGCGCATCTGTATTCTGCGAACCACTTACGGTGTTATTTAATTTAATACTTAAAGCGTACGTGTTTCCTGAGCTATGGAAAATCGCTCGGATAATACCTATTTTTAAAAAAGGAGATAATTCGGATGTACTGAACTATCGACCCATAAGCATTATTAGCAACTTTGCCAAGATATTTGAAGGTACTCTATCTCAACAAATCTCTCGCAAGCGTAGGTCAAGGCTTGCATTTCAACAGTACGGTTTCATCTCGGGCAGATCTACTACAACCACTAACTCAGATTTATAAGTCGCGCTCTGATCGGTTGCACACAAGTGGATGTTATATACACCGACTTTACGATGGCCTTTGATTCCATTGACCTTTCTATACTGTAGGCAAAGCTTGACGCGTTTGTTTTTTCGAGAAACCTGCTGCAGCTTATGTTTTCGTACGTGAACTGCCGTTACAACTATGTGTGCTGGAATGGTTTTCATTTGAGAAAATATAGCCCAACTTCTGGTGTTCCTTAAAGCTCCAACCTGGGTCCCCTTCTCTTTATCGTGTTCATCAACAACCTTTTGTTGTCACTGGATTAAGAAGTAGCACACGCAAATGACCTCAGAATTTATTCCCGAGCCTCTACGTTAAGAGACTGTGAACATCTGCAACGGGATCTACTATTTATTGTCGACTGGTGTGATCGAAATAATTTTACTTTAAATATTAACAAGTGCGCGGTGGTTGCATAAACTATAAATTCAAGCCCATTTGAATTCCGCTATTGTGTAGGTCACATTCCAGTTCCTGGAAAGCATAGAATGGTGAATTTGGTTGTTATCTTCGACTCATCCTTGCGTTTCACTGATCATATTTTTGATACTTGCGCCTTCGCAGTTAAATCACTCTTCTTTCTTATAAGAATAAGATCTTGTAGTCAATTTTATAATCCCTATGCACTGAAATCGCTTTACTATGAACTTGTAAGGGTCAAGTTAGAATATGGTTCTCTAATATGGTATCCTCACTGTCTATACCTGCAATTGGTTCCTTGAAATATCTATCATTTAAAAGTGATGGTTATTTTCCGGAAATGGGAGTTGATTATGCAACTCTCTTTGACAGACACTCTATCGACACTTTAAGCAGTAGAAGGGATGAGAGTAGTGTCAAGTTCCTAGTGAATTTACTTCATAACAAAATAGACTCCCCCGCACTACTCTCCCAGATAAATATTCATGTCCCCTTAAGGGCAACCCGAATTTGATACCTTTGTTTATTCAAGGCCAAGAACTAAAACTCTAATAAAAGCCTCACATGATGATCAATACTAATAGAAGCACCCCAGATCCTTTTTACTTATAATTTATTAATTTCTTCCTATGAAATTATTATAAGTAGATATTCTTCAAATTTGTTTTGCTAAAACTAGATTAACTTTTGTTTTTATTAAATTTTGGGTTTCTTATGAAATGTACCTACTTATTTTCTGCTTTCATTATTTCATTAATATTCTTTATATCCGATACAAGGGATAGTCTGCATTTAATATATTAATGCTATTCCGTATTGACATTGTCTACATATGTACTGTACCTATATTTAATCTAATCTTTATCTAATATTATATGACTTATAATAAATAAGATCTACAATATGTTTATAATACATAATTACTCTTGAATGTTAATAGTTTAAACTATCTACATTTATATGTGGGCATATAAATTGACATGATAATATGAAACTAATTAAGTAATAACCAATATTATAAATCATATGCAAACAGCTTTAGTATATCCGCCACAATGTTGTTATATGAACATCAAATCGTAATATTTCGCTAAAAGAAATAGAAAGGACAGATATCCTTGTCTCATACACGAACAAGATTTAGTCCAAAAATAAACGTTATCTCAGAAGAAACATAAGAGCACATTGAAGAAAATGTGAAACTATTGTATATTTAAAGGGCAACAATTAACATGGGTGCGGTTTAGATACTGAAAATCACGTTTAAAAAAATACGATCATTTATTATAATTAATACACCATTGATGTGATGGTATATAATTATTGTGCATAAAATTAAACACATTTTCTTTCACCATTCTCATATGAAAATAACTGGATCATTGTCGACCAGTTGTAATTCTAACCGGGCGGCAGTAATACCTTGGATAGAAAAATAAAGCAAAGTAAACATGTTTTTGAAAAAAAAACTTGCTTAAGATAAACATGTTACATATAGTGGCGAACTACTATAAAGTAAATTGGAGCACCGAAGCCCCAAAACCTAGAAAGGCTCTTTCTTTCAACGCGTGCAAGTAATTTTCACATAAGGTGCACAAAAGCGAATTAAAGATTGCCCAAATCTACAACAAAATTTATGTTTCCCAATCAGCATCTGTTATTAAGTAATTAAGACCTCCTAAATCTGAAATTGACCTTAGTTATGACCTATCACCTACCAATTTTTCACAAACCGAGATCTTAGAAAATTTCATATTTCATAAGAATTTTATTGCCACATTTGCACATTAAATTGGGCTTAATAAAAGAGTTCGTGAAACCTTTCGACAAAATCGAAATAAATATGTTTGCAAACAATTTCCTAAGTTGTCTGGTGCCAAAATAAAAATATATTAGGAGAAGAAGGCTTTCAGACTTCTATGACTCTTATTGAAAAGAAAACATGGGGTTCATTTAAAGAAGTTATTGAGAAATTCTTAGGAAATAACAAGGATCTAGACTTTGAGAACATAGTCAGCAAAGTGTTGGAAAATGTTTGTATGTTAGGATGCAATATGAGTTAGAAGGTAGACTTTCTATTTGCAAACCTAGACCAATTTCCAGAAAACTTGGGGCAGTTAGTGAGGAGCAAGGAGAGCTTTTCCATCAGGATATTAAAGAGATGGAAAGGCGTGACCAAGGTCGACGGAGTATATCGATGATCACCGACTACTGTTGGACGTTTCAACGTGATAATCCAAAACGGAGTTTTCTAACAAAAAGGCGAATATTCCATTGAGTTAAGCACTAAAAATACGTAATTCGTTATATTTGAAGCACTACTGATAATTTTGTTAATTAAATGAATGTATTTATATTTTAATGTTTGTATTTATTTTATTTTGTGATATGTAAAGATATCTTACGTGATACACAAAAATGAATAAAAAAACTTGAAATCAGAGCATCAAAATTATATGAAATTACTTATCAAAAATAAAATATCTCCTAAAAAGTGTCATTTTGTAGACCTGTGAATTGTTAACCAAATGGCAAGTATGTGTTTCATTGCACTAATCTCAAAATTATATGAAATTACTTATCAAAAATAAAATATCTCCTAAAAAGTGTCATTTTGTAGACCTGTGAATTGTTAACCAAATGGCAAGTATGTGTTTCATTGCACTAATCGTAACGCTTGATGACCAACGATGCCGTTCGCGGTTGTGTGAAAATACGAAACTTTTTCCCAACATTGATGAGGCAATGTTGGGAAAACAAATGAAGTGAAACAAGTGCAGTTTTAGAAGAGGCTAAAACCCAGTTGAAATTGTACAGAACTAACTTCGGGGAAAGCCAATGAAACAGCAAAAAAAGTATAATATTGATTTTAATATTAAAATAAAATGGCAAAGAAAAATTAACAAGCATTTTGATGAATTAGCTTCTGACTAGCGATTCGAAAACAGAGAAGAGATCTTTAAAAGGACATATTTTAATAATTTTCTAGACACGTTTCAAAAGAATGTGTGCGGTCCATAATCCGTTGCACTTTCTAGTTCCAAATACAAATTCCTAGGTATGACGAAGTAATTTTATTACAAAGATGCAACCAATATCGAAGCAAATATTCCACTATATAATAGCGCCCAATTTTGTCATGACATTCACAATAACATGTATCACACTTATACATTACAGAAATGTATAAGTGCGATGTTATTATTTTCAGCTTTACTAGAACACTGAAAGTCATCCAAAAACTATTTAAGAAATACTGTGGGACAAGATGGACTTGGATAGTTATCACTATATAATAGCAATCGAAAACTAGGCAGCACGAGACTTCATTTTGAGAGGTGTGCATAACCTTGGAATCTCAAGAAATCCATTTTTTTCTTATTGGTTATTGGTCTTCACTTTCATTTGGCATAAAACTTTGTAAAAATTGACAATAAAAAAAAGTCTGATTAATTTTTTCTTCTTACTAATGGAGATAATAAAGAAATGAAATAGACCTTTCTTAATGTCAATTTAAAACATGAGGTGTATCCATCACAAGACTTTCTTATACGTATGTGCGTTTCAAACTATAAAAAAGCTGTTCCAAATGAAGTTTTAAATAGTACATAATATAATATCTTCTTAAGAAATAAACCTGTGTTACTTTAAGTCCGAATTATGAATTTTTTTTGTACAGAGATTATTCAAAATCCTATTTTAAGTATGTAAATCTCTATAGAATGAATAATTTGCCAGATACTTCCAAAAAAGTGCTACTCGATAAGAGTAAAAGTGTTATTTCCCGTCCGAATTTTGAAATTAATTTTGCTCAAGAATTATTCCTAATATCGCTCTAAATACTTTTGTACTCTTGATAAATCAATAGAGAGTGCATAATTTACGAGATATTTGCAAAAACTCGCTATTCGATAGGAGTAAACTTCTACTACTACTTCCGGTCCAAATCGTGACATTTTTTTAATACAAAATGTATTGAAACACAAGCTTTAATAGTATATTATGCAATGAGCATTTAATGAGAGCTATTAAGACACGAGTAAGAAAATAACAATACGAGGCGAAGCCAAGTATTGTAATGAATACGAGTGTCTTAATAGCTATTAAATGCGAGTTGCATATACTATTTTTTCTACGACCCCATAATAAAACATTATTTTTTGAACATTCCATTTTATAAATTGAGGTTAAAATTTTCCATGAACCTTTGCGAATTTAGCTGGTAATAAATTGTTCGTGGTTACTAAGACTTGTTCCATAATTTCTGGTGGACTGAAATTTTACATTTCACTGTCATTATACCGTTTATATTTTCAAAAAAGCACAGATTTTAAGTACTTACTTGTAAATTGCAGAGAACTGTCACATTTATTTAATTTGTATATCTGTCAGATATGCAGTCGCCATATTGAATATTGCTTGAATATTGGAATGTCGCATTCCTATTGGATATAAACTTGTATCGTAATGAAAAATACTATTATACGCATAATGTATCTGCCTAGAAAGCATGACTTGCCTGATATTCGCAAAAAGCTGATTTTCGATAAGAGTAAAAAGCCTCCTTCCTGTAGGAATTTCGAAAAACAATTTTAATAAAAATTTTCTCGAATTCACTTTTGAGTACACTTGAATTCTTAACATTTATTTTTTTCACTGAAGTAAACTACTGCTTCTGGTCAACCGTATTTACTGAAAATCTAATTAGAGCCCAAGGTCGAGATTATCCTCCCAAATGTGAAGTTTTAGAAAAAAATAAATGCCATATTCGTATTTTCCGTATCCAAAACCATGAGAAATCACAAAACCTATACGAAAATTCTATAGAGGAATAGTGGATTCTAAACAATTTCTTTTTTTTTTCCATTTTCCCGAATTTACATGTTGCCATTAATAAGTATCAAATAATTATTATAAAATCTATTTATTCGATTTATGTAAAAGTTGAGCCTGATATAGTATATAACATATACAATAAAAAGAGTGAATGAGTGTTTATATGTTCCTTATTTTTGATCAAAATTCAAGCCATTTTTTTCGAAAAGTTGCAATGCTCGTTTTTTTTTATTTTATCCGCTGATTTTGTAATTCTATCATTGTTCTGAGAGTAGTTAGTCAATTTTGATTTTACATTAATCCGATTGTCGAATTCATGTACTACATACGTGACAGAACCATGCGGCGGCTACAGCGCTTTGTTTAAATAAGAATAACTATTCCTTGTTCTCGTATCTTACAAAAATTAAAGCGCATAAAAAATTGTGAATTTGTACTTGCAATGAATCGTTTTTATTTTTTTTTCCTTCTAAATTTATTATTTTTACACATGTTAGAAAAAAAAACTAAATTCCTTCTAATCAATTTCTTGACACACGAGTCATCACAAACACATATCCTAAATGAGTTAAGTAAATAGTATGTACCTTTGTTGTTGATAAATATTTGCATTGACTCATATATAGCGGTAGTGCTAGCATAAAAACTTAAAATCAAGAAAATAACATCCGAAACTTAGCAAACAATAAACTGTATCATGGAAGTAATTATAAAAACTACATGTATGTATTATATTTGTACTTGATTTAATAGAAATAATACAAATTGGGCGCCAATTTTTTGCACTACTACCATAAACCACTTAATTACGCCACTGTTTATATATACATATAAAATTCAGTAATTCACAGTAGAGTACCTTTCCTAAATTTCGAATTATATATAAGTACAACTACTACAACTACTGTACGTCACAGGCGTATATAGTTATAGGTACTTACCAATATTGATATATGATTACTAATTAAATGAATGTTTTTGCTTGTAATATAGGTATCTACTATATATATGATCTGAAAGCTTATTGGCAAATGATGGTCGAAAATATTTTTACAGTACCCTATCTGCCATGTATTTATACTCAAGGCATGTGTTGCAAGCGTGAATATGAAGCAAAAAAAATCGAACAAATATACATATACAGAGGCAAGTAGATAAATTTAGATTAAATAAACACATCAGCCTATCCATTCATGTTACTTCTAATAAAAAAATTTAATATTAATATTTAAATTTTGGTATTACAATATGTAGTAGGCAAATTCCAACACATGTACGTGTTATCATCTTTAATGCATTTTGCATTCAATTAGAATGAGGTACAAGATTACCTACTAGATTTTAGAAGACAAAAAAAAATCTAAATTATATAAATAGACGATTAATTTGCAATGATAACATTATAATAAATAACAGCATCACAGAAGCTCTAAATGAAAATTGGATTTATTTTTACATAAAATATACATTTGTTGTAGCAGTTCTTCAGTGCAAACGTCTTATTATATATTTAATAATCATAGATATTAAATTTTAAATTTTTATAAGAAAACACTTACCGGCTTTGTTCTTCCCCTTCATTTATTAAATGTGGCCACGGCTTCAAGAGATACTATCACCAAACAACAACCTTTGCATACATACCTGGCATAAATAGCAAACGGGGGTAATTAAGTAAATTTAATGACTATAAACTTTGAAAGAGAAAGGTGTATATTAAATCTACCTGTTCGTTTAGGAGGATATCGTTGGGGACTCTATAAACATAATGCCTAAAAGGTTAAATTCAATGGTTTTGTCAACAAAGTATACCTATTAAGAATTCTCTGAAAAGGGAGGGTAATGAGGGTATACTGGTATATATCTATTTTCCCTATATTGACTCGGTGTCTTCTTTTATTCATATGTTAAAATCTGGAGGAATTTAATCCATATATACGCATTTATATTTGTTAGGTTTTTTTAATTGCTGACTTATTATTTATGCCGATTTTATCTTTTGCAGAAACAAGCTTGAAAGCTATGAAAGCATTATGATTTATTGAAATAATATTTTGCAATGTTCCCATTTATGATGCCATAGTACTATAGTACGTAAGTAAAAAGTACTTAGACTAGCTTTGATGTTTTTTCTGGTATTTTATTTTAAACGTTAATGAAACTTGAAAAACATATCTTAATATATGACGACTATACATTGGTGCACCTTTTATTGTAAACATATGCTGTAATAGCAAAGTTCGGGAAGTATTCTATATGGTTGCAAAATATATATCTATATATAGACTTGTACCAAAATATAAGAAATAAAGGGTACGCGAGAAGTATTGAAAAACAAGGTAAAACGCTATGTCAAAACTGAGCAGGAGTAAGAGACCATTGAAGGTTTGAAAACCCCGTGCGTTCAGCTAGTTACGATATCTCAATGCGTCAAATATTATTGGTCCATACTTGTTTATAGCACTAAATCGAGAGATAACTGTAAAAATTTGCTCTCATAAATGCTATCCACAAAACTACTATTATAACCGTTGTTTGACAATATTGATTTCTTGACCAACAGATTCATTAAATAAGGGGATATTTAAGGTTATATAAAATGTCAAATGTATTTTGTAAAAGGAAAATTCACAGAATATTTTCCCTTCTAGCATTAACTTTTTTTTATTAAATATCTGTACCTGTATTCTAATAACAATACAGAAATATTCGTATATTTAAAGTATATTTTGTAATATCTACAGTATGTATTTGTTTCAATTATACAAGTCAATAGTTAAATCGCTATGGCAAGAGACATACCATGCCTTGTAAACTTCCTATCTGCTAATAGAAACTTAGCTCGGTTACAAACCATTAGTAAAAGTTTTTGTCGCCTGCGGCAGGTTTGTAGCACTTTAGTAATTTATCTAGGAATTTTAATATTTTACAGTTTCTAAAGCCAGTTATGCTGGTATCCCTGCTGGATACACGCGTCAACACGCGTTTTATTTGCTTTCGAGTGTTTACAGTTGTTTCGAGGTTTATGTCAATATTTTCAGTTTGTAATTATTTGTGATTCGGTATTATATTAATTTCCTTTCTTATTACTAATTACGTGTTTCTCCATTGTATTATAATCATTTATATATTCGTTTTTAAAGTTAGTTTTATTTTTGAAATATCTTAGGTTATTTGAACTGTTTATAATTTTGAAAAATGGTCAAGTGCATTATAACTGGGTGTAAAAGTTACCAGGAAAATGCAATTGTGCCTATATTTCCTAGGAAACCCGAGGTAAGCATATTATTTTGATTTTCTACTAAATTATCTTTTTAGCTTTTACATAAAAAATAATCACGCAATGAAATATCGACCATATTCGATAAAATATGTATTAACTATATACTTTTCTTAGCTTAGAACAGTGGAAGATAGCCGTGGGACGAGAGGACATTAAAATTGAAAAGCGAAGAAATTATCGGGTGTGTGACTATCATTTTTCTCCACAAATGAAATTTACATCATATCATAACCGATCAAATTTGAAGGCAGATGCTGTTCCTACATTACATTTATCAGGTATTAAAACATTAAATAAAAAAAAAGCGTAGGTTTTATTTTATTTAAAAACTTTGATATTTGTCTCTTGTATACTAATATGTCAGCAATCATACGCATATATTCTATTATTAATTATAGTTAGATAATAAATGTACTTTAAATTAAATGCAAAATAAATTTATTAGTAAAAAATATATTAGTATTATTAACCTGCGGTAACTCCTTTGTTTTATCAATTTTAAAACTCAAACATTAAAGGTACATTCACAGGTACATATTTCAAAATTGCCGCTCGTGCACATAACGCTGTTGGCGACAAAAACAATTACTATTTCAAGTCTAGTGTTATTACTGAAGTTAGCCATCTCTATAAGAGTAAAAATATTTTATCTGAGACATACGCCAATAAATTGAAATTATGTCAAATTTGAGATGTTGCAAAATGTTATCTGTCAAGTAATACATATAATACTATTATTTATGACAGTCCTGAAGTGACTGACTAACTTCAGGACTATCGTAAATAATAATATTCATAATTCATACACCTATTGACATTTGTCATAATTATTTTTTGACACATAATTGTTATCCAAACAATATAGAGAAAAATCCAGAGTCAAGTATAGGTTAGGGACAAAAAACATTTGCTTATGTTTTATATTAAATTATAAATGTCAATTGTTGTCTGTCAATATTTCAGACAGTGCTTTCATTCAGCAGGCGGATCGAGAACTGATCACGCTCCAACCGTTCACTTCACAACAGTTGAGTGTTCGCTGGACAGGACCGCTCACCTTTATGTCATCATCTGTCATCTGATACTTTTCATTGCTGCCATATGTTAAAATTATAGAGATTAAACCGAATAAACAATAATAATAAATTGTTTTTCTGCATTAAGGTTTGACGTTGACCCCGAATAAAATACTGAGTGTACTCCAATATTATAATACATTTATTACTGCACAATACCATTAATTTGCTGTATCTTACTTTTCTAGTAACTTTCTTCAGAAGTATGTATTAGGTTGGTCTTGGAATGAATCAGTGGCGCATGCGTACAGAATACGCTCACCAAGTGAGCATAGAATTTTTCCGCTCACAAAAATGGCGACCGCTCCTGAACATGTTCAGAGTGAGCGCTCGTCTACTGGCCATGATCACTGAACAGTTGCGCAACTGTTGTGTCTGCTGAATGAAAGCATTGACTCAAAATGAATTACTTACTTACTACGCAAAAAAGACATTAATTGATAATAGGAAAATAAATAACGTTAAACTTATTCATGTGTTAAAAATGTTTCACCAAGAAGTGTCTGCTACAACAATCAAGAATACAAAAAAAGTAGTTTTACCTCAAATCTAAAAATTAAAGATTGGCAAATAGTGCAAAAATAAACAGAAAGTGCTAACGTCATAGTGACTATGAACATGACATATCTCTTTTGTTTTCGTAAGAAGCCTATAGCAAATGCCTTATGAAACCAGTGTTCTAAAGGTATTTTTTCTACATTGACATTTGAATTCTATCTCTACTGATTTTCTTTTTAATCAGTTTGCATGTGATAGAATTGTTTGACAGTCAAACCATTAGTTTTTTCTACAGAAATGCATATATTATATTGCTATGAAGAATGGTATCATTTTCGCAGGTGTTGTTGAAGATCGTCCTCATCCTTTGCGATGTGGTATTAAAATATTTATGTGTATTAATTATTTTATAACGTCTGTTCCCGGTTGGGTTTCAGATGGGTTGAGCGAAACACATTAGTGTATGTGATGCAACTTACAACTTAGCAAACTTTTTATGTATCGTCCTGGTATATTTATTTCAAAAACGTATAATCATTCATACAAAAAAACACATTATGATAATCACGTCACGTTTTATATAAATGTTTATATCAAGTGCAAATAGTCTCACGTGCACGTCACGCTTTACAATGATTATTTTCATCCTAATCGCAATATATACATACTTATTTCAATTTAGGCAGGTGTGTTCTAACGTATTGGTAGGTACATACCTATATATTCTATGTATGGGTAAGGGTCTATGCGATTAATTTTATCATTTATTATTTATTAGTTTTATTTACTCATTTTATTTCGCAATATTGCACATAAAAATTATACAGATAAAATGAAATAACTAGAAAATACAACAAGTGAATAATAATAATTATTGTTCCTTATTTTATCTAACAGTCAAGTAAAAGTGTTACCTCGCTCCAAATTTAAATTTTTTTTTGTACAAAAATTGTTCCAAATCGAGCTTTAAATATTCTTTTTTGTACTCACCGCCTATAAAGTGACATTTCGCGCATGCATCGCTCGACCAGCAACGAGTGTTTCCCGGTCGACTCGACTGTAAAAATTGCAATAAAGAACTCTGGGGGACATTAAAAAAAATTATCTTTATAGTAATAAAATTTAGTCTATAAAATACTACTTCCCTGGATGTTTCCTTATTAAAAGGCAGGGAAATATGAGTAATTCCTAATAATTCTTCCATAAAATTTGTAAGTGCCATCTATTTGACGATCTGTCAAGCAACATTCACATTGACAGTCAATTGTAATCAATAAAATAGCAATGTATGACATATAATTTATATTTGTAGACATATAAAAAATATACTTTTGACAAACGCGTAGTGTTTTATTTTATTTTCAAGGTATATTAAAAAATAAAAATTAATATTTACCTTCAAATTTTTAAACATAATACTGATGCAACAAGCAATGAATATATTGTCTATCTGTTAGCAGTTGAATAAAATAGGGCTCTGCAAAGAAGAATCATTATGTTCTTGTTTGGAATTATATATATTCCATCATAATCAATCATTTATTTATTTTTATTTGGAATATATACTACATAAAAATATATTAAAATTTACCTTAGAATTCGTTTCCTTTTTAAGTACACATAACATTTTTACATATTCAAACCAAAATTGTATATATTGTTTTTAGTAGGTTAATTTTTAACAAAAGCAAATTTTAATATATTTTTATTTAGTATATATTCTAAGTAAAAATAAATAAATGATTTTTTTTAAATAAATAGTATTAATAATTTTAAATTTACCGCGCCTTGTAAAAACCAACTTTAGTTGGGGGATACATCTCAAGAGATGGCGCGAATAGCGGTTTCAATAATGTCTTAATAGTGACGTATCTTTACCCCCTATCTTTATCTATGATTGCAATCAAAACAAAAAAATCTCGAGGTCAAAAATTTTCATCATCACAATACTTCCTTATACTACGTATATATAAGAAAGTAAAAGGGTGAATCCACTATAAATATAAGAATAACGACGTCATATGCTAGAATATAATAACCTGATGGAGTGAGTAATAGGTACGTACATGCTTAAATTAATTAGGTAATCTATTTTAGGTTAGGTATGATACTAATCACTTTAATCAATAATATTTTTTTTTAATTTAATGCTCGTACAAAAAATATTGTACAAACCACTTGCGTGAAGACATCTTCTACGCATTCGCGCAATTAAAAGCACTCGCTACCTTCGGTCGAAAAGAGTAACATGCCAGATGTTTGTAAAAAAAACTATTTTGTAATAAGACTAAAAGACCTTTCGGTAGAAATTTCGAAAAAAAAATGTTAGTTTTTTCAAATTCACTTTTGAGTACATTTATTTTCTTTGGAAATCTGTTTAAAATTTAGTACTTAGTTGTCAAAATATAGGTAAAATTTGGTTTTCTCACTGAAGTAAACAATTACTTCCGGTCTATAGATTTCACTAAAAATCTAATCAAATCTCAAGAGGAAGATTACATCCGTAAGTGTAAAGTTTGACATTGATAGCTTTAGCCATTTGGCCGCTAGCGTGTTTTCACGATTTTCTTTTGCGTAAGTGCATTCCAAAATGTGCATACAAACGTTGTTCCAAATTATGTTTTAAAATCTGGATCTTAATAAAATAAACCTGTGAGTAAAACGTCCTTCCTGTCCGAATTTTGAATTTTTTTTTTGTACAGAAATTATCCCAAATCCAGCTCAAAGTACTTTTTATTCTCTTTTAAATCTATATAGAAAGCATAATTTGAGAAATATTTGCAAGAAACTACTATTCGATAACAGTAAAAGTGTTACTTTTGGTGCGAATTTTGATTTTTTTTTGTATTCAAAATTTGTTCTACTTCGAGCTCTAAATATTCTTTTATACTAAATAAATCTGTGTAGAATGCGTAATTTGCGAGATATTTGCAAAAAAAACTGTTTTTTGATAAGACAAAAAGATCTACTTCCGGTAGGAATTTCGAAAAACTTTTTTCATGTAATCTTTTTAAAATTCACTTTTTAGTACTTTTGTATAGTTTATAAATTTGTCTAACCTTAGTAGTTGACGAGATATTAGTAAATTTTGTTTATTTTTCTGAAGGAAACCTGTACTTCCGAATTACCAATTTTACTAAAAGTCTAATTAGGTCTCAAGAGGAAAATTATATTCCTAAATTTAATGTTTGGTATTAATAGCTTTAGCCGTTCGGCTGCTGTCGTGGTCAGAGAGAAAGAGAGAGATGTTTGCAAAAACCACTTTTAGTATCAGGGGACTTCATAACGTGGACGTCTGCCAAAATTTCGAGGTCGAACATTTTCACAGTACTTAAGAAAGTAAAAAGGCAGAAACCGTCTTATCTCATGTCACAGAAGCTCTTCCGGGCAAAATAAAATACATGTTAAAGACGAAGAATAATATTGTATTTCTAATCTACCTAATTGTTTTGCAATTTTTGTCGCCTCAAAGTGTTTATGTGTATTACAGTAAATAATGAATGTGTCTTATAGATAACAATAATCACTATTATAAACCTTTTTTATAGTTGACCAAATTTAATTGCTAATAAAACTGTTAATGTATGTAATTTTATGTACTTCATATCGCGTGACATTAAAATTACATTAAATTTTGAGGTTTCAATCTATTATGCTCAGTTAAGCACATTGACCAAACTTCATTGATAATTATTATGCATTATTTGTCACATTCACCAGGACGTGGTTATAATAATACTAACCAGTTCGTATTAATAATAACCGGATTTATTACTATAACCGCGGCATACTTGAAAACACATTTGTAAGAAATTACACACTGAATTATCATTTATTAATGTGAAATTAGAAAATTCTCTCCTGGTAAACTATTGTTTCTGGATATGTGTACACGTTATTGTACCAGTACGTAGAAACAACAAATATCCATAAAGAGAGGGAATGTTAGGAAATTAGATCGCTGATTATGTTTCAGCATTACGCGTTTTCCTTAAATGGCAGTGGATACGTTCACCGCCCACTGAAATGAACACGTTACGTATAAATGTGTAGAATTACACGTCATTTGTTTATGGTTCTTGACGATTTCATAACACACCCAAGATGCGACATATGTTTATTATGAAAACAATTTACAATAATGAATAATTAATCTTGACCGTTTAAACGACAAAGTGTCGCAATCTACACTTAAATGTATTGACAAAAATATTTTGAAAAGTACGATAATTCAAAGTTCATAACAAATTTTAAAATATATATACATATACGCTGCCACTTACCGAAATTTGTCCACCTGGAGATACAGAGAAGAAAACAGAAAATATAAAAACTAAATATCTATGGATTTGGTAGAAAAAGGGCCTAAGTGCAATTTGACCGAAATTTTGTTATTGGTCCTTTCTTACTAATGTAAATATGCTATATCCAATGCAAAAAGGTCCTATCTCAATATTTTTAATGTTTACAGAAATTTGATGTAATAAAGGCCTAAATGACAATATATTCAATGAAAAAAATTAGATCCCCAATATTTGGTCTTAAGTATTTCCTCTAAAGAGATTCATAAATTTTAAACAGCAAAAGTGACACATATGCCCTAAAAATATTGGACTTATGTCATCACGTGCCCCTTTTTGTATTTATGATTCTACGTAGGAAAGGGCTCAAGTGCGATTTAGTATTGTGTTAAATAAAAGTCAGTGGCTCGTATATACCAGGGAAAACACAAGAAAAATTTTGTATAAGACTAGTTTTTCTGAAGAGGAAATGGGATATTACCAAAAAGAAAAAACACAACAATAAGAAACATCTTTACCTATAGAAAAGCTGCACAATTCATATCCACTAGCTCTTCCAAAAACGTTAGATGATATCTCATCAGTTTGTTGCCTTTTATACATGCAAAAAGTAGTACCTATATGAGTTTAAATCCTAATGAAAATGATGTTTGAACTACCGAATTGGAATATAATAAATAATATAGTTTCTAGAATGTTAATTTCTTTTGAATTAAATTAGTGTTTGTTGTTCTTTCATTTGAATATAATAAATGTTTTATATTTATATTAAAATCTTGTAACAAGATTAATAACATTCTCCAAATTTATTTTCAAACCCAATAACGTTAATTAATTATATTCCAAATTTCAGCCGTTCATGTCACAAAGTAATTGACCTATAATGAAGTGTTTCAAAAATATTATTTGAATGACGATTTTCTCAAAACTGTGTATATGTACCTGGGCCCTTTTTTGAACAAGCCACAGATATTTAAGTCAGGGGTTTCCAAACTTAATCAAAAAGAAAAAGAATCGGTCATTGAGACTTTGAGCTATATGATGGATTCTTTGGCTAATAGTGGCATTGAACAAAGGTACCTTTGAAATTTATTTTCCCTCAGGTTCTCCCAGCATAACCATGACAAGAGCAAGGTTTTTTTGCAATTCGCCACTCTGTATGCGACCTTAAAATATGCTACCAGTCCGTTGCTTGGTGCAGAGGCTTGTAGACACACTTTTTTGCTTTTGTAAATCTTGCATCCTACTAAGGAATTTACGACATTTTTCAACCATGTTAAAGTGATAGGTCTCGAGATGTCGCTTTACCTTACTTGGGACCATACACACGGGAGCCAGAACTTTTAAACGGAGAGCACACTACGGTCTCTCTTCACTGTTTACTTTTACGAAAATAAAATCAAAATTCAAATATTTATTATCGTATTCATAATATTTCCGTTTCTTTGCTACCATACCATTTATCGATGCTTGATGGTCCTCACGTGAACTGTCGACTTGCTAATTTAATAAAGAAGTTGTTCCATTCTCCTACGACTTTACGAAAACACAAAGCTACACATTGAAACAAAGCGGGCGCTCCTCTGGTAGTGGGCGTTTTAAAACCGTTTATTTTTCTCTCAGATGTTTACTCTTCGTATGTTGTTTAGGAACTGAACTGGTTCTCTGAACTTGTGCCGTATTTATACTAGCCGCCCTACTTACTCGCAAAGCTTCAACAGTGTTCGATAGTATGCTATAAGAAGCTACTAGAAAGTACTATATCTTTCACAAAAAATTCCACACTTTTCTTTGAGAATGTTTCATATCTCTCTATAAATTTCTCCAAGCTTTGGCTAGATGTTCTAGAAAGTTCCATTAGCATTTACTGTGAAGAGGTAGTCATCAAGCATGTACACTATTCATTCCAACTAAGCACTGCCAAAAGAATGTAAAGTCTCTTCACAAGCTTCCCATCTCGAACCTGCCAGCGTGTGCAGAAATTTGTTCCATATTTTCATTTGTAATTTTTCCCTATAATTTTATTATGTTAACAACATATCTAGACAGACTTCAAGATATATTGGAGGAAAAATATGTTTTAATAAGCTGCTGTAAAATACAATTACAAAGAAAAAAAAAGACTAAATGCATACATAATTGCCATACAATAATCAGAATCCTCGAATTGTAGTGGAATTAAAAAATTTCTAAAACTTCTTTGTCCTCACCAGAAAAGTTAATTTGCCACCAATTAATTATACCTTCATAGTAAGCTGAAAAATACGTTTTATCACCCATAGAAAACACCGCTCAACGACAATCTCAAGCACTGATTAGAGCTAATCTGCGTTAGAAAAACAAAAATTTGTAATAAGCGTAACATAATATTTTCAACCAATTTTGAACTCATTTTTTTTCTTTTTATCAGTTGCAAGAGCAGCTAAAATTACGATAAAAAGCGGTATTAGTCATTAGTCACCCACTGGCAACATGTCGCATTTCTCTAAATTTCAAATAATCTTAATAAGACTAATTGTTGACAAAATTATATTTCAAATTAAGGCTCCTCGATAGTGGATCTATGAATAGTAGATTTTTGATGCAAGATATTTTTGTTGATTTTAAATTTAGAGAAAACCTTTCATCATCAGCTTATGAAGAATTTAGTACATAATCTACCCCGCTGAATAATCAAACTTAGAAAAAATTATTATGATTAAAGAAAATTAATTAATATGTCAAAATATTCAAAAATCCTTTGCAGTAGATTTGTTTGCTTTAGTTCACGTTAAAAATGAATAAAAAGCTACCCCGCTCTGCACTTATTTTTCGTTCAACTATTCTTTACTTTGTTTTAAATGTATATAAAATAAATTAAAATTAGGCAACCCACATTACAGTGAATGCTATACTGGTAAAAATCATTCCCACGGTTACAAATGTGTAAATATTTGATCATAAATGAATTTTTATTCGCTTAGATATTGAGTTATTATTTCAAATATTTATTATATATTCCCTATGTGGCTTATTAAATTATGTGCTATGCAACCAATATTGCATTTCCGATTCACTAGCGAGGACCCTTAATTACAACATATATAAAATGATTTACTATCACAAATGCCTAATTGTAACTGTGCTTAAATTATTAACACCAACGGTAAAATAACTTTATGACTATTTAGCTCATATCTCTATTGTTCTTTTACTTTTTACATTTATTAGCGAGCGATACTTACAACACTTAAAATTGACGGTAAGAACAAGTAAGTTTTTCTTTAGGCTTTGAATATAGTTTTTGTTTATGTAATGTATGTATATCTTCCAGCAAATAGTACACTTTTGCATGTAATGTACAGAATTTAGAACGTATGTACATACATAAAAGTATGTACAAAAGTTTCATTGCATTTAAACATTATGAAGGAAAGTGATACAACACGCATTAGGCACAAGTTCAATTTCAATTCGAATAACTCGCTCCGTAACACGATCGGCATTCTTTCCAAAGTGAATGACGGGCACTATGAATTGTCTTGGTCGGAAAGAGTTATTACAGGGTCTGACGTAATGGTAGTCTATGCAAATGCAACTTTCAATATACACCAGTTGTGAATAGTTTACTAGCCGCATATCATTCAACCTCTGTGTTCAGCGTATTTATTGGTGGTAATGAAACATTATGGATGGTGTTGTGCATTCTATGCATAGACCGATATGCCGTGATTTGCATGCAATAATCTCTGCTACTTTGCTATACTGCACTTGCTGTGGTGTGTTTCTCCTTGCATACTTGTACAGGATCGTATCATTGTGATTTTGCAACTAAATACCGACAAATTTGCATTTATATATTTTCATGAAGAGGACTTACTTTATGGGCGCTATCCGTCGTTAGGTGCTGAGGCTTGTTTAGCCCCAAAACTTTTTCCATTCCTTTACATTTTTGACCATATTTCGAGCGTCGTACCAAATACAAGTTCTGTGTCGTATACGAAGGCCACCTCTTTAATTTATACAAATGCCCACTAGATTGCGGTATCGAACTATGTCAACATGGCTAACTGAATCTCGCTATCGCCGCGCGATTGCAAGGCCGTAACATAATGAGAATTTGTTGATTCTGCTAACTTCAAAATTTATTCCTATACCTGGTGACATCTGCCCAAAGCATTATAAACTGTTTGGTAATCGCGGAGCACCTTTAAAATCACGTAAAATATGCATATTTGAAAAAACTGGTACTACATTAGAGTGAAAATGCTACTTGAATATTTTTCATATAAAAATTCTTCAAAATCAAACTGTAAATACCATACTAGGATTGATTCATCTCTATCATATGTGGCAATTTTGAATTATATAGATACTGAAGTAGTAATAGGTAGATAGGAATTTGACTTTCATGAACATGTGAAAAGGATAATAGTTAGAGCTTATGCTTATGGACTTATGCAACATAGCACGTATGCCGCTTGGAGTTAGCAAACATGACTCATATATGTTCAGAACTACAGTTGTTTGTTATGGACGTTACATGTTTTAATAATTTTAGTGACGGGCTAACTGTTTGAGTTAGTGACACATAATGCTGGAATCATTATTATTATAACTATTGTGAAAACTTCAGTTTCGCCGAATCCCGATATTTCCACATTTTTTTCAGAAACTATAAGACAAATTAAACATTTCAGATAATATTTACAATATTTACAACCAATTCTATAGACATCTATATACATATGTGTTATGCATTATAAATTCAGTTTGTAAAAAAAACGAGATAAATTCCCAAGATATTATCTTATATTCTAGTTTAAATTCATAATTATTGTCTCAGTGAATAATAACATGTTCGTCTAGTACTGTTTAACAACTTAACCAACGTGTTTTTGAAACATGTGATACACGGAACTTTTAAGCTGTCTTTTTTTTAATAAGCTTACTATTGGAATGAATTTTATAAAAAGAAATTAGAAAGGTCAAGGTATCTAAGAAAACCCAAACGAAGTATTATTTTGTCAATATACATAGCAATTAATTAAATATTTCTTTAATTGACATAACCATAACAAATTAATTGTTAGACCTCTGTTTTGTATGATTTGAATAAAATGATATATTAATTGATACGGTATATTTATATGAATACAGTTTAAATGTACAACAAATTTGTTAATGAACATAGCAGTCAATATATGCAATATAAATAGACTGCTTTTGTTAACTTTTAAAATGCAGTATACTATTTAATTTTTTTTACTTGTTAAAATTGATTCTACTGACCTCTAAATATTATCCCTTATATGACACCATGTAGTATTAGAATAATAAACCCAAGAAGGATGATTACTGAATTTGTATTGAAATGTATTGAAATCATTAATATTAATAATATTAAAATAATGAAATAGAACGAAATAATATTAAGAAACTGAAAATTAATAACAATTTTACGTACATTTCTAATTTTTCTAATAGTTCAAAACCAAAAGATAAAATTAAGCGGGAATCGACTATGTTGTATAGTGTTGGTTTAGATTTTAAAGATGACTTCATAGTTATTGAAAATGTTGCGGTACTAACCTAAACGACGCTCTCAACAATATTGGAAAATGTTGAAACTGCAACTATTCCATACAGCAATATTTAGCACAAAGTATATTCAGCTGCTCTGGCATCGGTAACATTATTTGCACATCCTTCAAGTCTAATGCCGCCTCTACACATCGCCGAATGTATTCGCCAAAGATTCGTGTACGAATGTTTCGTCAAATAATTCGTGCACAAATATGAATAACGAATTGCTTATCCACACATCGTATTCGCAATATTCGCGTTGGAAAGAAGATACAATGATGGAAGGTAAGCAAGCTGCTGCTGCACTATACTATATGATTACTTGCAATTATTATTTAAATATTTATGGTAACAGATTATAGTATTGTATAGTATGTGGAATTACAGTCACAAACGGATCCTAGAAAGGCCTTCATGATTTCATAAGCAAACCATGAGGGTTTGTATATTTCATTAGAACAAGCACCATGATTTAAAAGATTTTCTTTTCCGTGTGATGGCGAAAAGCTTCCATTAATGAATCTTTTTTCTTTTTTAACTCTACTATTTCAAATTCAACACTGAGGCCACGTTTCATTCTGACCTAGGCATCGTTCTCTTTCATTTTATTTTAATGGCCGGGATGTTTCGGATCATATATAACGGATACTGCCTAGTACAGTTGCAAAAATTCTAGTATTAAATCATTATTTCACTCCGCCATAATTAAATAACGTATATAAAATAATACCTTTTTTAATTGAACACCTTTAAATTATAGGTTCTATGTTTACGTTAGGATTTATCAATTTACTTATATATTATTCATCTCACTTCAGTATACGATGTGTGGTGAGGTTATTTGTGTTCGAATACGAATGTTCTTTGATGTGTGAAACGAAAACGGACTCCGAACGAATCGGCATTCGTGTTCGCCGCGAATATCAAATATTTGCCGAATAAACTGTCTACACATCGCTGTTCGGCGTAATTTGCCGAACTGGGCTTATGAGATTATAATGTTAAATTTGACAGTTATTTTAAATTGAAGCTGGGCAGAAATTTTAGAGATTAACTTAATATAATGTGTCTGTAATTGGGTACTTTCGTTCAATCAAGAATTACTAATCCAACTAAACTGATTTGATCGTGGATCAAAATCCGCGATCAAGTCAATACATAGCCAAAAGAACGTTCATGCGCAATCGCGATCTATTTGTAGCTTGTAGGTTGAATTTGCTTCTGCATTTGTAAAATATGCATGAAAGAATAAGAGTTATTATTGTAAGTAATTTAATTATTGTTAAACAAATGCTACAAAAGAAATGGCGAGCGAAACAATGCCATCGCATGTAAAACATTTAAAAACTATTTCACCAATTATAGAATTTCGTCAAGAAAGATTAAATCTGAAATTTGAAAGCCAATTTAAGGCATGATCTCCACTATAGTAACTAATTACAACTATTAATTAACTATAATTATATATTATATATAACCCTTTTCCACTCAATTTATCTCATATTTTGTCAAGTTTACATTAAACTGTTTTCCATTGGAATGTGTAATACATGATTTATGCAAATCTTTCGTTATTGCTTCTAAAATTCCTATTTTTTTCTGCCATGTTCCCTCCGAACAAATAATATTTAAGGTTAGAATTTGCAAATTTTCGAATTCGAAATCTGCTAATAGTAAACACGGATTCTCAGGGGTAAGGGTATTTCGCTAGGATTCACGAATCCGGTTTCAGAATTCAAATTAACGCAACCGTTCGTTCAGTTTGAGTGAAATCCCGATCATTGGACTAGTAATCCTTTGGTCGAAAGAAAGCACCCATTGATTTACGCCGCCGCCATTTGCATTTTAGCGACTTTTACGTTTAACAGTTTCTACTCCTGCGTGAATACAAATTAATTGTCAAACTTGATATTAGAATACCATAAACGCAGTTTAAAGGGTTTTTTCTGCTCCTATACTTTAATTGTATTATTAGAAATGTCGAACCTGTACTGTAATGATGTCCATTACGATACAGATTTTGATTACGATACAAGTTTATATCCAATAGGAATACAGATTTTTCATCACGATTCAAGTTTATATCCAATAGGAATACTACATTCCAATATTCAATCAATATTCAATATGGCGACTGCATATCTGACAGATATAAAAATTAATTAAATGTGACAGTTCTCTGCAATTTACTAGTAAGTAGTTAAAATTTGTGCTTTTTTGAAAATATAAATGGTAAAAATGAGGGATAATGGCAGTTAAATGTAAAATTTGTCTACACCAGACATTATAGAACAAGCCTTAGTAGCCACGAACCATTTATTACCAGCTAAATTCGCAAAGATGTACGGAAAATTTTACGCTCAATTTATGAAATGGAATGTTCAAAAAATAATGTTTTATTATGGGGTCGTAGAAAGAATGCAACTCGCATTTAATGGCTATTAAGACATTCGTATTCATTACGGCTCGTATTGTAATTTTCTTACTCGTGTCTTAATACCTATCATTAAATGCTTGTTGCATAATATACTATTGTAGCAATGATTTTGAAAATTATTGGCATAAACTAATCAGCTTTACCAGAATAGGAATTCGAAATTACAGGTTATTAGTGCTGTTTCATCATACCTACTGGCAATGTTATAGTTGCACGTAAGCATAATTATATGATCATAAAATGATGTTTATTTTGTAAATTATAATTATATAGACGTTCTAAGTTGCCGATTTAATAACCTGAAAATTTCTAAATGGAAATGCATAAGTCAATTACAGACACCCGTCATATATTTAATTTATTAAATTCTAATATCAAATTTATAAACCTAATACAGATATACTTAAATTAAAATATGTTTTCTAAAATCAAGAAAACCATTTATTTGTAATATATTCTAAACGATAGCGAATAGGTACAAATAAAACCAAAAATTAATTACAATAAATCAAATGTTAAAATTACACGTTCATTGATTTATTTATATCAATCAAACGCATTCTTTCCAAGAAGCTAACCATCTATATGCATTGACAACGATGACTTCCTTACATGGAGATTCCTATTATAATATTATGACACATCCGATGTATTTTTTTCATTTTAGAGTCCATTGTATGTATATACATTTGTACATAACATGCATACGCGTGACCTCGCATCAGAGTTGAAACATCACGCATTACAATTGTTTCAGTTTCGTTTGCGGAATACAAATCTTTGCATTCGTGTTTTTAAATTGACATTGACATTGTAAATTGTAACATTTCTGCTTTGAACTACTTTGCAAGGACAAGGGTACCAAATATTCACACCTTAACGAATAAAGAAAAATGTAACCGACTCAGTACGACCTAGTTTCTATTTTATTGGATAATATTTATATAGTTTATATAATGAAACAGACGAGCTACGTCATAGAGAACGTCAATGTGATGTCATAACAGTGTTGACAAATTACATTACTTTGAACAAGCTGTGGTTTGTAAATAATTTATGAGGTTGGGTTGTTACAAATATTATTATAAACTTAAGTATTAATGGGTTTTATTATACCTTGTCTCAGAATAAGAAGGAGTGCTTCAAATATCCCGCCAAGACCCGGAACACAACTTAAAAATGTTATTTACTGAATGAGTTAAGAATTTATGTTAACAGAATAATGATTCAATAAATGGGACATTTTGGCTAATGTTAGTGTTTGACACAACCAATTCTGGTAAACTCGATCTTATAAATATTTCATACATTTTTTTTCAATATATTCGGAAAATGTGTTAATATCTTAAATTATCGATATTTGTATTAAATTTGATAGTACAAGTTAAGGTAAAATGTAAACTGCTTTTTAAATTTATTATGAATGTGTCTAAAAAATACAACAATAATTTACATAATATATATTTTTTTACATTTGTTTATTGCAATATTTGTAGTATCTTGAGTCAAAAGTTCTTTAATGTATGACACTTTGAATGGGGTACTTTTTTGAAGAAATTTTACTTTTTATTTGCACATAAAGGATTTCAATTCGATTGAGCTACACGATATTCGGTTTCCATCACAGCGCTTCGGTTTTATTCATAGATTAAGGAATACTATAGATGGGAAACATAATGTATAAAGAATGAGTACTTACGGAACTGTTGATGTTGATGTTTTATAATAAGCCAATTTTCGCTTGCCCATAACTGTTACATTATTATACACTCGAATATTATAGGTATATATGACATTTAAATGCCAGTGATAGTTTGTAATTAAACTATCACTCGCATTAAGTCTGCAATAGCCGACCGATTCCGATAGATTTTCGTCTTTGCTAGGACCGGTAGAGATACCGTAAAGTGGGAATAGACGACGCGAAAAACCTCGTGTGAAAAGTGTGTTACAATGTTTACTGTTTAATGTTTTTTATCTTCAAAAATAATCACATATTTTTTTTTATATCGTACATCAAATGTGCAGCTGGTGCGTAGAGGTCGTTTTTTTTCTTTTGTGTACCAGCCTTAGTTAGTAGACATTAATCAAATTCATGCATTTTTGTGGTTATTTCTAAAACACAGAACTTTCTTAAGAAAATAAATTAGTACAAAAACGACCTTGACATTATAAATGTATGCCTTTTGCATCACTAACCCAAATTTGAGATTCTAAAATTACAAAATAAGTTTAAAAAACGCGAAACGGCGAGCCTTAGTTTTCGATAGGTAAACGCCCCTCTTAAACTTACTATTTTTGTACATGTCATATACCCTGTTTCTCATTGTAGATTGAGTAAAATCATTAACATGTTTTGAGGTAGATGAAATTCTATTTACTGTGCAATATGAATATTTAAAGCACTTGCTAATCTCTGTAATAAACATTGAAACGTTTATACCATAAATCATGCATGGGCAACCTTTGCTTGGTTGTGGGCTTAACTTCGAGACATTAATCAAGTCGCGGGCCGTAGGTAGACAATAAGTAGTAGTAAATAAAAAGCGATAAAAGTCAAACAATTATTTATAATACATAGATAATACAAGAGTTACTTAATAAAAAAAAAAGATAAATACTCAGAAGAAATTAATGAGAGGCTTGAGATTGACGTTCAGAAACAAGATGATCAATATTGGGGTCAATTCCACTGGTACACAGGCGCAAAGTGTTTTCTAAATTCTCATCTGTAAGCCTAGTGCGATACTTACTTTTATTAATTTTCACAATTGAAAAAAACTGTTCACATTTATACGTGCTTCCAAATGTTCAAATTATTTTTGGTGAGAAAGCTCTCAGCTGTGGGTTCTTTTCTTCAGCAAGGTTTGTTCTGTAGAATTCGCTTAGTTCTATATCATCAAATCTAGACTTCAAATATGAGTCTTCCTGAAGCTCGATCAACTCCATTTGTAGGTATAGCGGAGCCTCCTCTATACAATTCGTTTACCAATTGACCTTGTTTTTGAAGTCAAGTTCTAGTCGTTTAAGTGTCCTGTGGTGTCTACCAGGAATGCTAAGTCACACAGCCATGTCGGATCACGTATTTCCAGCAATGGTTTTTCCTTAATTTCCATAAAATCGGCTATTTCTTTTCTATGGTTATAAAATCTTTTCATCATTTTACCTTTGCTTAGCCACCTTACTTCGCATTAGTATGTCACATCACCATGTTCTGAAGAAAGTTCATCCAAAAATGCTTTAAACTGGCGATGGTTAAGTCCGCGGGATCGAATGAAATTGAAAACGTTTACTACCACTTCTATAATGTTCTTCAGTCGAATGGACTGGACTGTATAATGCAATGTAGGATTATTAAATCATCATTTTGCACATTCATAGCGGTTGCTCTTTCTTTCAGAATTCCGATAAAACATTTTCGTGAACCCACCATAGAAACTGCACCATTTGTTGAAACTCCAACTAATCTACACCACTGCAACCATATTGCTCAAAAGTACTTTGCATCTGGGCAAAAATAGATTTTCCAGTAGTAATCCCTTGTAGCGACTGTAAACCGAGTAAAAAAAATCATGTATGCTAAATGTTTAGTTTTCTGGCGCGTAATTCAAAATTTTTAAATGTCTCGCGGGCCGGATTAAAACCCGTGGTGGGCCGTATTCGCCCCGGAGGTTGCCCACCTATGCTATAAATAATAGAAAATATTACGTCTTGAAGTGCTGACAGCAAGAGAATGGTTCAATATAGAGTTCTCTGTGATGTCTTTTGCTTGTTTATCGAACGATTTGCACATGATTATGAATACTGATGTTTATATATAGTGCGTTTCAAAAGTCTGGAACTATTAAAATAAAATTCCAACAAACAGTTTTTGAGAAAAACGCTCGGATAGGTCAATTTTGGTTTTAAAAAACACATCTTTTTATATCAACTAAATTTTTCGATCGTCTTTTGTTCTTGATTTATGACGTCATCGATTTTTTTTTTAAATTGCAACCAATATTTTTTTCGATGGATTTGGATAGAGCTTGAAATTATGAAATATGTACAAGCATGACCCAGACCTTGATAGTTTCTGTAATAAGAGACCTTAAATCCTGAAAGAGGAAAGGTGGCTGCAAATTATGAAATCAGTAAATCTTCGGTGCGGAGGACATTGAAAAAGTATAAATGGCATCCCTACAAGACAGTTTTAGTGCATGAACTTAATGAAGACGATCCGGATCGCCGTATGGAATTCTGCGAGGATATGATGGCTCGATGCACAACCCATCCCGAATTTGTCAGTCGAGTATTATTTTCGGACGAAGCCACGTTTTGCCTTAATGGAGCAGTAAATCGGCAGAACTGCCGATACTGGGCTCCCAAAAATCCTCATTAGATGATAGATGTCCACACGCAGTTTCCACAAAAAGCTAATGTTTGGGCGGGAATTGTTGGAGATCGAATTTTGGGACCATTTTTCATAGAAGGGACGTTAACGGGTGCTAAATACTTAGATTTTTTGAGGGATGACGTGACACCTGCTCTTGCGATGCTTTATCCCAATAAAGAAGATCCAGACTTGCCAAATAATAACTTATGGTATCAACAAGATGGAGCGCCTCCACATTTTTCGTTAGATGTGCGAAATTATTTAAATCAAGTTTTTCCCAATCGTTGGATTGGTAGAAGGGTGCCAATTGAGTAGCCTGCACGGTCCTCCGATCTTACCCCACTCGATTTCTTTTCGTGGGGCTAAATGAAAAGCAAGGCTTACTTCAATCGGCCAGTTACAGTTGACGATTTAAAGAATAGAATTTGGGCCGAAATTAGAGCAATTCGTCCAGAAACCCTCCGGAATGTTCTATAAGATTTCGAATATCGCCTGGGATATTACCAAGAAGTAAATGGGAATCAGTTTTAACATCTCATTTAGTTTATTTATGATAATTAGATTGCTAACTTGCTCGTTTCTGCAGTAAAATAAACATAAATTGTAAAAAATTTATTTATTTATTTATTTATTTATTAGTCGAGTTGCAATTTAAAAAAAAACGATGACGTCATAACTCGAAAACAAAAGGCGATCGAAGAATTTAATTGATACAAAATGATGTGTTTTTTAAAACTAAAGTGACCTGTCCGAGGGTTTTTCTCAAAAGCTGTTTGTTAGAATTTTATTTCAATAGTTCCAGACTTTTGAAACGCACCGTATAATATCCATGTATAAATACAGTGAAAATGAAACTATTTATATAATAGTACATATGAAAATGTGCTCGTTCACAAATGACATTTAACAGAATAAAATGCTTGCAAACTATATTGCAATTACGAACAGTTCTGGTAACATAATAAATTCACTGTCACGAATATTACTAAAATTATCAGATAATTTTGTAATTTAATGCTACTTGGCCCGAAGTACCTAACTGTTAACGACGTAATTACATCTGTTTCGTTATATGATGTCATTCGCACAGTTTTTGTAAGAAAAAATATTTACGCTTGAACTTGTATTGCAGGTGGTCGCAACTCTGCTACCGTTTGTGTTATCAAACGAGCCGTGGAAAATTCCAACTCATTCCCAGTACCACATTCAAACAGACGAAGGTCCAGAGCGATATTTTCAGTATCAAACGGATAGCGGTCAATATAGAAAAGAGAAGCGGTTGGAGGATGGTACCATCATCGGTACATCCGGCTGGATTGACGCAAATGGTTTGCTTTGGTTTAGGGAATATATAGCAGATAATGACGGATATAGAATATTGAAGTCGAAGAACGTTTATGTCGGAAAAGATACACCTATTGAAAGAGCCATCAAAGCTGCCAAATATGCACCCGCCACTGCAGGTGTACTCGTTAAAACAAATACTAGTCCATCACTTAGTTCACCATCTCCCTCTTACTCATATACACCACCAATTAAACCGCAGAGTACATATTTACCATCGAGTTATCAACCTCAAGTACAAATAAGTCCGAATTCAGGAATTGGATTTGGTTCCACGCATTTACCAGCAGATGTATCTACTTTAATAACTTCTACACAATCGCCTACAGCATCAAAGACATCTGTAGTTAATATACCTTCAACAACTCCATCTCCTGTATACCTTCCATCCGTTACAGAATCCAGTGTTCCAAGTACTACGCAATCGAATACTTATATACCACCGACAAATATTTATGCATCATCTACTCCTTCTAATTTATACGTGCCCGCTCCTTCATCTTCCACTGTTGCACCGCCTTTGTCATCGAACGCGGTGGATTACTCGGATTACAGCGGCGCTCCTCAATATGAGCATTACACAAAGCCATTTTCCAATCCTTATATTCACCAAAATGGTCCTACTTATCCCATTGACAAACAAGGGCATACCTTTAACGGTTACACGAACAAGATCGGAAATGGATACGATCCACAGTACCCAGAATATGACGGCGTTTCAGTGACGAATGACGGTTTCCGATACTACATACCGAGAGCGTACCACGAAGAACAAAATCTACCAGAAAATACGAAAAGCGGAAGTTTCGGCTACATAGATCCCTTTGGAATACGAAGAGTTATTTACTATAACGCTGCACCTGGTACAGGTTTTCAACATAGGAAAAATAATAGGTATGATAATAAAAAAGTTGTTTAATTACTAATAATAATAATAATATTGTTTATTTCATAATAACAATTGAAGACCTCAGAATCAAAAGTGAGCAAAAACTATAAACTTAATTTTATACTAGGAAAGACGAAAAAGTATTTTCGTGAGAAAAACACAATATTTTACTCATTTGTGATGATCTAGTAAGCAACTGTAACAAGAAAATTAGACCTTTTTCTTTGTTTCAAACTTTGAATATAGCCTGTTTTCATTCCCATTTACTTTTTGGTTATGTAAATGTTTTTTTTTTTCAGTTAAAACACTGCAAAGGAAAAATAATTTATTATATGAAATTAATAAAACTATACAGGGTGTGGCAACGACCTGTAATCGGTCCCTTACGGTGTACATATTAACTTGATTGAAAAATGTTTTTAGTAAATGTTATTTGGGAAAGCACAGGCTATGACCTAAAATTACTTTGATGTATACAGGCTGTTTAGTTTCCTCCCTACCTTATATAAATTTCTTATTTTAAATGGAACATATATATATATAGATATTGTTACATTTTTGGATTCCTGGGCGCAATATAAGCCAAATTTGTACAACACATCATATGAATTAAATTAATGGTTTTCGAGATATTTCGTATTAAAGGAAAAAACGCATTTTTAATAATTTCTTAAAAATTATCTCCTGCATTTGTAATTCTTTTGTAATAATTTTTTTATACCATTATAACAACAGTTCAAGATGCTCAGCTAATACGAAAAAATGTTCATTTTATAACATTGGGTGTTTGGAAATTGAACATGAATTTGAAAATTTTAAAATAGTTGTAATCATTTTTTTTCAAATGTAACACTTTGTATATTTCTACGCCGTTCGATGCAGGCTAAAGACCGCTTTCGTTTCCATATAACACTTCATATACCCAAAGCCAATAGTTTTGGAGTTAGTATACTATAGGGATTCTGAAAGATAAGCCACGACTAACAAACGACAGGAATCGCATTAGCCTTATTGAGCTAGAAGCAGAATGTGTTATTGCCTTAATTAATGTGTTGCATAATAATATTTCAGTTAAAAGAAACAAATAATTTTATTCTGTAAACAATTTTTAATGGAAATGAATAAATAAACATTAAAACAAAAACAAAAAAGCATTACAAAATTACATGAACTGTTCAAAATGACCGCCTTCGTTATTTATGCAGAGACGTAGTCTTCGATGAACCGAGTCTCGGACTCGCAAAAGTGTTTCACGTGTTATTTCCTGAAAAGCTAAAGTAATTCTGTTTCTCATGTCATCCCGAGTAGTTAAAATCTCCTTGTAGACAATTTCTTTAATGTGACCCCATAGAAAAAAATCTAAAGCTGTCAGATCAGGAGATCTAGCTGGCCATGTTACTGGTCCCCTTCTTCCAATCCACCTTTCTCTGTACATTTCGTCGAGCATTTGGTTTGCTGCCGCATTGTTGTGACTTGGGGCTCCATCGTGCGGATACCACATGTTGGCTCTTACGTCCAGTGGTACATCTTCTAGTAATCCTGCTAGTTCATTGACAAGAAAGTTTCTGTATATTGCGCCATTTAAGTGGCCATCAAAGATATGTGGTCCAACGACGGTAGTACCAATAATACCTCCCCAAACATTGAGCGACCACCTATGTTGACGATGGGTTTCGTTCACTAGGTGCGCATTTGCGTCCGCATATTAATGATAATTATGCCTGTTCACATACCCATTGTTGTGAAATATGGCTTCGTCTGTCCAAAGAATATTATTTACAAACCCTGGGTTTTGGTCTACATTATCTAACATCCTTTGACAAAACTGCATACGATTGTAGTGATCCATTGGTAGCAACTCCTGGTGCAGTTGTACTTTATACGGATGAAATTTGTATTTCCGTAATATTCTTGATACTGATCTTTCACTAAAATCAAGATTTTTACGAATATTTCGTATACTAACGTGGATTTTCTACAACTGCTTGTAACACTCGTTCTTCATTTCCTTCGTTTATAACTGTTTTTGGACGAAAACTGAAATTATATTTTATATGTCCATCAGCGATAAATCTCTCTTTTAGTCGCTCAAATGCTGATATTTGAGGACATCTGCGATTAGGGTATTTCACTTTGTACAAGCGACTTGCCAATAAACAATTTCGTTGGGCTTCTCCAGTAATAAATGTCATATCGACCAACTCTTCTTTAGAAAAATTCATTTTAAAAACTACTAAACTTAAAAACAAACAGTAGATAACACGAGATGAATAACCAAAAATAAATAACTAATGGATAACTATAATAATATGAGAAAAGTAAGTTGATCTTTAAATAATAAACGGAGAAAAATGATTAGTTATATACGATTTGACAGTAAGACTCAATCTAACATTTACGTAGATTCTCATTTTTTTTGTGACTTGTCACAGCCTACATTTATTTTCGAATTCCCAATGTCCACACTAAACATAATATAACTCAAAAACCATTAACGTTGGGTATATGAAGTGTTATATGAAAACGAAAGCGGTCTTTAGCCTGCATCGAACGGCGTAGAAATATACAGGGTGTTACATTTGAAAAGAAATGATTACAACTATTTTAAAATTTTCAAATTCATGTTCAATTTCCAAACACCCAATGTTATAAAATGAACATTTTTTCGTATTGGCTGAGCATCTTGAACTGTTGTTATAATGATATAAAAAAATTATTACAAAATAATTACAAATGCAGGAGATATAAAATTTTTCAGAAATTATTAAAAATGCGTTTTTTTTCCTTTAATACGAAATATCTCGAAAACCATTAATTTAATCCATATGATGTGTTGTACAAATTTGGCTTATATTGCGCCCAGGAATCCAAAAATGTAACAATATATAGTATGTTCCATTTAAAATAAGAAATTTATATAAGGTAGGGAGGAAAAGTAATTTTAGGTCATAGCCTGTGCTTTCCCAAATAACTTTTACTAAAAACATTTTTCAATCAAGTTAATATGTACACCGTAAGGGACCGATTACAGGTCGTTGCCACACCCTGTATATAGTGAAGTGGGGTAAGTGTGTATTCGGGGTAAGTGTGTAGTTGGCCATTTTTCTATGTTTAAGAAGGTGCATATGTGCCTCCACCTTTCAAAACAAGTGCATAACGCTTTTATCTTTGCGTCCACAAAGAAGGAAACTGTATTGCACGTGTTTCATGATTACGGTTGGTACGATAGAAAAACTTCATGCTGTTATTCGTGATCAGGGAGTGTGTAATAAAAAGTTTATACTGTTTATATTTATTGATGGATCTTTTTCCTACCAAAAAGCAATCAAAAGAAGAACGACTGTAGTTTTACATACTTACCCCATTCTAATATAGTATTATGCCTAATATAAAATATCATGTCCTTACACATTGCCCTCTAGGGGAAGAGAGGGCAAAGTGGAAAGAGCGGGCAAACTGGAAAGTCCAAGTTTCAACTCTTTCTAGGGAACTGCAAATAAATTGAATGCATAATTCAAAAGTGCCTTTTCTTACCGCTAGATGTCGTATGAAATCAGTGTCTAGATAGCCACTCTTCCCACAGTACAACGCGGTTTGTGTTTTTGGTAGTAGTGTCAACGATATTTAAGGTGAGTTAAAAACTAATATTTTACCTTTTATAAGAATATTTTTCTGAGTATTGCTTTAGCAAAATTTGCCTTGAGATGTACTCAACAGTATAACACGTTCACAATCAGGTTTTGTTAAAGTTTTTATTAGCTTAACCACAAAATATGAAACGTTGCTAGAACGGGCAAAATGGAAACCTGAAAGAGAGGGTAAAGTGGAAAGGTTTCCGCTTTGCCCTGAGTAGTAAATTTCTCATTAAAAATAAGTTGTAAGTAATAATAGTGATGATAATATTAATATAAAACTTATAAATTGATGTTAATACATTGAACAGATAATTGTGTCGGTAAGGATTTGTTTGTTAAACCATATATTTTTACAGATGGTGAACAAATATCGAAGAAAAACTAATCAGGGTTCATGGACAGAAGAAAATATGCGTTTAGCGATAGAAGAAGCAAAAAAACCTCTTTAGCGCGTGCTTCTAGAATCTATGGAATTCCATTAGGAACTCTGCATCGTCATGTAAAAAGTGGTACACATGAGAAGAAACTTGGAAGATTTAGAAGTGTGTTTAGCCAAGATGAGGAGAAAGAATTGAGTGATCATGCTAGAGATCTTGATGACAGATTATATGGCCTAACAAAAGAGGCCCTGAAAGAGCTTGCATTTAAGGTTGCTAACCAAAATGGCATAAAACATCCATTTAAAAATAATAATGCGGGTGAAGCATGGTTGAAAGGATTTATGGCACGAAATCCTGACTTGTCGTTTCGCACACCAGAACCAACCAGCATTGCACGATGTTCTGCATTCAACAAAAGACAGGTTGACCATTTTTACGATAACTTATGGACAGTTATAGAAAAATACCACCTACAAGAACGTCCAGATGACATATTTAACATGGACGAAACCGGTGTCAAAACATCCGCACAGAAACCTCCAAAAGTTCTTTCCGGAAAAGGAAAACGTCAAGTGGGAGTTATAAGTTCAGCCGAAAAGGGTCAGCTCACAACTGTTATATGCTGCTGTAGCGCTGCTGGGAGATTCATTCCGCCATGCTTGATATTTGGAAATAGAAAGAAAATTAATGAAAGGCTGCTTGATGGTGGGCCAATAGGTTCTAAAGCATGGTGTTCTGATTCTGGATGGATTAACAGCGATCTTTTTGTGAAATGGTTGCAATTTTTCATTGATTGTGTACGTCCAAGTAAAGAATCACCTGCATTACTAATTTTGGATAACCACATTTCACATCAAAATTTAGATGCTCTTAATTTAGCAAGATCATCTGGAGTGATACTCCTTTCTGTGCCACCTCATACAACACACAAGCTACAGCCACTTGACGTAGCTGTGTACAAACCCTTTAAGACTGCGTTTGAAAGAGCTGTGGATAACTACCAAAAAAATCATCCTGGTAGACGGATAACTCAGTTTGAAGTTGCACAACTTGTTAAAGTTGCATTTGAAAAAAGTGCTACTATTGAAACAGCATCAAATGGGTTTAGAAAAGCTGGTATTTTCCCTTACAACAGAGATATTTTTACAAGTCTTGATTTTGCTCCTGCAGAGGTTCATCATATTCCTTCAGAGGATGAAGCACACCAGCAGAGGAACACAGACTCTTCGGATGAGGATATCCTACTGTCATCTGTTAAAGAAAGGCACAAAATTTCTACTTCTACCGTAACCTGCAATGTTAAGTCTTATCATCAATCACCAAATGCAACTTCAACCACGCAAGCACTGGTGCACTTTGAGCCTGAAGCTGGTCCTTCAGGTGTTTCTTCAAAAACATTAGCTTCGGATCCAAAGGTGACACCAATCAAGTTAGGTTCATTAAATGTAGACAAAAGTCCAGAAATATCTTACAGCAATTTACAGCCTACGTTTACAGCTGATTCAACTCCACCACCATTGAAAAATAAGAAGGTGGTGCGAATATCTCCAAAAGACATCTTGCCTCTACCTAAAGCAGCGCAAGTTGCCAATGCAACTAGGAAAGCAAAATGCCAGAAATCAGAAATTCTTACGAGCTCGCCTTACAAGTTAATGGTTGAAGAGAAAGAAAAAAGGAAAAGGCCAAAATCATGCAACCTTTTATCGAAGATAGAAGGGGAAAATCATTCTAAGCCATGTAGGACTGTAAGGGGACCGCTATTAAGGGCACAGGAAAAGAACAAGACACGTTTTGCCTGGTTTGTGGTGAAAAATATATATTGCCTCCAACTGAAACTTGGATTCAGTGTGATAAATGTGGAGATTGGGCACATGAAATGTGTGCGGACCTTACTGGTATGGACGAACATTACTTTTGCGATAATTGTAAATGATCATTATTGTATTTGCAGTTAATAAAAGATTTTACTATCTTTTCGCTTTGCCTTTAATGTAGTTCCACTTTGCCCTTGTATAGAGGGTAAAGTGGAAAAATTCAAGCTTGTAGATTTTTATTTTTTTTACAAACACCTCGTAAAATATCATTAAAAAAATGAACTCAGTAAGTAGCTAAGTCTATAGAAAACACAATCGGGATTTTTTTAATTTTTGAAAGGCCGACATAAAGGTCCTAGAGGGAAAATGGCTAAACCTTTCCACTTTGCCCCCTCTTCCCCTATTTGGGTAAGTGTGTAGTAGACTGTTTCTAAAATAAAAAAAATACAAACAATAAAAAATATTTGAAATTAGTTATTTGATCTTTTGCAGACTTGTTAGTAACTTTACAAGCTTGATTCTGTCAAAACAGGAGATTAAACAATTTAATATATTCTAGATTAGAACATAGTCTATCTTAACTAACAAATTTTTACTACACCCTTACTCCACTTCACCTTACATAATACCCATAATATGTTAATCCGAGTCTGAATTTTCAATTTGTTTTTCTACCTGCGCCAAATTTCGGTCGCATGGTAAAAACGAATGGCCTAATTAAGGAAAACGATGGTATATAGTAGTAAATCGAAAAGATAACTCTAAAAGCGATAAAAACTCTGACATTGCTGTATTTTTTTTTTGTACAACACAGTTATCGGTAAATAAATAAAGTGTTTTCACTTCAGGATTCACAAAATTATCTACAGAGTATTCAAGAAAGATATAGTTTCATTAGCAACTTTTTTCGCTGTTGCCTCATCATACATGAACATTTTTGACTTTCCCGTCTTGCAAGAATAAAAACACAGTTCGAATACCTAAATTTGTCTTTTGTAAAAAATATCTCCAACAGGCAATACAAGAATTGGTATGTTCTACTGATAGTCGAAAGAAATCGCTTCAGTGATATCATCCTGTTGTGCAGTCTACGAATTTAGAACCGATTATAAAGATATTGATTATGTTTGAATTGTGGGGTGGAACGCCATCTTGTTGGAAGCAGATGTTAATATTCTCAATTAATGGCAAATCATCAAGTCTATTTTCTAAATCAGTTTGTAGTAAATTCAAATACCTTTCACTGTTAACTGTTTTGTTAAAAATATCGGCCCTTGTTGGGCCAATTAGTTTAACGCCTAAAACGCTCCATTGATGCCGACTTTCCTTAACAACGTGAGGATTATCTCTGTCCTAAAAGTGAACATTGTATCTATTGAAGAGACCATTATTTGCAAATCTGGTTTCGTCAGACCATAAAATCGTTGCAGGAAAATTATCGTTATTTTCACATTGGTTTACATACCATTGCCAAAACTGTAATCTCTCTTGATCTCCATCTCTAAGTCCTTGTAGAATTGTGCACTTATACGGGTGGTATTTGTGACGCTTTAAAATGCTTTGTGTTGTAGTTTTCGAACCAGTGTTATGTTCAATTTCTCTAACAGATGTTGAAAGATTTTCAATAACAGATTGTAATACTTTTAATTCTACATCTTTGTTCATTAATTTCGTATTTCTAGTAGGGTTGGAAAACGAACCATATTCTTTTAAATTAATTGCCAAATTTCTGTACATACGAGCACTGGCCTGCCTTCTTTCAGCATACAGCCTCAAGTACATCGGTTCAGGTTTTACACTGCTTTTATGAAAAAGGATGTAACAACTCAACATATAAAATTTTTCATTATTAGTTAATGAAGCTATGTTTGACACAAAAATATACTGGACAGAATAAACTTTAAGTGACATTAAATTCGATTGTAATTTCATGTATCACGGCCTACTTAACAATAAGTAGTAGACAATGATATAGCATAGATATGCTATATCATTCTAAAGAGTGTAAAGAAGGACGGCCAGTTCTTTCAAAGCCCATAGAAAAATTTAAGTTAAGGCTCCTATATAGTGGATCTGCCAACAATGGAAAAATAGCAGATTTTAGATGCAAGATATTTTTGTTGATTTTAAATTTGGAGGAAACCTTTCAACGTCAGCTTATGAAGAATTTAGTAATCTACCCCGCTGAAGAATCAAATTTAGAAAAAAAATTATCGGATTAAAGGAAATTAATTAATATGTCAAAATATTAAAAACCAGTTTTCTCAAAAATCCTTCGGAGGAGATTTGTTTGCTTGGGTTCACGTTATAAATTGAATAAAAAGCTATCCCGCTCTGCACTTATTTTTCGTTCAACTATTCTTTACTTTGTATTAAATGAATATAAAATAAATTAAAATTAGGCAACCCACATTACAATGAATTGTTATTCTAGTAAAAATCTTTCCCGCGGTTACAAATATGTAAATATTTGGTCATAAATGAATTTTTATTCGCTTAGATATTGAGTTATTATTTCAAATATTTATTATATATTCCCTAAGTGTAATAAGTACTCGGACATCATTGGCTTATTAAATTATGTGCTATGCAACCAATATTACATTTCCGATCCACTATATAGGACCCTTAAGGGTTAAAACTAAAAAATAGAAAGTGCAAAAAGTTATTACAAGGAAAAGGAATTTTGCATTTTTCTTGCTCTAAGTCTTGAAATACATGGAAATTTGGATATTGGAGAATATCGTATAATTTCACTAGTTCTTAGGAATAATTCATCTAATTAACCAAACCTGTACCTTTTATAATAAGCAGGATTCCCGTGCTGGAAATGTTATATGAGTCACGTTGTATACCTAGGTAAATCAAATGATATTCCAATTCCTTTTCGTTATTTAGCCGCTATCAGTGAGCTTGAATGTTTTAATTATTTGATAAACATAGCATCTACCGTGCCTTCAAATACCTTCCGCATTAGAGAGGGTCAGTGCATAATTTGTAATAGTTTGTTTGTCATGTAAATAATAATAGTCGTCTATAATTTAAATTTAAGTATGACAAGTTAGAATTTAAAGTTTTCAAAAGCTTAACATGTACATCAACATTGATTACTTAAAAACTTAAAAAACAGCCTACTCTAATGAGGAAAGTATTTGAAGGCACGCGTATATTATCGGAAAGTTTTAATTTCTATACGCTATGGCTAGAGGCACGCGAGCGTGCCGCTTAGTTTGGAATTATAGGCACGTAGCTGACGTCACTGCTGTTATGACGATATCATTTAACGTGCCCTGAAATCTGAAATTAAAAGCACGTGGATAAAAAACGGGGAAAATATGCATTTTCTAGTTTGTGGTGCGGATTTCTGTTAGTTTTAGTGGATTACTGCAGTTGATAACGACATAAACTATTAAATATGGACGGTCTAACAGGTAAACGCTGTATTTAATAATTTCTATTTAATAATAGTTAAATCACTAAACAGAGCGTACTCTGATTTTGTATTATGCGCACATAATGCTAATACAAAATTAATGCTTGAGGAATTGGAGTTAGGAAATAATTTATCCTGACTAGATTTACGTCATAAACAATACTTCATAAGGTATCTTATTAGGTTTGTTTTTGTTTCGCTAAGAACGATTCCAGAACAGTTCACGTCATGCGCAGAAATATGTTAAGTGTTCGGGTTTCCGGAACTGTTCTGGAACTAAAAATTTCGTGTTTTGGTTTCTGATTATCAGTTCTGGAACCGTTCTAGAACTGCAGAACTAATTCGGGATAAAGGCATCGAATCGTTCGGAACCGTTCCCAGACCGTTCCGAACGGTGTACTATGACGCATACAGTTCTGCGCAGTAACAGAACTGTATGTTCGTAATATTAAACCCGAACAAACCTATTATATATCGCACCTCGGATGCAATAACGACATAACTCAAAAAACGACTTTTTTGAGTAACATTAATTTGACGATTACCACTGTTTTAATATTTTTTACGACATCTTCCTTATTTACATTACCTTGTTAAGTTCAATTCATTGAAAACCACTGAAGAAGCTCATTTATGTAGATATTTTCAAAAAACGGATTGGTAGTATATTTTTCGAAAAAACGTTGAGATATGCCACTTTTGCACCAGCAAAATATTAAATCAGTTACAACTTTATTGAGTTATTGCGGAATATCATACTAATAAAATGCTTACTTTTGTAATATAAATCTTATTTATTGCTTCAAAAACTTACAATACAATTTTCAAAAAAAATAATTACTCTGCGTCTCCACAAACACTTAAATTTAGGTAAAAACTATGATAGGCCTTTTTTATTAAATTTTTTTCACACAATTCTATCAAGCCGTCTTTCTTTTTTTTCGTTATTCCAGGAGGTGTAGTATACGCTTTTTTAGGAGCAGAGAGTGAATCTTTTGCTGCTTGTGTCCCACGGGTAATTTTTTTTTTCATCTCCACTGTTTTAAAATTTTCATCCTCAAAACTTGTTTTATATTGTAAAGTAGTTGGTGCGTCCTTTGAAATTCGTAACACTTTTATTTCTTTCCATATTCCAGTACCAAAATTAGTAAGACCACTTCTTTGCTGCAATTCTTTGACATCTATAAAATCGTCTGTAGACATTTCCTTAACTTCGTAGGGTTTTCCAGACTTCTTTGCAGTTCGCACAAGCTGAATCCATTGCTCTGTGACGGAAATTGGACCAGATTTCAAAGTACGTTTTTTTTCCTTTTCTACCATAGAATGTATTGCATCTACTTCATTCTGTGTGTGTCCAACAATTAAATATTTATGCGTAATGCAATTAATATTATACTTTTGAACCGCATAGGAATAAAGTGCAACTAGGTACTTGTTTTTGTTTTGGCCCGTGCAGTTATCCGAATAAAAAATTATGACACCATTTCCTTCACAAACCGTGGTTAAATAGTCAAGAATACAAGTTGCTACTTCATTGGCTCCACGACGACCAAAATTTTCATTCCACATGTAACAATGGCCATTTCCTGTTCCCAAATCAGCAAAGGATAAGTTAAACGTGCTTAATTTACTCTTGTAATAGAAATCGGATATTTCCCCACACGGAGTGGGCAACACTGCTTCTAAATCAAAACACGCAGCTTTTACAAAGCCTTCTTTTGCCAACTGTTTGTCACTTTCCTTACTTTGACGGGATAATGCTTTTTCTGTATCATGTGCTTTCTTTTTGTCTTCTAGTGCTGCTTTTTCTTGATCATTAGCATTCACGTAACTTTCACAAAAAGCGCACATGTCTTTTTTAGGTTTAAAAAAACCTATGTTATACTCGTAATTGAAAATTCTTTCATACGAAGTTATTTTCGCATAAGGAAAATTGTTTTCTTTTGAATCTTCAACGTAGAGGCGATACATTGTTGCAATATTGAGGCTACCCTCTATAAATTCTCGGGTAGTCTGATTACGCAAATAATGGCTTTCGATTCTTGGAAAGCTTTCAATATGTTTTCGAATTCTTGCAGTAATATTGGGGTCTAGCTTTTTCTGTTTCCCGTGCTTTCCTCTAAAGTCCTCAATCATAAATCCAGTTTGAATTTTTGAAATTGTAGTTCGAATCATTCGATCTGTTATGCACAATGTATTTTTGAAGAATGTCTTACACACTCTAATGCGAGTATTATCTGATTTGGTCAAATGGTACGCCATGTTCAAAGAACGAGTGTTTCCATTTTTGTTAGTTGTAGTTTGTCTGTATTTTGGATTCACCTCCGAAATGTGCCTAGCCACATATTCTCTCTGCTTAACTATATCACCTATTTTCCAATAATGTTCTAGTAGTTTAAGTCTTTCTTCATTGTTCAATTTATCTGGACACTTGTAACGGCATTTTTGAGCACAATTTTCTTTAAGAATTCTTGCCGGGATTACTTTATTAGCCTTTGTCTTGTAGGTCTTTCCTGTGTTGACTTTATACTTTTTTTTGTTTCTTGCCCATTCCTCCACATTTCTTCTTCTTTTTCTAGAACAACCTAAAACAAATCTTTTAATAGAAACATCTGTATAATTTATGCGTAAGTATATTTTTTCTTACTTTTCTCTTTTTCTCCATCTTCACGTTCGCCTTTGTCCTCAGTTTCATGACGGTCAACCTCCGATATATCCTCTCCCGTATCAGCAATTTCCTCTTCTGCTTCTGATGGCATCCAATTTGGGTCATCAACAGAACTACTGTCAAAAGGATCATTCTCACTTTTATCTTCATCGGAATCTGAACTTTTGTCTGCTACATTTTCATTTGTGACTTCTCGCTTTGTCTCCGTTACATTGCCATTTTCTCCAAAGTTAGGTAATACAATTACCTAAAAAGTACCTACACTAAGTGCTCACTCACAACGGACGCGGTACATAACATAATATACAAAATTTGCAAAGTTTATTTTGTTTCCGGTACTTAATACAAATATAGATAAAATAGCAAACTTACCTTGTCTGAACACTGAGAATCCTTGGTGTTTACCAGGTTTACAAGGTATTTTCCTCTGGACATGCTTTTGTACATTGTTTCTGATCAATTCGCGACAAAATGTGACACAAAATTATAACTGAAACTGCCACAATTTCCAGGTTATGAATTGTTATTTTGAGTGAATTCAGTGCAACACTGGCATATGTGGAAATGTGCCGATATTGCATCGAAAAGGATAGGCTTATCTTGAATGTGTAATATCGACATAAATGGCCCTCTGATCGTTGTCTTTGACACTAATAGTATGCCACTTTTGCACAAGCTGAAATGAGTAATGTTTGCTTAAATTCTGTATTTATCTCAAAATGATGCAATTTTGAGTTGTGTCGTAGTTGCATCCGAGGTGCGATATGGGTGAGATAGGGAAATACTACGGTTCAGTTTCACTCAGACTAGACCGACTCGTGTTTTGTCAGCTCTCGGGGAAACCTAACTAAAGAAATATTTAGAAATCTATGAACAAGACAAAAACAAAAAATTTATAAAAAAAAGTCGTACAATAAACTCCTCTCTTAAATACATACATAATAAGACCGTTGAAGTCCTCTCTTGAATTTTATAAACTTGAATATGCATGTATCCATGGTAAAGAACGTCCTAAAAGAGGAAATGGGTTACGACAGACCAGGTTACAATAGCTTTTAAATAACCGATAAAATTGTTTTGACTTCTGTAATAATTTTCAGCACGCTACGCTTAGGATGTATTGCGAATTTCAAACTACGTATTTGTCCAGCAGGCCAATATTTAAAAGTATATAGTTGTAATAGAACATACAAAACATGAACTTTCGATTGTAAGCAAATGGTTTTATTTTCTAGAAAGTTTTTGATCATTTCCCTCAAAATCGTATATTAAATGAAACAGACCCTAATAGGCTGCTAGAAGTTGAATATTTCTAAAGAGGATCGAGATTTATCTTTAGAATACCTTCAAAAATTAGTCTTTTGTAAGAATGAGGCTGAATATGATATCATATATACTCAATTTAAGGAATGCGTTCCTCAAAGCGTATGTGATTATTTTGATAAAAATTGTCAAACTATTCGGAATGAATGGCTTGTATGTAACATAACAAAAGGCAATTTAAATAATACAGCAAATAACCGTATGGACTCAATTAACCATAAAATCAAACAAGTAGTACCTAACAATTCAACTTTAACCGACTTGTTAAATATTTTTCATTGTTTTAGATAGCCATAATCAATCGATAATCGACAATCAAGCAGCTAAACACATTTTGAAGCGACCACTGCACCGATTTCAAAACCATGAAAAAGATTTATTGCAGTGTGTGAATATTTTAACAGGTTAGAATTTCAAGTACATATATCCAGAAACGGATAGATTTAATCACTAAAGTAAAAATATTAAAGGAATGTAATGACGGTATGTTTCAAACTACTTGTGTCACATACGATGGACAAAAAATTATTATTTATCAAAACATAGAATTGCAACAACCAAGTCAGATATTGTGGCAAAAGCAAAACATGTAGTAAGCGAAAAGCCTAACGTGATGACGTTAACCGAAAAACGAAAATCAGCCACTTTAATTACGAATTCTTTAATCAACTTAATTAGCATTTCCAGCAATAGTGAATTCAACTATAGATTAGATTTATTGAAGAAAATGGAACACTACTGGAGAACTAGAAACGAAGTGGCAATTATTAAGTGGGAATTATATTACAACAGGTGAGGCAAATTGTGATCTGATCGATACAAAAACAAGTACTGAGGCATACGATAATAATTAAGAAACGATCTCACAACAAAATAGTGTTAGAATAGTATTGTCTGATGGAAATATTAGTGAATTGACAGATAATACAAGTAATTTAGCAAACATGCCACACATTACATTTGTTGATGAACCCTTTGGTGATAATGAAGATAACAGTAATAACAATAATAATAATGAAAATATTGAAACTGATTTATTAAAATCATTAGTGTTGCCCTCAAAAATTAAGAAAAGGGGCGACCCGAGGGACATGATTCTACGACAGTAATAAATCTTAATAAACGCAATAAAAATAGTAAAAGCAAGACATTCTCACATTTATTTTAAATAATCAACTAGACGCTATAAGCAAAGCATCCTTTGATACAGAATGTTCTACTAAAACTTTCCAATAATATTTTACTTATCCTTTGTAAGAGGTTTGTTAATTTGATGTTTTGAATTTTGTAATAAAAAGACTTATTTTGACTCTAATTGTTATTTATTCCTTAAAAAAAATTAATAATGAAAACTATTATTAATTATTCTCATAACTTATAGATTGGCGCAGAATAAACTAATGATTTGACGTACCTCTAATTTCAAATTTAGGTGCACGTTAAATGATAATGTCATAACAGCAGTGACGTCAGCCACGTGCCTATAATTCCAAATTAATCGGCACGCTCGCGTGTTTAAATTTATTAACAGCCCCTAAACCACTAGAAGGAACTGTTTTATAGCAAACAAAGGAACTTATTTTTAAAATATATTTATGTACAATATTATATTATTATTGTTATTATTACATATAACCTTATTAGTAGATAACAAATTTTCTTATTTCAGATATGTAGGATTTAATGCAACACCGTACGATCCTAGGCCCTACTAATCGAACGAAATGATGAAGATGTAGTTCTTAAGAAACAATCGAACTTGACGGAACGACGTTTGTGATTTCCAGTGATTCAGTGTACATTACTTAACTTATTAATCTTGCCTAATTTAAGTGAATAGATGAATGGGTTTATTACGTCGAAAGCGTTGACAACGTACAATTTTGCATTCTAATTAGGTATATGACATATCTAAGTACTGGCAATAATCTCAAATTGAATCCAAAGATATTATTTAGTTCAACTCTCATGAGACCAAATTTATTTTATATTCTGATTTATGTATGTATATCAAGTCAATAAACTAGTTTTATTAGGACTTGCTATATTGGATATTAAGAAGGCCATGCAGAGGTGTCAGCTTAGTTACAATATATTTAAATGCTAATCTGAATTATTTGTTTTCCTTGATTTTTTTATGTATGCCGAATTTATATAATCACCACGCCAAAAACAACTCGATAAAGATTTGATCTACATACTAAGTATACATCCATCATATGACTCGCTATTTTATGAACCACACGATTCAATTACGTTTAATATGTTAGTTGCTATTAATAATGTTTTTTTAATTAGTTTTTGGGATATAATATCTTGTATGTCATCCAATATATAAATACCGCAAGTGCCTCTTTTTACATTAAAGAAAACTGCCAGTTAGTGAAAAATAGCAGGGTGCCATTGTAAGTGTAAAGATCCCTTGAATTATTGCTTATATACATTTTCTGCTTATTATTTATCTTTATAAATTTGTAGACGCTTATTTTATAAGCTCTAGTTCTGGGACCTTCGTCAACTGCGATAGTTGTATACATTTAACAAAATTAATGTAAAAATATTGTAAATAAATTATTAATATATGTATTTGTTTTTTTTTTACATGATATTGAATTATACTTCCTAAAAAACTTAGTCACCATTGGCGTATTCTACATAATTGAAGGCCTTGCAGCAAGCACGAGGTTCATGAATCCAGTTTGATGGTTTCGGAGATAATCGAGAAAAAAAACATCTTCATGTTTTTTTTGTCCAAAATATCTCAGCTTTTTGGATACCACTCACTAAGCCATTGTGCATAAGTTGTCAATTTAAAACTTGCTGGATTTTGGAAATTACAAATTATTTTTAAATAAATAAAATAGACTTACTCCAAACTTCGTAATATCACGAACATAAGCAAAAATATAAATTAAAAAAAAACTACATATTAGAAAAAACTTTACTTCTTGTAAAACCATGTAAACTAAATAAATATTTTTTCTGTCTTAAAGATTTGAACTCATTTGTTATTTAAGTTGCCTGGTTATGCATTTGTTGAATGAGTTTATTCGCCTGATTGCTCTACTTCATCCACTTTTTGGTATATTTTTTCTATTCTCCCAAATGATCTGTCAAATGGCAAAAAACTGTGACTAGGTTCTGGGAAGCGGTGAACAATCTTGTCGAATCTAGCATGTTGTACCAAGCATTACAGATATTACGTTAGATTATGATTTTATATTGAGGCGCGCAGTTATCGGAAAAAAATATAACACTTGCACAGATTTGTCTAATGTGTTTTTAAAGTAGTGTTTCAAAAAACCAATGGACCCATTTCGGGTTTTGCAGTTTTGCTGCCAGTCATTTCATCATATCAATAGCACGTAGAGTTTCTCAGTTTCACAGAATGAATAGAAAAGTTGTACATCCATAATTGGTGAAGATAGAATGCATCACTAGATGGCTCTTTAGGAAGTAAGTAACGCATCTTGATGGTAGTCAAAGCAAAGAGTGTCAACTCATGGATCTTCGCTAGCAATAGACGTTCTTTGCGCGATTCTTGAAAAACGCCTTTACCTTATTTTGATGCAATATACGCCGTTTCTACCACTTTCAATTATTCTTCCGTACAAACCGATTTCTTATTGTTTGTAAGAAGTATTACAAAGCCTTAAGGGTCCTCGCTAGTGGATCTGTCAACAATGGCAAAATAGCAGATTTTAGAATCCAGATATTTTTGTTGATTTTAAAGATGGAGAAAACCTTTCAACGTCAACTTATGAAGAATTTAGTAATCTACCCGGCTGAAGAATCAACTTTAGAAAAAAAATATCAGAAAATTAATTAATATGTCAAAATATTAAAACCAGTTTTCTCACAAATCCTTCGGAGGAGATTTGTTTGCTTGGGTTCACGTTATAAATTGAATAGAAAGCTACCCGGATGTGCACTTATTTTTCGTTCAACTATTCTTTACTTTGTTTAAAAGGAATATGAAATAAATTAAAATTAGGCAACCCACATTACAATGATTTGTTACAAATGTGTAAATAGTTGGTCATAAATGAATTTTTATTCGCTTAGATATTGATTTATTATTTCAAATATTTATTATATGTTCCCTATGTGTAAAAGTACTCGGACATCCTTGGCTTATTAAATTATGTGCTATGCAACCAATATTACATTTCCCATTCACTGGCGAGAACCTTTAAGGGCCCTATATAGTGGATCGAAAATGAATTTCCATGTATTTCAAGACTTAGAGCAAGAAAAATGCAAAATTCCTTTTCCTTGTAATAACTTTTTGCACTTTCTATTTTTTAGTTTTAACCCTTAAGGGTCCTATATAGTGGATCGGAAATGTAATATTGGTTGCATAGCACATAATTTAAGAAGCCAAGGATGCCCGAGTACTTATTACACATAGGGAGTATATAATAAATATTGCCCAATTTTAATTTATTTTATATTCGTTTAAAACAAAGTAAAAAATAGTTGAACGAAAAATAAGTGCAGAGCGGGGTAGCTTTTTATTCAATTTATAACGTGAACAAGCAAACGAATCTCCTTCGAAGGATTTTTGAGAAAACTTGTTTTTAATATTTTGACATATTAATTAATTTTCTTTAATCCTATATTTTTTTTTCTAAATTTGATTCTTCAGCGGGGTAGATTACTAAATTCTTCATAAGTTGACGTTGAAAGGTTTTCTCCAAATTTCAACAAAAATATCTTGCATCTAAAATCTGCTATCTTTCCATTGTTGACAGATCCACTATATAGGACCCTTAAAATACTTGTGTAAAATGTGGTGAATATTTAGTTCAGATGAGAGGTGGCATTTCTATTGTTTTTGGAGCGACTATAATGAGACTTTCGGTTCTTTAAAATTGATATATTATTATATTTGAAAACACCTCTTTCTACATTTGCAATTTTCGCCCATTGTCCTTGCAGCAACATGCTTGTTAAACGTATTTACATGCACTTTTCCAGATGACATTTATGGGTTTCTTTTTGCCTGCCGTTTAGATGTAGTTTCAATTTTTGTCACTATTCGAACTTGAAGCGACTAACTAGTATCACTCGTTCACAGTTCGTAATTATTTGAAGAACCAGAACTAAAAGGCTCGCTTGCACTGTCACTGCCCTCAGATTCCTTTATATATAATAAACAGTTTGCTCAAATTGTATTTAATTATTATTTAATATAACGCTGAACAGAAACAGCACGAAACACCAACGTCGTAAATTTTGAGGTTATGTGTGTACAGAACGTTCTGTATTCCAAAAGATTATTCCAATACCTTTCAAAGAAGCCTTTCTAGAAAAAAACAATTAAAATAAAAAACAGGAAAACTAATAAAGATTGCATACAAGGCTAACGATCGCTCAATGTTTGCCCACTGATGCCATATTGGATTACGTGGTTTTTATTGCCCCATTATTATTTTAAAGTTGAAAGTGTCCTAATAAGCTGTATTTAAGAAAAACAAAATTTAATGCACAACACCCAGAAATCTAGGAAACAGGAGATAACAAAATAAAAACACGTAAGTACCTACTTAAATAATGAAGCAAATCATAGTTGATTTGCTTGCTTCTGAACCGCGAAAAGTTAAAATATTTGATTTCTTATTTTCAGGATCCGAAAACTATTTGGTGTTACTATAATACATGCATTAAAAGGAGAACATTAGGAACAATATTTCTCGTTATGCACATAAACTATTAGGTAAAAAATAAGGTGTGGCCACGTCACGACTTTCTTATTCGTATGAAAGTATTACTTACGGTCCGAATCTTGAAATTTCATTTATATAAAAAATATTGCAAATCCAGTTCTAAATACTTTTGTAATCTTGATAAATATATATAGAATGCATAACTTACGCCATATTTGCAAAAAATCGCTATTCGATAAGAGTAAAAGTGGTACTTCCGGTCTGAATTTTGAAATTTTTTGTATGTAAAAGATATTGAAAATTATGTTTTAAATACTTTTATACTCGTAACGTACTTGTCTAAAAAGCATGACTTTCGCAAAAAACTGATTCTCGATAAGAGTAAAAGACCTACTTCCGGTTGGAATTTCGAAAAACTTTTTTAAGACAATTTGTTTCAAACTTAATTCTAAGTACATATGAATTCTTTATAAATTTGTTTAAACTTAGTAATTGACGAAATATTTGCAATTTCGATTCTTTCACCGAAGTAAACTACTACTTCCGGTCTGCCGATTTTGCTCAAAATCTAATCAGTTCTCAAAAGGGAGATTATATTCGTAAATGCGAAATTTGGAATTGATATCTGTAGCGGTTTGACCGCTATCGTGGTCACACACACACAGACAGACAGACACACAGACATTTTTTAAAAAACACTTTTTTGGTATTAGGGGACTTCAAAACGTTGACATCTGCAAAAATCTCGAGGTCGAAAATTTTCGTCATCACAATACTTCCCTATACTACGTATAAGAAAGTAAAAGTAGCTATGTATATCTAAAAATTAAATCAAAAGTATTACATATTTTCATTTAAGTACCAAAATATAAGTTTGTACTAAAAGTACCATGAAACTATAAAAATAGTTACTTCTAAATATTTTTTATCTTCTGCTATACGCATTACGAAAAGACTTACAGTGCTATTGCCGGCCGCCACTGTCTATAATAATTCTAAGCGTAGATTTAACTAATAAATAAATATAAATACCTGTTGCTAGAGTAAATTTGTACTTATTGACATTCAACGTATTTTTTCATGCATGATAATTTTTAAAAAAAATGTCAAAAATGTACCTACCTATAACCTACCTTATATTATGCAGAATACTCAAAAATCCAGGAAACAGGAGATAACAAAAACACGTAAGTACCTACTTAAATAATGAAGCAAATCATAGGAGATTTATTACAATATTTATAATACATTTTACTGTTGTTTATTATGTGTGCTTATGCAACTTATTATCCAGCATACCAGTGAAAATGCATATTCAGAATGTATCTATCTACATAATATATCGTATTGAATATTCTCATTTTCAGAATTGAAAAAAAATGGTTGCAGAGACGTTCTACATGGAGGTTATTGATTAAATATTTTTATTTACAATCGTACGTATGGTTGTAAATAAAATTAATTGTTACATTAGAATTATTGGAAGCTTGAATCCATGTAGATAGGCCGCCCTGCTATTGTTGATATTATAAAATAGTGATTTCTTGTCCTTCTCCATTCGAGTGTGATTCGAGCCAAGATATCTGGATTGCTACGGTAGGACAATTTCCCTCAGTTCAAGTGGAGTCAAAACTTTCACCGGAATTTTTATTACAAATAAATATAATAATTATGGTTGCAAATAAAATAGTACATAAACCTCGGTGAAAAGTTTAATTCCTGTCGAGAGATTAAGTAGTTAACAGAGACGCGAAGCGTCGGGGTTAACTTTATCTCGAGAGTAAGGAAAGTAAGGAAACACTTTCCACCTCGGTATGTATAATATACTATTGAAGTACCGTCTAAAAAGCAAAAATATTTATTGTGTGTTGTTAATGTTAGCTGTATTATTATTACTTATGACAACTAATTATCTAATTTATACCATACACAACTAAAGTTTTTATATGGAGATGGTAAATATTTATCTTCCTAATATTATAAAATTATATTTGCCCTCTTCAGGTTCGTAGGCTGAATCTGTTTATAAAAATGTATATATGTATATGTTACCTATGTATATGTTAAACAAGCAAATAAAAATAATAAATAGATAACTGGTAAGTTAATACAATAAAGTTATTGTGTACAAAGGAAAACGCTATGTATAAAAAACGTAACAAAAAATTACATATATAAATTCATATGCTTTTAACAGTCCAAATAGTTCACATTTTACAGCCAATGCTTGGCTGATCATCAAATGTTATTTATTCAGAATGCAGTTCTACCTAGACATTGGAAAATCATATTTTTCTGAGAGGTAGTTAAAGTACCTATACAGTGTGCACGCGTTTCCACCTGCGGATGAAATTAGACAAGTTGGTCGACTATGAGTGGGAGAAAGGGGGTTTAGAGCTACCTTAAAGTTGACACCGCAGAAAGGGTTACTGCGTTAGTACGTGAAAATTGCTACTGTTACTGTTAATAACAAATTCTTTAACCAAGAATAAAGTCATTTACTGTATTGCTTTAGAGAGATGAAAATAATATTAAACAATAAAAAGCACTACGTAGATCATTTATAAGTAGAGACTTGTTGCATCAGATAATCGCACTAAATAATTTTAATAACGGATTTCTTCACAGCTTCCCAAATTGTATGAGTAAATAAATGAAATGATCGTCAATTCTAAAAACTTAAAAATAATATTTTTTTCTTAAAATATCAAAGATAAGAACTATAGCTGATATAAAAAACGAAAACGTAACAATAGCAAAACTCTTATTAAGACAAAAAGTAAATAATTCCGTATATTATAAAATAGAAAAGGATACAAGCTAAAACTCTGAAAGTAAACACTAAATTTGAATGAAACTAAACAAGTTTCAGTAAGTATAAACCTACGAGGAAAGAATAGAACAGGAGAGATAATAAACTGGTGGGGGAATAGGTGTTATTTAGACGGAAGTTACCACTTTAAGGCAGGTCAGTTATGGCAATATTGACCAATCATAATTTATAAAATGAGTATTTTGAATAACTTGTCAAATATCTGATATGTTTGATTATGTGTCCAGTGGCGTAACATACGTATTCTAGGCATGTCGTTTTTATGTTTTCTTTAATTTAATACAGTTAGAATAAATGTTACTATATTAAAAAGAATAAAAGGATTGAAAAAATAATGCACTCACGATATTTCTTTAATTATTATTGGACTAAGAACCTTTTTTAAATGATTTTCACGAAGTGTACATATGTTACCGTGAAAGACCGAAAGTAGTGAATGTCAACATCCGCCGGTGGATGTCGACAAATACCAAATGCCTTGGTGAAAGTCCGAACATTTCTTAATTGTATTATAGATTCGGACTTTTACCGGTATATGTCGACAAACACAAATGAGGTCCGGTGAATGTCGGAAACGGCAGGTCGCAACAAGTTTTTAGACGGTTCCAGCATCTTGTTTCAGTTAGCTTTGCCTTCGTCAGTCTAACGCAACGTTTGACAGCCTGCGGGCACGCTCCCTAACCTAATTTAATTTTCTTATTAGAAATTATAATTTGTATTCAATGGCTACTACAGTGAATCGTGATAAGTTTTTTGAAAAGTTACATGCCTTAATTGGAAGTAAACGAGAAGACAATTGTTTTTATTTTTCACAAGAAAAGTACTCTAAAATCGTTTCTGAAGTAATTTCTGCTAAAAGTAAGTGTAGTACACCTTTGGACTACAGACGTTTAAAACGTTTTGACATTTTAAAAGTTAGTGATGAAGAAAAGTTAATTGTGCCATTAAAACCAGGAGAAACGAATATCCAGTATTATGTTACTAATGATGAGTTGTTTACAATACTTTCTGAAACTCACATAAGAACTGGCCATGGAGGAAGAACACGAATGCTTAAAGAATTGCAAGTTAGATACAAAAATATTACTTATGAAGTTGTAATGTTGTATTTAAATTTGTGTAAACAATGTCAAATGAAACACAGTGCGCCTAAAAAAGGTATTGTTGTGAAACCAATGGTCAGTTCCGAATTGAACTCTAGATGTCAAGTCGACTTGATAGACTTGCAATCACACAGGGATGGCGATTACAAGTTTATATTGGTATATCAAGATCATTTAACCAAATTTGTCCAGTTACGACCTTTAAAAAGCAAGAGAGCGGAAGAAGTAGCTTATCACCTTCTCCAAATTTTTTTAACATTTGGTGCTCCCGCTATATTGCATTCGGATAATGGTAGAGAGTTCAGTAATCGAGTCATATCTGAACTATGCGCTATGTGGAAAGATGTTAAAATAGTGCACGGAAAGCCTCGTCACAGTCAAACACAAGGCTCAGTTGAAAGAGCCAATCAGGACATACAAAATATGTTAACTGCATGGATGCAAGACAATGATTCAAACAAGTGGTCAGAAGGTTTGCCGTTTGTCCAATTCGCCAAAAACACAACTTATCACGAAGGAATACGCCAGAGTCCTTATGAAGCCCTGTTTGGCGTTAAACCAAAAAGGGGTATAACATCGTCATCACTCCCCCGCGGGCAAATTGCAAACATTGAGACCGAAGAACAGCTAGAAGCTTATGTTGAAGAAAATTTGGGTAGTGACCATATTGAAAGAGGCATGGATAATGAAAATACCATTGGAGCTGATCCGCAACCTGGCACGTCTTCATCTCAAGCTCTGACTGACTGTCAACCTAACACGTCTTCATCTCAAGCACTGACTGACTCGCAACCTAACACGTCTTCATCTCAAGCACTGACTGACCCGCAACCTAACACGTCTTCATCTCAAGCACTGACTGATCCGCCACCTAGCACATCTTCATCTCAAGTACTGACTGAACAACACGAGCTAATTTCTTCAAAAAGAGTAGCTGCAAAAGAGAGTCTTCTACTTCAAGCAACAAAAATGTTGCGAACCTCAAAAAAAAAGTTTCCTCCTGCCCAAATTGGTGATACCGTAAGAATTCAAGTCCCTGATGTCGACCGTGGTCGTACAGACCCTCGAAATGTGTTAGCGGTTGTTGTTGGAATAGAGGATTCAGCCTTTTATAGACTAGCTAACAAAAATGGTACCTTGAAGCAGCTTTTCACCCGTAATCAGTTCGTAATTTGTAAAGAAAAGTTAGTTTCCATGGACGAAGTTTCAACAAAAGAAATGTCGCTAAGAGAAGCAGCTTCTGCTAATTCAAAAAGTGGAGGGCAAGGCTACACACGTTGTAACTGCAAAAGAAAGTGTTCCACGACTAAATGCAGCTGTAAAAGCAAGGAACTTTTGTGCAATTCGAAGTGTCATGGTAGTTTATGTTGTTGCAATAAATAAGATATTGTTATTATTTTTTATATTTCATTTTATATTTTTATGTTCTACTGTTTGTTTTGAGTTCAACAAAGTCTTTTTCCCATATTATTTTAATAAATAAAGACCTATGGAGTTTTTTTTTTATTTAAAAAAAAAATGTTTTTAACATACACCATGAGTGCATGCTGAATGTCGACAATCGCCGGTGTAAGTTAGAAATAATGAAATTTCACCAATATTTCGGACATACGTCAAGCAACGTTGAGAATGTTGACATTCACCGGTGAATCTCGACATTCACCAGATTTCGGTCTCTCACAGTAACACATATACCCTATACAACATATTTATGTGCGCTTATGCATTGCGGCGGCCATATTGAGTTACCACTTTGGACAAATATTATTTTTAAGGAGACTCTCTCCTGTTCTATTCTTTCCTCGTAGGTATAAACGCAAAAACAAGGAATTTTATTGGAAGTTAAGAAGGAAATTATTAAAGAAAAATGAATTTATACAAGTACTTAATTATTTATTAAATGCTCAAATAAGCCTCTCTGAGCAGTAACCCAGCTGATTATAAAAATTTCGACGGACATTTGTTAACATTTCCGGGGTACTGATTCGAAAATTCAAGAATTTTGGCGCGTAATTGTTCTAAATTAGATGGACGAAACGCGATAAAAAAATGTGCTAGTCGACTAGACATCGAACGTTAACAAAATCCAAATGAAATGCGCAAGTACAGCTGCTATCCTTGTCGCATTGATTAAACGAGAGTCAGTCTAGCCTCAGCGAAAATGTACTCGAATTCCCCTCTTTTCCAACACTACACTCGACCAAAAAGCAGTTTGTATATTGCTTTCTCGTACTAACTCATACTAAAATAGCAAGTTTTGTCTTTTAACAGAATGAAAAAATAGAAAAATCATAAAATATGAGGAATAAAGTTTTATTTTTAGCAGAAGTAAGTATTTTCATTAAAACTTAAAATTATTATTAATAATAAATTTATTTCTGATATCAATAAATCCAATCAGAATATAAATGAACCATAGTACGTGAAATAGTTTTTATATTACATTTATACAGTAACATTATTTTAAAAAATATTCCAAATTAAAATCCGAAAAATGAAGCATTTTTAAGCAGTTTAAATATCGAAAAAGAATCAAAATAATTTCTTAGGGACGATTTTCTATGTTGGATGTTTTTTAGGCAATAAAATTTATTCGAAATAAAACAAAAAATTACTAAATTAAAAAGTATACTCTTGATTTACATTGCGACACAATTCAGCATGTACTTACAGACATTATCCGTCCAGTGCTCATTTCAAGTAGACAGATTATAAATTATTATATTTTGATAATTGAGTAAGTAATAATTAATTAAAATATTCGGCATTGTAGATACTATACAAATAATTATTAAAAACTTGTTAATATACTTTTTATAATAATACTGTTAGTAATAAATTAATGATTTTTACAAACAAAATTATCCCATGTCAAGATCTACTTTTTTTTATAAATGAGAAAGAAAGAATCATAATAACAATAAATTCTGTATATATAACAGTGCCACAGTACCTATCTAAAATGACTCATTTAAGATATTCACTTCCTCTGGCATTTTTGTGGTGATAATCATTTGATTCCTACTCAAAATAATATATTTGCTATTTTTATTTTTTACTATACACATGTACTTATAGGTAATACAATTGTGAATACTCTAAATTTGAAATTTGTAATATAAGATATGCGTATTATTAATGAAATAATGATCTTATCATCTCTTTTATAATACGTACCTACATTGATTTCAAGAAAAAAGAATAGAATTTATTAATAATTTAAATCATAGAGAATCTTGTGGTGATCATATTCAAGTAATACATACCAGACCGTAACTAGAAAAGTTTTTGGGGATTCAACCTTTTCCGTAATGAATGAGCAATAATATGCTATGGCTTATATAATTTTACGAAATCACCCTCTTCCTCCAAAGTTTTGAAACCACCCAAAATTGTTTCCCATTTACGGCCTTGAATGCATATTCTAATCTAACAGTTTATAATAACGGGTGTATTTAATTTACTTACTGATTGACCATTTGCATTTTAGAGAATTTTACCTTTTACAATTTCTGCCCCAGCTTGAATTTAACATAATTGTCATATTTTGATAGTACACCTAATCCCAAAAGTGCAGTTTAAAGAGTTTTTTAGCAATGATTTTGAAAGTAACCGACATAAACTAATCAACTTTGACATGATATAAATTTAAAGTAGTAGAAAATGAATGCTATTTCATCATATAGAGTTGTCCAAGATGCTCTAAAATTGAAATCAATATGGCAACAAACGTTCTTTTGAAGTTTCTGTATGCAAATATGCAAATATATACTGGAGACGCGTTAAGTTCAGTTGGACGTCATCGATGACGTTTACATGTTGTCATAACTGTATTAGAGAAACTAAAAAAGTTACTTTGTTAAATTATACTTGAGGGCATTTATTTCATTAGCTTAAATAGAAGATTTATAAATTGATCGTAATATACGCATTCATGGCAAATAAACACATAATTTCCGTTTCAATATTAAATTTCTTTATTACATATTTTTAATAGACTAATAGTTCAATTCAGAGTTGACAGATAAACCTAACATCTGTCAAAAAGACGTGCGTTGTGTATATTCTTCCTGTCAAATTTTTCATGTTTATTTTTGCTTTGATATAAATTGTTTAAAAACAGTGCTTCTTAGAAGTGTATTTATTATTTATTTGCGTCCATTGAATATAATGCCGAAAGGTTTCTGTAAACAGTCGAGGCTTTTTACAAACTTTTCTATAATCATGTGTTAAATTTAATATGAATAGCGTATGTAAGTATTACTTATTTTAAATTATATTATGGATACATAATGAAACATTTAAGGTTTTTCGACAATCTAAATCAATACATATAATAAATAAGTTGAGAAAGACTGAAGTCTTAGAGCATTTCAATTACTAAATATATTACGTTACATATAGTTATTGTATTGTGAATAATTTTTTTCTTTGGTTATGTCAAATATATCAAATGTCACTGACAGAAATAAAAATAGATCCGGCAACATATACAAGGCGAGTCGTCATGGATCTAGTATAACGTGCAACTGAATGTAACGCGTTTCCACCATACTTACTTATTGAGCTATTGTTTCTTTTGTAGTTGTTTATTAGCCAAAGATGCTTACAACTGCTGTATTGCAAATAGTGCAAGTCGATCCTAGTAATCACATAATATTTCAATTATTTAGAATTTAGAATATGAAATAAAATACATTTTCCATATACATATATAAAGTAAATTTAAATAAACCTTCAAAAATAAAAAGATCAGAAATGGATACAGGCTATAATTGAAACGATTCGGCTTTTAGTTACTAAAATTCATTTTTTGTAATTAATTATAACACATGTGATATAAAAATTTTCACAATCTATTGCTATATATAGAGGAAACGCGTTCATTCAATTGTACGTCATACTACATCCATGACGACTCGTCTTGTTTATCTTGCCGGATCTACTTTTATGACTCACTGACATTTGATATAACAAAAAAAAATATTCACAATACAGTAACGTAATATATTAAATAATTGAAATGCTCTAATACTTCAGTCTTTCTCAACTTCTGTCTTTCATAACGTAATCAAAGCAAAAATAAGCACGAAAATTTGACAGGAAAAGTATACACAACTCACGCCTTTTTGACAGATATGATTTATCTGCCAACACCCAATTGAACTATTAGTGTATTAAAAATATGTAAGACAATAAATTTAATATTGAAACGGAAATTATGTGTTTATTTGCCATGAATGCATATATTACGATCAATTTATACATTTTCTATTTAAACTAATGAAATAAAAGCCCTCAAATATAATTTTACTAAGTTTTTTAGTTTCTCTAATACAGTTATGACAACATGTAAACGTCATCGACGTACAATTACATATTTTTTGCCAGATGGGCGACCCACTTTATTGCAGACAATAAAAGATTGTTTTTATTTTTAAAATAGGAATATATGATATTTAGTCCAGGGTCGGCGTAAGGCCAATTGAATTCTTTATTATTTTTTTTCTGCCGTCTGCGCACGAATAAAGACTAGATATTTTGAGGGTACGTTTTTACACAATCTAGCTTTCAATTTCTGCTACTCCGTCCTTTTATTTCTGGGACAGGCTGTATAACGCGTCTTCTCTATAAAACAACACAATTGATTCGCCAATACAATGACCATCACAAATGGATATTTTCCATAATACATACAGGTGCAATATGACTGCAACTTCAGAATTATCTGCTGCTATTCCGATGCAATGAGCATTGCCCTTCTAAGTCTCTTTTAGTGTAGAACTCTTCAACTGTTACCCATTTTTTTATCTGAAAAAATATGTTCACAATTCGTTATTTTTAGTCATCACATGGACATAAATTACGTCGAATTTCTTCTTATACACTTGTATAAGGCATAATGAAAGTAATTAATACTGCCAGATATGAGATAAATCACTTTTCTTCTAGTAGCTTTCAAAAATGTTTTAGACGTTAGTGATGAATAGGGCGCGGACATGACCGGTTTAAACTACGACGGAGCAGAGAAATAATGTAAACAACACACGCTTACTGAATAGCACTAATTCATATGGTGAACTGCAACATCTGTTTACGCCCGAGAAGTGACCGAGAATGAGAGCAAAAAATGCCCATAAAATAAGGAATTTATGAATAAAATCCTTTTTTTCATCGGCGTAGATACCTTGTATTTCGCTAGAGAAATAAAATTTTCTTTTCATGTATACTATAAAATACTAAACACGGGCGAGATAGGGGAATGCGGCTGAGTTTTAGTCAGACTAGACCGACTCGTGTTTTGTTGGCTCTCGGGTACCGTATTACCTACCGGTTTCCCCGGGAGTCGATAAAACACGAGCCGGTCTAGTCTGAGTGAAACTTAACCGTATTCCACTATATTGCTGGAACAGGATACACCACCTTTTTTTTAATCTCTCTCTATATAATTCTATAATTTATAATTTCAGACACCTTTTGCATTAAACGTAGGTAATAAAAAAAATCGTATTTCTGCGACGTTGGAAAGACGCTTTGATATACCAATATGTAAGTAAGTATACTAAAGGTAACATTTTATTAAACAATTCTAACTATTGGGTTGTTATTTGATTTTTTTTTGTTTAAACGAAGCTAATTTTAAAATTTTACAAAATACTTTTTACTTATGTACCTATTATAATGAAATTTCTGTTATTTATAAGTATTTACATGAATTTAAAACATTACATAAATAAAAAATGTTAATCATATATCCAAACATGTTTCTAAATACATATTTATGATTTACGTATATGGAAATGAACAATAGTTGCAAATATTCAATTGTGATTCAAAGTTATTTGAATGGGACGGTCTTGTAACTATCAGACTAGCTAGCTTCTTTTGGATTAAATTCCTCTATGTTGTCATCCTGTTAATCAGTGACTTTAAAAATGTGTCAAGTATGATGTGACTCAGTTTCAGTAGTGTTATATGCATGTTGCCTGAATTTATTCTTTTAAAAAGGATAAAAGGCATGAATACTAGAATTAAAATGAACGATAATTTATCTTAGCAATTTTTTTTTTTGCTGGAAGGAATTAATAATGGCACAAAAGCCTCGAAGGCAGGTAGAAAATAAACCGTCATTTCTACTGTCTCCAGAAGAAAACCAACAAATTTTTAGGTTGGTTGGATCAAGATGCAAAGTATGTGTACAAATAATATGTATACTTATAATATTCTAATGTCTTTTCTTGTAGACTATAACAACAGCCATAGTGCAGCTATACCATACACAGTCACCTAGTCATTTACAATGGGTAAAGAAAGATACAGGAGTGTTATGTTTCGTAAGAGACAGTGTCAGGAAAAATTACTTCTTTCGTTTATTTTGTTTAAAAAGAAACTGCATGGTGTGGGAACATGAATCTTATAACCAAATGGAATATGACTGTACATGCCCATTTCTGCATTCATTTGAGGGAGATGTATTCATTTAATGCTATTAATAGTATATTTTATATACACTTTATTTATTTTTTAGAAATGCATATATGGTTTCAATTTTGCTTCGACTGTTGAAGCAGAAGAAGCCAAACAAACCATAACTGAAAAATTAGCAAGAAGACGTAAATCAGGTATTAATTGCTATAATACAGTGAATATTGCTCATAGAATATCTTATTATTTATAGATTATAAAAATGCACCAAGACGAGGTGATTCTATGGTACTGACAAACAATACTGATCATTACCAAAATGCGGATCAAAGAACTCTTAATATCGAGCAAGGTGAAAAAATTACATTTTTCTATATGACGTTAACTAACAACGAAATTTTAGCAATGAAAAAGAAAAGGAGAAGAAACCTCACTAAAGCAGATATAGGCAATCCTTCAGAGTTTCGTCATGTATCTCATATTGGGTGGCATCGAGATAAGGGACTAGATGTTATAACAACTGATTCAATGTATCAAGAAATATTTAAAAAGGTGAATACATTTTCTTATTTTAGCACATATATAGAGTCAAAAATATATTAAGTAAAATAAGAAGTGAATTAAAATTTTACATCTAATGATAAAAATTAACTCTGATTTCATTTAAAAGTATTACATTACAATGTTTTAATATTTCTGAAATTAGTCTTTGTATATGTAAAGTAGACTTAATTACATGGGTAAAAATTGCTACAGTTGTAGGTAATTATTTTAGCTAGAGAGCTACAGTGTCATAAGTTAACACAAATTAAAAACTTAAAAAATGTTTTTGAGTATATAAGTATCACTGATATTAGAATTGTTCTAATAATTTTATCAAATGATTCTTGGCCTTAAAATTTTAGAATTCCTGTTCAGGATTATTTGAAATACATTTTTAAAAGATTAATTGAATGTGGCTGCATAGAGTTTGACTTTTAGGAATACAGGATTACAACAAATTGTCTGAAACTGGAAGAAACTAGCAGACCATTGAAAATTATGTATTTAAAAAGTACAATAAAATTAGTAGTAATATATTTGCTTCAGAAAAGGCATATGCTGTAAAAAAATAATTAACACACAAAATAACTAACAATACATACTGAGGACATTCTAAAAATATTACTGACTAAATTGTGACTTAATTTAGCAATCCTTAGTTTTAATTTCTTACCTAAGTTGTTGCTTGTAATTCCTGTATATTGTAAAAAAACAATCCTTATTGATTTGAAATGAATAAAGTAGATAACACTTCTCAAAAGTGTGAGCCATATTATAGTATTCATATTATTTGCTGTTCTTCATAAGAAATTATTACAACTAATATTGTACAAGGAATTGTACCTACATATTAATTGTCTATTTGTGCATTGTATCCATGAACTCCAGTCTACTTTTACCAATGATACAATACACAATGACCACAATGATACAATACACTTGTCTATCTTCTCTGTAACATTTTATATTATCCTTCCTATATTTTTTTGTCTTGCATATGGTAATTATAAATTTTCGCATCAGAAATCATTCAAGTATCTGCAATATTAAAAAAATATGTGAGTAACTTTAAAATTAATCAGAATAATCAATTTTCTTTTCAGGCTGGTATTGGTGAACAAGACTTACAAAATAGGAAAACTAGAGAATTTATTTTAGATTTTATACAGAATTACTCAGATGTAGAAAGTATTAAACAAGAAACAAAAAAGACCAAACCCGCTGCTCCACTTCCTTCATCTCCACTTCCTCCATCACCAATTCTTTCATCGCCACTACCTTCAACTCCTGCCCCTGGAGTTCCTCCAGTGCCACCAAGAACTGCTCCAAAACCACCACATAATGTAAGTACTAGCAAGAATACATTTCATCTTTTTAGCTTATATCTATACAATCGTACAATTTTTACTAATTATAATTGCTGATACTCTTGAGTTTCTTCCTATTTTAAGATTAAAGCCTTATTCTAAAAAAAAGATTGTTCATTTTATTATAGCTTACCCATTTGTAAGAAAAAAATATATTTTCAATTATATATAAGTTATTCTTTTATATATTATTATTATTATTCTATTTAATTTTAATAGTACAGTAGACACTTGATAGTGTGAACCGAATAAATCAATGGTTATTCACATTAACAAAGGTTATGTCTAATACGTAATAAACTTTGGTAGTCAACAAAATATGAAATATAGTAGTTTAAAAAATAGGAACCAATAAATAAAATTACAAAAATATATTTTTTTCCCAAAAAGTCAGAAATTTTTGTTTGTGTCGGGATTTGTTATTTTTTTCATTTTTTTTCTCTTTTTTTCTTTATATAACTATAAGGTTTGTAATATCAATATCATTCTGTGTTGCCCACTGAATTAATAATTTAAGCATTTATAAGGGTATTTAATGAATCTTTATTAATGGATTCAGATTTTCTTTCAATCGCCTCACTTTCCTCAACATTATTTTTTAATTCAGTTTTTTCAATGAATTATTACACCGATTCCACTCCAACAAACAACAGATTCTTTTAATGCTGCTTACAATTAGGACAAATTTGCATATGTATTATGGAGACGGGACAGACCTAAGGTACCAATGAACGCAGAAGTTCTGTCTACTATAGGCCGTGTTTATGTTGAAGTAAGAACGACGATGTTACCGAAGCGAAGAAAATTACATATGTTGTTGATTTGAATGCATGTGTTTATATAGGAATAATAGCGCACAAACTAAATATTTACGGATTTTGCAAATGAATTTTGTTTCCATAAGTGAGGGTACAGTTTGTTCACTGAATAGGATGGCCCAGCGGAATTAATATGTAGTTCACCTTATACGGTGTTTGAATTACCGAGTGCCTACTGTATATTCATATACACAACTTCTTGACTTATAAATTACCTTTTTATTTTTTTAATAGTGTAATGAAGTGTGAAAATATATTCTATACTCGTCATTTCTCTTATATAAATTTAATAAGCCATAACATTTAAAGTATAAAGTATGGTTGAGTCGCTCTCGCAACTGCTATGTGCCACTAAATTAAAATGGCGTCAAATTTGAGCAAATTTTGAGCTGTCAAGTAATATAACCTACAAACGCCATTTCACTCTCGTAAACAATTATATTCATACACCTTTTGACGTTTGTTATAATTGTCATCTAAACAATTTAAATATGTCATCAATGCTAGCCTACTAAACAATATAGCCAAATGTTATATAAAATATGAAAATATATGCTTTTTAATTCCGGGGACCACCAAGTAGAGCCATATGTACACTATGCAATATATGATATTTTTGACAAATTTATATATAGGTTATGTACAAATGGTATGTGTATACGCACTGATATGCAAGCACCTACACTACATGCACCTGTTCAATACTTTTACATCAAGATTTATGTATTCAAATATTTTTAGTAAATTTCTGCAGTTGGGATATTTTTATTAAAATATATCAACAATATTTGCATTTTGGTCAAAGAAGTTAGTTAGTTATGCACATGATATCTAAAAATAATACAAGAGATTTACCTAATATTTAAATAGTTTTTCATGTTTACAGAGAGAAATAAAGAATATATTGCTAAATAATATCACAAAAAAGTAAGCATATTTTCTAATGTACAAGAAACTTTAAAAATATTTATACATTCCTTAATCAGTATTTGAACTAAGAAAGCTTCAAATTATGCACATGTTTAATTTATTCTTTGCTGTTACTCTCTGTATCTACTATCACTTGCAGTTGAAATGATAAATGGCTCTACAATATCGTCAATTATGCCATCTAATAGCCTCGTTTTTTTATTCCTCTTTAATTACATGTTCTATACACTTTCTCCATTTAGCACTATTAAAATTATTTAAGGGGGCGTTTGAATCATAGAAAACATAAGTAATTTCGTTACTGGCAAAAAATAACAACATTTTAGTCATAAAGACGTCGCGCGCTGTATCAGAACTCATCATCTCAAATATACAAATAATTGAATTGGCAGAATTTGTTTGAAATAACAAATAGGTATACGATCATTATTAAATCATTTTAAATAACTTAAATATTTATGATTATCTGTTAATTTCCTTAGATAACCAGTCACAGTACAGTATTTTCGAATCCGCGCCCTCTCTTAGGGAATTCTGCAAGATACAAAATACAAAGATGGCCATTCTTTACCAATTATTTAAAATATGCAAATAAACCAAGCTAATACATCATTGTCAAAATTTCTCTTATATTTCTCTTCTACGAAATACGCGTCATAGGGTTAAGGGGTTCTTTTGATAAAATTGAAATTAAAATTTTATGAAAAGAATTTGTGTAAATTAAACCCCTAAACCTTACGTAGGAGGATATTATGACTTATTACATACAATAAAATAAACAATTAATGATTTTATAACCGACATTTGCATAATCGTAAAATTATATTGTTTTCTATGATTGAAACGCCCCACAGTGGTCTGAAATGCTCGAAAAGCTGGTCAAAACTCGAAAAAGGTTCGGATTTGGCTGAAAATCAGTATGCTTTAGTTTTTATACTTTCTGATTGTAGATTTGAGGTAAAAATGGTGAATTGCAAAATGGGGAGTTTTAAATTGCCAGTTTTATGTTCAAAAATACCATAAAATAATATAAAATTCGGCTTAATAAATTTTGTGTTGTTTCTCATTATACTTTTTATAATTATACTTACGATAAAGATAATAACAATTATGATAACAATAGTAATAATGATAATAATAATAATAATAATGATAATAATTATGATTTTTTCTTGGTAATTGCACTTTAAATAATTCAAAGTGACTTCTTCTAAGTTACTATTTGGGTCGGATCGTGCGCATATTAAATCTCTTCAAGATTAATTAAAAATATGTAATTATGATGTGACATATACATGTGACGCGTCACATGTATAGGGTCGCGCAACCAAATACAAATAAATCAATTGCGAGGAGAATCGCAGAAAGTCGCACCTGAATTTTCGATTTTCTAGTTAGTTAGACATTCATCTGGGAAATGAATCAGCGAACAACGCGGAGGCTCGCAGAAACATAACTTTTTTGACAATTTCGGAAAATTTTTAATAAATTATAAAAAAAATTGTTTAAAAAAAGTAAAGTGTCAAAACATTATACCAATCTTCAGGCGCATCCTCCATCTTCTTGTTGAAGATATTTGCACGTTCACGAATTTTTGTGTGCACTTCAAATGTTGTTTTTCTCGTTTATTGTTGAACGTTGCACGTAGCAAGTTTTGACAACCGCAACTTTCACACACAACTACACGCCCCGTAGGCGCGCCATCTATCTGCTACTCGAGAAATAGACGCGCAGGCACCTCGTTGACCGACTACCACACAAGAAACTATTTCAAAAAAAAAAAATGTTTTTTTAGGTTTTGACCAACTTTTTGGACGTTTCAGACCACTGTGCGCCCCTTTAAAGTAAGTGTCATTTGAGCTCGAAAGAAACCAATCAGACTGCTCACTTTTAGCGCTAAAATTTAAAGGTGGCCCGGGGAATTAAAAAACAGAGTATAGATGTAGAAAGGTAATATATAATAGCTTTTTTATTAAATAATTTGTATCTGGCTTTCATAGTATTTTACTATAGAAGCTATATATGCTGAAATATTTATTAATTAGTTTAAAATTTTATTGCTCTGAAATGTTCCCATCGACGGGAATTTGTAGTGGCATTGAATCATCATTGGCCATGTCGGTTGCTGAAACGACTACACTATATCACGCTTATAAAAGAATAATTTGATTCACACTCTGTATAATATTTTACAATCTAGAGAGCTGCCCCACCTCCACCACCTAACAATAGCCAACCTCCACCAAGACCCGCACAGTATAGAATTGGTGAGTATATTCACATAATGAATGGTAAGAAAACAGTATCAGTAGTGTTCGGCACTATCGAATGCTATCGATATAAAACTATTGATAGTCGCTATCGAAGTAATTCGGCTATATTTGAAATTCCGTTTGCGAACGTTGTATTTCACACTATTATAATTCATTTTTGTAAGGTAATTCCACACCAAAAACTTTTCCGAACGATTCATTTTCATTTCCAAGACGTAACGTTTTCTCTTCCACATAATAACTAACAGTAATTAATACAAAATGAGCTCTTTTAGGTATTAACTGAAAAGAGGAACTTCTCTATTCGATGTAGGTGTTATATGATTGTTATGTTATTACCAGTCGAGTAGTTGAGGTTGGTATTACTGTGTGATCTCAGAGGACATTAGCGATAAGACAAGAATTCATTGTAAACGTAGTTATAGACTCTAAAGACACTTATTTACAAAGTACTGTTGTTTGTTAATGTTGTATAAACATAAGATGACAAATTTATTATTTACGAAATTTTATATATAAATCGACTGTTGTAAAGGATTCCAAGGAATTTCATTCATATTACAAATTGTATCTTTGGCTTATGTATTATACACATACAATAAACGACTGTCCCAAAAGACACCTGTCACCGGCTTATTTTATTGGACTGTTAATTTTAAAATTACCAAAAGTATTGTACTTTTTATATCTGAACATTAATTATTGAATCACTAGATTGACTGTTTTAAATAATTAACAAAGACTGTAATTAACACATGAAATATGTTACTCATTCGTCTATGGCATTATAATTTTATATACAGGCTGATCCACGTACCGCGTTTATTCGAAAATATTTGGTGTACTGTCAATATGAAATTTTGTAGCTGGCCATTATCGATTGTTACAATTCCAAATAAATTTCATCCAGAATTGTCACATTTCCGAAAATACCGGGAATTGATGCATCTCTGTTTTTTTTTTAATGGAAAAACTATTTAGATTTCATATTTGGATCCTAAATTGAACTGTCAATTCGAACTTCCCAGTTGTCAACAGATAATAGGCTTCAAAAAAATTTTGTATTCGAAAAATTAATATTTGTGTCAAACATGCTAATATCTTAAAAACAAATCTATATAGGCCTACAGAATGGTAATAAACACGGCCCTAAAATTCAATTTTAAATTATTTTTTGACAATAGAAATGGTAGATGTCACTTGAAAACCGAGTTGATATTTTTTATTTGTCAACTTTCAAAATTTGCAGTAACTACATGAAACATAGCAGAAATGTCTATAATAGCACAAAATGTTGGTTAAATCTTCAGGAATTTAATAAAGAAAATACACCTATTTATTTAAATAGTTCAGAGTTATAAATTGTTTAGTGGATCCCTGCAACTCTGATTTTTGGGGTGTTCTGAACTCATAATTCATTGTACAATTCAAATATGATTTCGACTTGGTAACTTTCCAATTGAAGAAACTGGGAGCAACATATTTCTGAAAGTGCCGTAATTTTGAATGTATTTTATTTAGACTTGCAGAAATCGATCGGCTACCGACGTTTATATTAAGAATATACCGGGACATCGTATATTTTCTAATGAATGTGCTACATTTAGCACCCTGTATAATTAATTGCATTTTCTGACGAATATCGAATCTCTAGGCAAAGTGTTTGTTAGTTTTATTTGGTAGCGACTATCGATAGTGAAAATGATCATCACTCACCATCACTAACGTAAATACGTTCTTTTAATATATAGGAGTTCCTCCACCACCTCCTGGAAACGCTCCTCCACCGCCACCTCCACCTGTGGTAGCAATTACTAATGGTACTTCTTCTGGTAGTAGTGCACCACCCCCACCACCGCCACCACCCCTAATACAAGAGTCTTCCCCGCTGCAAACAAATAATGAAGTACCTCATATAGAAAATTCTCAAGGAGATATGCGGTCAGCCCTTATGTCGAGTATAAGAGGCGGCGCTACTCTTAAGGTAAGTACTGTGGTAATACCAAAACAACATATTTAAGAATTTCCTAAGAATGTTTGTTTTTTATAGCCTGTAGATACTTCTGAGTCTAAGTCTAATGAATGTGATCGAAATGATTTGTTGAAAAACATAAGGGAAGGTGTTTCTCTTAAACCAGCTTCAGTAAGTATAGCAAGTTTATTGTTTTAACATTTTCTTAAGAAGTATAACCTACGAAACTTAATAATTATAAAATGCCCTTTAAATGAAGTATTATACAGGGTATATCACGACGAGATTTCGTTAGAACAATTTAGAAAACTAATAAGAGTTGAGTTTTGAAATTTCGCAAATATTAGTTTCGCCTTAAGCTCTTTCGATTTTAAATAGTTTTGAATTTTATGATTGATTTGTATTTGCAACTTAATTTTAAGAATAGTTTGTATGATACACTTTGCCTCTAAAGTTAGCCATTTTTGAAGTATTTCAATTGTTGGAGAAGTATTAGACAACATATTTTATGATAGGTGGATCGGAAATAAAGGACCTTATAGGTTTCCACGGGGATCACCCGATTTAACGCCCCTAGATTATTTTATTTGGGGCTATGTTAAAGATAAAGTATACCACCAAAGAAGATATGATGGCCAGAGTGCGAGGCGCGTTCAATAATCTAGACCTGATTCAGCGTGCCACGCGTACGAACATTTTAAAAATAGTAAGAAAGTGTTTAGAAAGAGGTGGTGATGTGTTTGAAAACTTTATTTAAGATTCTTAGAAACTATTATTAAGACTACTTCTTCTTGATATTATGTAGTTTTCATTTAAATGTTTTAGGACATTATTAAACGATGCGTTTTGTTTTTATTTATTTACATGAGTTTCCATAGCCTAATTGATTATACAAAATAAAACTTTAAATGAATTGATACATTTTCCAAAATAACTCTGAAACTAAGATGTTTAGTTATAGGGAAGTAAATACATACTGCCCCTAATTTTGAACGTGCAATCCAATGAAGTTGAAAAAAATGTAGGTTGCTATTTAAAAATAACAAGATATTGATATTTTCTGGAATATTAACATGGTTTTATGATCACCCTGTATTATTTTGAAAATTTTATAATACCGCATTTGAAGCAGTATACTTTCCAAAATGGTTACTTAAAATTTTAAATATGTGCATGCATTCAATTAATGGGAATGTTATGAGTAATAGTCTGCAGCTGTCAACTTTTTTACAAAAATTGATATACTTCAAAAATGGCTAACTTTAGAGGCAAAGTTTATCAGACAAATTATCCTTAAAATTAAGTTGGAAATACGAATCAATCATAAAAAATCCCATTTAAAATAAGGAAGTTGATATCCATTTTCGGTGTAACCGAAAGAAGAAAAAATTCAAAACTATTTTAAATCGAAAGAGCTTAAGGCGAAACTAATATTTGCGAATTTTCGAAACTCAACTCTTATTAGTTTTCTATATTGTTCTAACGAAATCTCGTCGTGATATACCCTGTATATGACATTGTAATCGCATTTTGCAAGAACGGTATTAGTAAACCCTGTTCTTTTATTTCAGGAACGAGAAATCAAAGCACCAACAACACCGGTAAACGAAGTCCCCGATATAGCAATGGCATTAAGGAAAGCTTTAGAAACTAGAAGCAATAGGATACATTCAGATTCAGATACGGATTCCGATATTTCAAACGATGATGAGTGGGACGCGTAAGAAGCAAAATACTTATTATTTCTTATATATACATAGAATAAAATTTTATTTCTTCTATTTATATTTTAATAGCGTATATATACATACGTATACACTTATGATTTTAGCGAAATATATTTCTAATACTGGCTGTTTATTTGGTAACCAAATTGTTAATCAAAGGAATATTTAATAAAACATGTCTATATTTTGATATGTAACTATACCTGTATGAATACTTTTCAAATGTAAACCGAATTACTTAGGCAAGTTGTAAATAAATTATTACAGAATGATCGTGGATTCTTTGTGTAATATATAACACAATCAGTTAACTATTTTAAGCGATGTGAATTGAATCAATAATAAAGAAGACAAAAATGGTATACATTTAATTTAGACAGTACGAGGATGGTTTGACGAGAAGTGATACTCTCTTTCAGCCTTAGAAAAAATGAAAAAAGTACAGGTCTTACGAGAACCGCATGGATGGTTGCTAATTTACACATGGTGATGTGATTTTAATTAGTTATGATATGTATTGTTCCTAGTAACATTAGATTGTTATGTCTCAAGTTTCATGCATGTGGTGTCAGATGAAAATTACATATATACGAGGTGTGGCAATTAAGTTCCGGGAATTTAGTTATAACTGGGGAGCTGGCAACACTGCGTCGTTTGTAAACATATGTCTCAAAATCGGGGATTTTCTTTAGTTTCAGTCGATAGCACGTTTGGTTTGTGTCTGATGCGTGTTTTTCGAAAGTAACTTTTGTGGTCGTGTCGTGAAAATGAGTGACTCACATTACATGCAACGTGTTGTGATCCAATTTTTAGTGAAATCTGGCGAAAAACCCTCGGAAATCCTTCGAAAATTGCAGGAGGTGTACGGAGAGAGTGCATCTCGAAAACGCATGTGTATGAATGGGCAAAGCGGTTCAAGGTGAGGCGTGAATCAGTAGATGACGATCTGCGTGAAGGAGCTCCCGTCACGTCTCGTACCGACGCGAATGCCGACCGTCTGCGCGTTATGATCCCGTTTGACCGTCGACAAAGCATTCGTGCGTTATCTGACGAGTTAAATATCAACAAAGAAACCGTTCGCAAGATGAACGAGAATTTGAACATGCGAAAGATTTGCGCAAAGATGGTGCCCAAACACTCTCCCATGAACAGAAACACGTGCGAAAATCGATCTGCGAGGTTTAGTTGCCCTCATTCAGAGCGACGGCAGATATTGAATGAGTGGGGTAGTCACTGGAGATGAGACCTGGATATTTTAGTATGACCCTGAGACCCCGCAAACAAAGTCAGCAGTGGGTGGAAAAGGGTGGGGAGCGGCCAACGAAAGCGAGCATGTCCAAGTCGCCACTGAAAGCAATGTTGATCGTTTTTTTCGATATCCGCGACATCGTTCATCGTGAATATCTTCCTGCCGGCCATACAGTGACTGAACAATTTTATGTTGCCGTCCTGGAGCGGCTGCGGGCACACATTTTCCGTATGCGGCCCGAACTCGCCGAGCACAGCTGGTTCTTGCACCACGACAACGCGCCGGACCATTCTTCATTCATTGTGCAAGAGTTTCTGGCGAAAAAAGGCATTCCAGCGTTGCCGCACCCACCCTATAACCCCGATATCGCCCCCTGCAACTTTTTCTTATTCCCCAAGTTAAAGTCGCACCTCAAGGGAACTCATCATGTCGGCGTACACGAGGTCAGGGAAGCTGTAACCGCGGTGGGTCAGGGAAGCTGTAACCGCGGTGCTGAGCGGGTTAACTTCGGAGGATTACCAGGAATGCTTCCAATCGTGAGAGCAACGTTGGATTCGTTGTGTAGAGTTAGAGGAAGACTATTGTGAAAATTGATAATAAAATTTTGCTTGTAACATAATTCGCGTGTGTTTTATTGAGAAATTTCCCGAACTTATTTGCCACACCTCGTATATATTTTTTATATTATGTCATTACCTCCCCTGCATTGAATGCTTTACCATTGATCATGTTATAAAAGAGGTACTTACATGCCAAGTATAACTACCGTTCCTCTACGTGTTTCGAATTACACGTGTACCAGTACGTCGGAAATGATCAGTAGGGCGCGGACACGAAGGGTTGATGACTCATCGCCCATGAGCGCATTATTTAAATGTTGTATTTTTAAAAAGGCTTTAATTTTATTTATATAATTGGATAACAAGTGGCTGGTGTTCTATAAAATACAAAATACCTTATTATTCGTTCATTTTCTCTTCTGTAACACTTGTTCTCTTTGAATTAAGTACATCCTTGTAGATAGAAAACGTCCTTTCTACATCGCAACTGGTTATAGGTGCGTACTGGAAATATTCTTTTATTTTAGCGTATTTAGCATACACAATTGCCGCAATGTTATTAAATCTAGATTTCTATTAAAAACTACGTCTAACTTTTGCCGAAGGTCACATCCGAAGTCACTTGGAACACTTTTTAGATTATTAATAGCCTACATCTAATGTGGTTAATCCATCTTTTAATTTGAGATTTCGATTTTCAAAATATGTGATTAGTTTAGGCAAATTTCCGAAGTGTTCCTGAAGGAATAACAACTGATTTTTTAAATTTGGGATTTGTGTTAGTTCCTTGCACTCAGAAATACTTCGAGCATCGTCATTTAAACATGTAACGAAATTTTGTAAACTATCGAAATTCTCTGCATAAAAACTATTTCTGTGTGTTTTAGCAAAGCTAAGTGGCGAATTTGCGATATTTTGGCATTCTGTAACGATATTTTACAGACTTTGTAATAAATTTCGGAATCACTGACAATTCATTTTCATATCAGAAAAAGTAACATAAACAACGTTCTAGATCTAAATAAATGATAACTAAAAATGTACGCGTATGTTATTGGAACTAAACGAAATCCAGTGCACACTTACGTCTAGATAATTGGGAGAAGTCGATTCAATAAACCGGTATTAAACAGACTATCACAAAAATTACGAAATACGTAATTAACAGTCAAAACAGTGAAAAAACGAAACTAACGTAAGTGTGAATGAAAATTTTATTTCTCTTGCGAAATATAAGGTAAATATAATAAATTTTAAAAAACCCTCACGCTCCTATTTACGCCGATGAAAAAAGGATTTTACTCATAAATTCCTTTTTTTATGGGCATATTTTGCTCTCATTCTCGGGCGTAAACAGATGTTGCAGTTCACCATATGAATTAGTGCTATTCAGTAAGCGTGTCTTGTTTACATTTTTTCTTTGCTCCGTTGTAACTTCGTCGTAGTTTAAACCGGTCATATCCGCGCCCTAATGATCAGGTTTTACTAACGTTTCAGTCGTTGACGCATGTGCATTTGCTTCAAACCGAAAACTTAGCGGCTGTGCTGTTTGAAGGAAGAAGGTATGTAATTTAGTGGCAAATTCAGACTGCCCTTAGCGATGACTGTTGCATGATTTATAAAAATCAACAGACTCAGTACTATGCCCAGAAACAACTTTTGTTCATTGACACAGGATACAACTGTAACATTGAACAAAAGACAAACTATCATAATCTTTTATCTTTGTCCAAATCATTCTTTGGATTTCCGAGTCGATGCAGTAGCACTCTATAGGACAACAAGGAACACAGCACTAATTTGCGAGAAGAAGACACTAAGGGTAAAGTCCATCTGACGGTACTACCGCTTCTTTTAAGAAATAACTATTTGTGGTAGAATTTAATACCTGTTTTTTAAGAAGGTGAGTACAACTGAGTGTTTGACGGTTATGCATCAAACATTGGACAACGATGCTTCATCGAAGGCCACGATTTGCCGCTGAGTTGCTCGCTTTAAACATGGCGATATAAGCCTCGACAATGAAAAACACTCTGGACCGTCAAAACTTGTTACAATTTCAGAAATGTGACTCTGTCTACTGAATATATGATATGATTACAGATATTTATTACTTCGTATAAGGAAATGTTATGAAACTTATTCAAGATGTTTACAGATACTTATGATTGGAAGCCTCTTGTCAATGAAATTATGTTTCTTTACAAACATGTCGTGTGTGTGTGACCACGATAACGGCCGACTGATTAAAACTGTCAATACCAAACATTATTTTTAAAAGTATAATCTGCCTTCGAAGATTAGTGAAACCAGTAGACCGGAAGTAGTAGTTCACTAAAAAAAAATATTACCAATATCCAGTCAAGTACTAATACAGACAACTTTCGAATGTAGTAGGTACTCAGATGTAAATTTAAGAATAACTTTATACATTTTTCAAAATTTCTACTAGAAATAAATCTTTTACTCTTATCGAAAAACTATTTGTTACAAAGCAATTTCTGAAAAATTAGAACTGAAAGTAACACTTAATCTCCTCAAAAAGAAGTTTTTTGGAAATATCTGGAAAATTGTGCATTCTATACAGATTTGTTAAGAATATAAAAGTATTTGGACTTTCATTTAATTATGAAAAAGTGTTGTATTTTTTTTAATATACAAAATTCGGCCCGCAATACGTATAAGAAAAACGTATGGTGTCCACATCTCATTTGTTAGATTACTTTAAGTAATTATTCATACATACTGCATATGTATAAATGGAGATAATAATGTTCCTAAATATAAAGTGATAAGTGAATGCACTAGTTTTGCTGTACAAGTTTAAAAAGCGTCAGAAAAAAACACAAAATTCTTTTTAAATTATTTCTCGACCTTGAGAGAGATCTAAAAATTAATTAATTTCTGCTTACTATGATTTAAATTATAAACATTCTCATATAACCTACCTCGTTTTCTATACCCATAAAAAAACACATTCATTTGGACCATGTATATGAAATAAATGATGTTGAATGGTTCCTGTTTTTTTTTTAATTAGATCCTCATTTAGCTAAACTTTTTTTGGATCTCCTTTTACCATTCTTTACTACGTTCAAACAGAACATTGATCCAGCATATTTCATCAAATGAAAATCCGTTCTCGGCTGCTGTGGAGATCCCTTCATCCATAAAATTGTTCTGTATAATACGACAGAAATTAAAAATAATCTCATCTGTTCTTGTAGTATTATGTTATATCCACATTTGCCATTTATGCACAGAATTATGAAAAATCTTCTTGTATTAATCTGTATCCTGCTTTTTTGCGAATTGAACAGAATTAAACACCACAGTTTAAATTTATGACATATAAAATATAAGCATATTCTTGATTTTCTTGTTTATCCTATTTTTTGACGCATATCACTGAACTCATAAATTCAACTGATATATAAAGAGACATAATTTTATCTTGCCGATTATTTATTTTAATGTTTATTCAAAATTTTCTTATCATATAGTGTGTCACAGATATTGATAATAAGTAAATAAAGCGATATAAGAAAATATTATTAATTTTAATTTTACGCAAACGTACTCAAAATTGTGGAATTAAAGATTCTACATGACGGGAGATTATAATACAAAGTAAAGAAGGATAATTAATAATCATTATATTATATGAAATAGCACCTATTTATATACTAAAATGGATAATTCATTGTCATTTGTTTATTATTTTTATATTTTAACTTTTCAATGAAATTTTAAATGCATAATGCTCATGAACTAATGTGAAATTTTAAATCCTTTCCTTCCATGGATGTCGTTATCTCTTCATCGTCTATGGGTTATTAACGTGTCGTCGGCTTTTCTTCTGCTACGGACATTTGTTTCAAATAATCGCAGAAGCCAGTTCTGAAAATATCCCTTAGGATAGTTGATATAACGTCGGCAGCAAAAGAAGAGAGGACAACACAGTTTGAACAAAGAAACTAACAAATGATAACGTACTGATTTTGAAAACTAACACCAACTCGCAGAATGAGCGTGGAAAATTTATTAAGCCTATATAGGTGCGACCCATTTCTGTTATGTAGTTTGGAAAACAGCAAAGGAGAATCACAATATGTAATGTATTTTCATCACGTGTGACAATAAATTGTTCAATTATTAATTTATTAATTCCAAGTCTGAAAAATAAAAATAATAATTCTACATTTTACTATTTCTGCCCCTGGTTCAATTCAACATAATTGTCAAATTTGAAATTATAGTCCCACAACGCACAATTTGTTTAGCAATAGTTTTGAAAATTATTAATTATAATTATGAAGTGATGTTATTAATTGTGTAAATTAAATATTTTCGCACGACTCTGGCGGTAGAAGAAATGAAAGATAACGTTTCCAAGTTGCCAATTTAATAATTATAACTTTATTAACTGCAATACGTCAATCAATTACAGCTACCCGTTGTATAATAAAACAATTTCACTTTTTGAATTTTGTCTTTAATTTTTTTTTAAATTTTAATCCTTCAATCGATTTTTTCTTATGGAATATCAAGTGTACTTTGGAATAGTTTTTTAGTTTGCGATTTCGTGTACTCTTAAAATGACAATTAGCCACTATACTCGGTGGTTTAATGCTTCGTATATAAACTATCTTCGTCAAAAAACACCGTCGGTCCGGTGTTTCATGTTTTTTTAGTATCTGGTTCACTGTGATATCCAATAATAATACAAAACGATGGATACTAATTTAGGCACGGGTAACCGTATGTTATTTCTCTTTAAAATACAGCAACTTTACATACAGAGTAACATTGTAGATAGCTATTAAATAATCGGAAGATAAATCATTATTCTAATAGTCGTCCAAAGTTACGTATTTCAACAGTGGTGGCTCGTGAAATGTTAACTAAGTTGCAAGGACGGTAAACAACTAAGGGACGGCCCAATCCCACATATTTATTTTCCGCACGCATCTTCGCGATGACTTCACATATAGACCTAATAATGATCAAGATTAGTATTTTTGTGCAAGTTTTCATGAACTTGACCAATCCGACGCAAAGTAGATATACATATCCTTAACAATGAAAAAAGTGCACAAACACAATCTGTATTAAAATTACAAACATTCACGTTAAACAGCAAAATTTCAATATAACATAGAGCGACAGCAAAGAACGCACGTAAACAAATTGAGCATACAGCATGTGTCAATTTTCATTAGCCATAGGCGATAAATTCATGTAATACGTGACAACATGGCACCCCTACTTTCCTCTCCAATGCCAGCGCGACCGATACATGTTCGAAAATACAAGATAGCAGTAACTATTGGACCACTGACTTGGGTGTTTGTAATGCGTTCAGAAATAATATTTACCAGTTGCAAGGATTTGTTTTTCTTTTTCCTTTCAGTAAATGCAGAGAATTATTAAGCTGCGTTCACGCTGCATGACACAAACAAAAGCGTAATTCTAATAAAATTAAAAACAAGGTAAATAAAAAAGGATTCTGAAAATAATAATAAACTAAATAATATAAATAAATAATCAGGAGATCGCGGCGGCCATTTGATGTTTCCCGTTCCAGTAATAAGACGGCTTTTATTGCAGACTAGATCGCAACGTGTTCGCAGCTAAACATTGAATGTAAAATCTGGTGGGCAGAAGTGGGAAGATCGGAGACAATCTTTGTGATGTCGATTGTTGCCGGGATTGGTGACGGACAGTAGGGGTGCCACGTTGCCACGTATTACTTGTATACGTATAAATCGCACGTAAACATTGAATCCCTATACCTAATGAAAATTGATACATACGGTATACACCATTAGATCGACGAGTGACGTCTCTGTCGCCAGTGAACTGAAAACTGTTAGAGCATGGGGATTGAACCATCCTTAGTTGTTTACCGTCCTTATACTGGTTGGGCCACTCTCTCCCTAAATCCGACATGAAGCTGCCTAGAATTGTCAGTCTTCTTACCACCCCCTTTATACGAATGACGAGCTATTTCAGACGTGACTCGAATATGTTAAAATAACGTGACTTTTATACAGTTTCTACACGCAGGTACAACACAACCTAACAGTGTTTAATGTTTAATATATGTAAATCAAATTATAATTACTTATCGACGCCGTTTATTAATTAACATTATTTTCAGGAAAAATAAAGAATTGTCGTATAACTAATGCCGCTGATTTCAAATATCAATAATACAGTAAAGAAATAATAAGTCATCGCTAGAAAAAGTACACTAAACGTGTTAAAAAGTCAATAAATAAATTGCTAAAATAGAATATCATACTTATGTCAACATCTGTCAAACCAGTTTGTGAAAAAGGTTGCATATGCTTAGTATTTATCATGTATTTTTGAAGTGGGATAGACTATCTTTTTGAATCTCTCTATTTGTCACAGATAAATAAAAATTCTAATTAATTCTTTAATATATGCGATTTATCTCATTTAATACATATTAATCTGTAAGAGGGAATGTCACATTCTATATATGTAGCAAATAATGACTCATTTAGATTAGAAAAATATAATTATTTCGAATGCAAATCAAAATATGTACTATCTTTATATTAAAAATATACAAGTTTTAAGCTTACTTTTTCAGGTGTGGTTTGAACTTATCAATCAATAAGTACCTAAAATATTATGCTTATCTACAGATAGTGTCAGTTGAACTGTACTTCATACATGTTTGTCAATGTTTCTTGTTATCATCCTAACTTCTAATATACATGTAACCTGAACAATAATGCCTCAAAAACATAGAATACAACCAGAACATAAACCGTCAAGTTTGTTATCTTCAGAGGAGAATCAATTAATTTTTGATTTACTTGGTCCAAAATGCATTGTAAGTATATACATATACCTACGTATATTTAAGAATAATTTTCAACTTATTTGATTGAAGTATGTATATTAAAAAATTTAAATATCCAAGAAAAATAAATGAAACACTTCGTTTCCAATAAATAATAATAATAAATAATTTTATCCAAATTGGAATAGAACTAATATTCGAATTATTATTTTGTCAATATTTAGTAAAACATTGTACAACAGAGCGTTTAAATTGTAATTTTAAAAAGAGGAAAGCATTGTTATGTTATGTGCAAAAATACGTTTTGGAAATGACCCCTCTATATAATTCTGTAGTGAATATTAAAAAGAATGTATTTCTTGATGAGTTACAATATAAAAATATTATATAACTTACTACAAATAAAATCTTGTATCAAAACAGCCACTCTTTGGTGTAAAAATGAAGATGTATACATATGTAGATTTGTTACCTGTAAATCTGAAAAAACTATTTTGAGTGTAAATCTATAGAAAATCATTAGAATACATTTCAAATATCATACTTAACCAGTGGCGGCTGCTGCAGGGAGGGCAACGGGGCACTGCCCCCCCCCCCCCCGTGACAAATTGCCCCTTAACAAATTTCTTTTAATAGATAAATTAATTATAAATATTAATTTGTATGTAATTTTTCTGATTTGTTCGATAACAAATAATATGTTTTCGGAAGTAACAGTCCGTCTTTTCAGCGCATTTGAAAATCGCAGTCTGACGTAGGCTCCGGGGCATCTCGCGCGACTGCCCCGTCTGCATTAGAAATCGAGCGATAAAACTGGCGCGGGTAGCGCGCGTATATATGTAGGCGGCGGGGCACTACTCTATGGTGCCGGGTCCGAGTGGCGGTCCAGTATGTAATATACAGCGGTGAGTGTATGTTGTAATTTCTATCGGTGCAAAGGCAACTATGAATTGCGTTTCACTTTACGACATCCGTTTTGGTTTCAAAAGTATTTCTTTATCGCACGCTAATTTTGTTGTTTTGACGTTGGTAACAAAAAAAAATCGAACCAAATTATATTTAAATGTCAAAATGTAAGCCTTTAATGTAACAAACATGTGCAATAGAAGTTGTACAAAGAATAAAAAGCACACATGCTAACATTTTATTTACTAATTAACAATAAATTGTTAAGCAGAGTTGGATGATAAGTTTTCTGATGCTGCTATTGTAATTTACTTCCAAGGTTGAATAGTACAACTGTTATAAAAGTTTGTTTTTGATAATATGTCGAGACTATGTTCTCGAAAGATTTTGTAAATTATCTTCTGCTATTTTGCGAATCTCTGGGGGCGTGCAAAATAGAAAAAATCAAGTGAACGGTGTTTTTCTACTTTGAAGAGACTAAAAACATTTTCTAGAAATACCATGCAGGAAAGCAGACTATGTGCGTTAGCAATGTGTTCCATTGAAAAACAATTACTGACATCAACACCAAACTTCAATGAATGAGTTATTAATCATTTTGCTGATCGTAAGGAACGGCGGATGGATTTTATTTTCAAACAAGTTAATTAAATAGCATATTAGGTTTGTTTCTTGTCTGTACTTAATTTTTGATATTAAACACCCAGACCCCGGTGTCCTCCCGTCCCAAAAAATCACGGGCCGCCACTGTACTTAGCACTAAAAAAGGTCTTGATCTATGTACATAACTTTTAAAAAAGACTGGTTAGGAGAATTTTTAAGTAATTTTCATACCATGTAATCTGCACGCGATAGCATTCAATATGGCGGCTTGTTTGCATATAGAACCCTGACGACTCTCAATTCTGACTTTAGATATCACTACTTGTTTCTTTGCATTGGTTTAAACGTAAATGTATAAATCTTAAAGAAAAAGCAATAAAGTAGTGTTCCAAAAAATTGTTTTTTCTGTTTTTGTAAACGCTTAAAAGTAAATGCATTTTTTTTTGGAAGCGATTATGGCACCTTATATGTTCATGTGGAATAAAGACTATCTCCGTAAAAAAATAAATTTAAAAATTGGAAAAAAAGGAGATAGTATTTATCAAGAGGATTACAATGGTACATACATTTTTGTCTAGTATTAATCGTAACCCATGGATCGCTTTCCATAGCCAAGAGTTAAATTTATAAAATACTAAGATTAATTTTTTATGTAACTCCGGCTTGCATAATTATCTTTAGTTTAAGATTCAATCAAATATTATTTAATGTCACAGTAATTCCCTAATTATTGATACATTTAGTTAAATCTTCTAAAGTTTGGCACCAATTATTAATCGCCATCACAACCTTACATTGAGAAATGTATTTAGAGCACATTTTGTATTGTACCGGATGGCCGGCCAACTAAGAACGGTCGCTGGCTATATCTCAGAACCTAGTAGTCATATTGCTTCCGGGTAAAAAAGTGCTCAAGAGAAAATGCCGAAAATTATTTTCAAGTTCGTAAAATATCCGCTAGGGGCGTAACAGTCATGATCAAGATTAATATTAAGAATTGCTTCATGTTTTGGCTACTTGAGAGGCATCGAAAATATCTGTATTTCAATCCTTATACATTTCTTAATACTGTTTGCCTTACACATGTTTATTACTATTCTAGTAAAATAAAGTGGTGAGGGCAATTCAACTGTTTTTTTTTTAATAAACTGTGATTACTCCGGTTGGACATAACCGATTTTAACAAGCTTGGTCTCATTTGAAAGAGCTTTATTTACCTTACACACTGCGCTTTTGTTTTGTATCCTCGAGTTTGCCGTCGCCGCTAGATGACGTTAACTTAAATGTAAGCAAATATTAGGCTTCAACATTTCGGTAAAAAACCCAAATTTGTACCTTTTTTAGAACGAGATTTTGACCAAAATAGATTAAATGCTTGACCAGCTAGGTCACTAGTCTATATTTTTATGTATGGGCGAGGGTAAAGGAATTTGTTTTTGCAAGCCGGCCTACAACCAAAGAAAATATGAGACTTACAGCAGCAGTAAGAAACATATCCATGACGGAAATTGAAACTTCTGTTTTATCCACGTGACAGAAGTTCCAGGCTTGCATTAACAACGATGGGCGGCATTTTGATCACCTAGGCTGTCATTAATAATCTTTAGAGTTATGTAATTGTAATTATTTTCGTGTGTACTATTAGTTAAGTTTTGATGGTACAGTAAAAAAAAATTGTACCTTAACGTCAATGAAATTTATGCCAAGCTTGGATAAAAATTATCTTGTTCACTCGCTATATGCCATATTATTACGGAGAATGATTATAACTCTGCTTTCTACCGTAAAGGAATAGATGCCATTTAATATTAAAAAGAAAACACAACATTACAAGCAGCTTGTATGCAACTGCTACAAAGTGGACGTACTGAATTAACAAGATCGAGCTAGGTATTCCAAATCACTGAAGAGCACGGTGAAGAGTATGTTTGTAGGATGTATGCAACGACCTACGACTAAAGAATAGAACAGGAGAGATAATAACGTGGTGGGGAATAGGTATTTTTAGACGGAGTTACCACTTTCGGTAGGTCAGTTATGTCCGGTTATGTCAAAAATGACATTTTAGTGTTTCTATAATGGTCAATTGTGTGGCTTGTGGTCGTTCTAAAACGGCAAGAACAAAGAATATTAATTTTTCTCTTCATCGGTAAGTTATTTCATTGGCATTCAACATAGGCAATAATAATTTAAAGAGAGGTATTTTAAATAAATTGTCATATATCTGACATGTCTGATTATGTGTTCAGTGTCGTAACATACCGGGGTCGACATATTTTAATTTCTGATACGAAAGTAGAAAGAGGAAAAGAGCGCGACGAAATAAACTAAAGATAAACATAAGCGAGGCTGCCACACTCGACAAACGTTTGCTATGAAATGTAAGGCGGGGGGTCCCCCGCCACTGCGTTGCTCTCCCACCACTCTTAGCAAGCAGGCATCGCTGCATGTCATAAGGTCATCTTCTGTATATGATAGAAGTGCAAACCGAAATTAAAATTTGACGACTATGGTATATATCCAAGTCATTTAATATTCGTTATATTTTGACGCAGATTTCCTTTAAACCCGTTTATAATATATTAAAAAGAAGAAAAGAATTGAAAACATAATACACTCACGATATTTCTTTAATTATTTTTGGACTAACAACCTATTTTATTATCGAGAACACAGGAAGTGTACATATACCCTATACAAAATATTTATGCACGCCTAGGCATTGCGGCGGCCATATTGAGTTACCACATTTGGACAAATATTATTATTCAGGGGACTCTGTCCTGTTCTGTTCTTTACTCGTAGGCAACGACAAATGACATTAATAAAGGACGGTGCGAATTGTTTGAAAGAAGCTATGAACGTAGTCATGAAACCGAAAAATTAAAAAAAAATATCATAAGATACGATGCCTCTGGTTTACCATCAACGAAACAAGAATTGATGCGGCAAATCAAGGGAACACAATACATCTGCAGTGTTGGTGTAATGCATTATTGTTTGTGTTGAAATTATTCAAGAAATAAAACAAAAATGCTTGTAAAAAGGAAGAATTTTTATATGTATGTAGTTAATTTTGGTCAGTATCTCCTGTTTTAATCTATTTATGATAAGATACCTCGCAGAGAAAAAACTAAATAAAGGAAGAGAACTGCATGTTACGTTTATAGATCTGAAGAAAGCATTTGATTCCGTTGCGCTTCAAAAGCTATGGGTTGTTACTATGGAACAAGCGGGCATAAATAAAAAATACATAAACGCAGTGAAAGCCCTGTACAAAGACAGTCAAGCCGTCGTAAAAGTGGGAGCCCAAGTCTCATCGCCATTCACACCATCAAAGAGAGTAAAGCAAGGATGCTGTCTGTCCCCCACCCAAAAAATGTAGCCCCATGGGAACATGGCTAAATGACAGCCCGATACATACGGTACTATTTGCAGATGACCAAATAGTAGTAGCGGAGGATCAACAGGATATGACATACATGTTGAACAAGCTCATAGAAGAATATACTAAGTGGGGCCTGCAGTTAAACATGGAGAAAACCCAGTATATGGTCATAGGAGGGAAAGGACGGGATATAGAGTTAGACAGCGGAACAATAAAAAATGTAAGCCAGTATGAATACCTGGGGGTCACAATAGACGAGGACGGAAGAGACGACAAGGACATAATGAAGAAAATAGGTAGAGCAAAGAATATGACGAAAGCATTACATCCTACTCTGTGGAACAAGAACATGACAAAAACGAACATATTTAAAGCAATCATTGAACCAGTTATGACATATGGGTGATAGACAAAAGAATGAATCAAAGGTTGCTTTCGGCGAAAATGAGATATTGGAGAAGATGCTGAGGAATAACTTTATACGACCATGTCAGAAATGAGAACATCAGAGATAGAATGGGGGGTGAAGAAGACTATTATAGATGCTATAAATGGGAGGCAGCTGAGGTGGTATGGACATCTGCGTCGAATGGAGGAAGAAGGATTACCAAGAAGAGTATGGAATTGGAATCCATCTCAAAGGAATAAACGAGGCAGACCAAGAAGGAGATGGATGGAAAATATAAAAGAAGAAATGGGGAAGAGAGGTCTACGGGAGGAAGAGTGGAAAGATAGAGATAAAAGGCGCTTAGGATGCGAGAAGCGGAAATAACTGCAAAAACTTGCTATATACAGTGTGTAACAAAATAAGTGTAAAACATTTCAGGGGGTGATGCCTTAGCGAAAAAGAGATAGGGTCTTTCATATAAAAAAACTTCAATGGAGCATCCCTTGTTAAGATACAGCCCCATAAAGGGGGTACATAAAATTTGTTTTACAATTTTTCTCACAAACACTAAAAATGTAATTTATTTCCAATGTAACTTTTTGTCTGATTATTTGTTTACCATTTAAAAATTCATTCCCAATAGCTTGTTTCATTCGAAACAAAAAATGTCTCTTGAATTTTTTGCCCAAAAGTAATCAGTTCGCAGCAAAAAATTATTTTACGAACAACTACAAGATACATCGTCATAAAACGAAAATGTAAAACTAATTTATTTAGTAGGCCGCTAGTAGTGGTATCACGCTGTCAGTTTGTAAATTTTTGAACTTGAATTAATACTTAATTGTGTGTCGTTGTTTTGTTCGTAATTTGTTAGTTTAATAATTCACTTGTTATTAAAATGGCATACACAAATGAGGAAATGGCTGATATGCATTACGTTTACGGTCTGTCGCAGGGGAATGGGTTAGAAGCTTCTAGAAGATATGCTGAAATGTATCCTCAACGGCAGCTTCCTTCGCATAGAATATTTGCCCGACTTCATCAACGATTACAAGAATATGGTTCATTCGACAAAAGAACGCAGGATTGTGGTCGCCATCGAGAAGTTAGAACAACACATCTTGAAGAAGCAGTACTTAATTTGGTTGAAGAACAACCTACTAGCAGTACTAGAAAGATTGCTTTCGAGTTAAATGTTGATCATATGACGGTATTTCGAATTTTAAAGGAACAACTCTTATACCCTTACCATCTGCAACGAGTACAGGCACTGTTACAGCGAGATTTTCCGAACCGTCTTGAATTTTCCAATTGGATGCTGGAAATGATTAGAAGAAATCCTGACTTTCTGAAGACGATCGAATTCACAGACGAGATAATTAATTTACATAATAACCACATATGGGCTGATGAAAACCCTCACGCTATTGTACAAGCTAACCATCAAGAACACTTTTCTCTTAACGTGTGGCTCGGAGTTATTGGAGATTATTTAATTGGCCCTCATTTTCTACCTCCTCGATTAAATGGTGAGGCATACACTCAATTTTTAAGAGAAGTGCATCCAGTACTGCTGGAGGAAGTTCCTTTGGGCGTCAGAAGGGATATGTTTTTTATGCATGATGGGGCTCCCGCCCATTTTAGTCAAGCAGCACGTCAGCATTTAACCCAAACATATCCAAATCATTGGATAGGTCGAGGAGGACCACAGAATTGGCCCGCTCGATCCCCGGATCTCAATCCTCTCGATTTCTCTACTTGGGGCCATTTACAGACTTTGGTTTATCCTACTCCTGTTCGTGATGTAGAGGACTTAAGAAACCGCATCATCGATGCGTGCAAGGTAATTAGAGAGAATCCAGGAATATTTGAGCGAATACGTGGCTCAATGCGCCGACGTCTAGACGCATGTGTAATGACTGAAGGTGGACATATTGAACATTTACTATGATTTCTACATGTTTTATGTTTTGTTATTAATAAATTAGTTTTCTTTAATCATATGTATTTTGATGCAGGTGGTAACTACAAAATAACAATACTAATCCAGTTCGCATTTATGACGATGTATCTCTGTAGTTGTTCGTAAAATAATTTTTTGCTGCGAACTGATTACTTTTGGGCAAAAAATTCAAGAGACAATTTTTGTTTCGAATGAAACAAGGTATTGGAAATAGATTTTTAAATGGTAAACAAATCAGACAAAAATTTACATTGGAAATAAATTACATTTTTAGTGTTTGTGAGAAAAATTGTAAAACAAATTTTATGTACCCCCTTTATGGGGTTGTATCTTAACAAGGGATGCTCCATTGAAGTTTTATTATATGAAAGACCCTATCTTTTTTTCGCTAAGGAATCACCCCCTGAAATGTTTTACACTTATTTTGTTACACCCTGTATATATCTCCTGTTTTAAAAAAGTTAAAAATTTGGGTTTTTTATCGAAATGTTGAGGCTTTAATTCTTAGGTCATCTAAAAAAAAATGCATTTTTTTGTGAAAAAGCTAAATATTTGCTTATATTTCACACATTTCAGGATACAGAAACAAAAGCGCAGTTTGTAGAACAAATAAAGGTATGCCAAACCGAAGAAATCGTAGTTTACTTAAAAAAACCTCGCCACTTTATTTTACTAGTTAGTGAGAAATGTGTAAGACAACAAGTGTTAAAAAATATGTAAGGAATAAAATGCTGATATTTTCAATACCTCACAATTAGTTAAAACACGAAGAGATTCTTAATTTTAGCCTTTATCATGACCTCAGTATAGTAACGATACAGTAACGTAACTCTACAGCGGTCCCTTAGATGTTCATGTTCGAGTTTTGTTTTTTTAGGACGACTCCGCAGTTTACGTACAGAGGAGAAGTGAATATTTTTAATTTAGGGTTATATAAATATAAACAAACACTCGTGACTGAACCAGAGAAGTGCACTGTGCTACAGAGTGGTGAACTACGCGCATGTATTTTATGGGGGGGATCGAAACGGGATTATTAACATGGGTATTCAACTACTACGGTCGGCTCATCCCGTGGTAGCCAATCAAATGTAAAATCGTCATTTGACGTCACAATAGCCCTCCCTAAGGCGCGAACCAAGGCGAAACCTTAAGCGGCATTTTATTAAATATTAATAAATACAAATAAGTAGAACTAATTGACACTTCGTATAATATATATGTACAAAAAAGTTCGCAGCATCATTATGTGAAGTCCGGTAGTGATAAAAATACAGGATAAAATGGGATTAATTTTATTTTCAACAACAAAAAGAATCTTAGAAAATGCAATCATTAAATTAGTTTTTTTATTTTTTTTTTTGTTTTTTCTTTCTTCACGTTTTCTTTTTTGATTTATCAAATGTGTCGATGTTAAAAATTTCATTCTTACGTAGTAACGTTGATGAATAAATTATATAATTACTTCTAGAGGTCATTCTGGCAGATGTTTGTGAATTCTTGTAGCTAACTGTTGTAATGCCTTTTCTATGACGAAATTCATTTTTGTGAAATTTTCTAAAATGTTTCTCGCAGAATTCAGCATCAAGTACCCGTCTATCCGAAGGCATCATTAAACCTCCAAATGATAACGAATCCAACGAATCAGATGGATTAGTGTATGTGTGGTCTTCAATTTTATCTTTCGTGTATATTCCCATATATGAATATTTGTCTTTCAATTTCCTTGCTATGAAGCATAATACTTAAAGCCAGCTGATTCCACAGCAGTCATGATTACAGAAGAATCAGAATTTGAAGAGCTGTTCCTATCTGAATCCGGAAGAATACTTACGTCCCTTACAATTTCATATGTTTCATATTCTTCATTTTCCAAATTTATAGTGTGTTTTTCGATTTGTCTGTTTGATCTTTCTTGTATAATGCCAAGAGGATTATTATTATTAGATCATTTTTGTGGGAATTATTTCTTTCGAAAATTTTTACAAAATATAGTTAAGTCATTGACTATTATTTACGAGTAATACACAGAATATTGACGAAAAAAAAAGTTCATTCAGTTCTAGATAACTCTTTGATAATGGCCTCATAGCCGAAACAATTGTTAGTGTATCTAATAAAGAAGTTGTGAAACAGAGCCAAGCGTTTATTTTCGAATAATTAATTAAGTTATTACAAAATGTTTCACCAAGAAATATCTGCGAAGTCAACCAAGGAAAAAAAAGGGTTGGGTGTGTTTGAATACACAAACTTACACCAGAATAATTTGCTGTTAGAAACTTATCCAACGCTCATCACACGATAGAATGAAAATAAGTAAGGAAGTATACCACACTGCCTAATATTTGATCCACACTGCCTAATATTTGATCCACACTGCCTAATATTTGATAGGATGCGAGGGCTATTGTGACGTCAAGCATTTTCTTTCCTTGCCTCCGCGTGGAACGATGAGCCGACCGTAGTAGTTGAATATCCGTGGATTTTTAAGGGAGATGTTTTGCTGTATTGTTACTATACTGTGTCACGACGGACATGATTTCCACCAAATTTATTTAACTCCATGATTAAAATTTTAATTTAATATTTTTACAGACCATAGCAACTGCAGTTGTACAATTATTCTGTACGAAAGTACCCCATCATTCCTATTGGATCAAACAGGATACTGGAGTATTTTGTTTCGTCAAAGATAATTACAGAAAGTGTTACTATTTTCGTCTATACTGCCTTCGAAGAAGTGGTAAAATTTGGGAACATGAAGTGTACAATAATATGGAATATAAGTGCAGCGCTCCGTTTCTGCATTCGTTTGAGGGAGATGTAAACATTTAGTGTGTTTAGAATTCTTGTAATACAAATAAGTAAACTTTTTAGAAATGTATCTTTGCATTTAATTTTGCTTGCTTAGATGAAGCAGATCAGGTGATGCAAATAGTAACTGATAAACTACGAGCTAGACGCCTATCAGCAGGTATTGAATATAATATTAATTTATGTTATGTACCTAGTATAAATTTTGAAAAATTTAGCGCAAAAAGAAACATCAGAGCGAGTTGTTGAAAACAAGAGAGCACCAGAATATGTTAATATTAATAAACAAGTTCAAAGTACAACTCAAGGTAAGTTTTCTTGTTTCATGCTAGTAATGAATGTAGCAATTAAACATTAACATTTCAGAGAAGAAAAAGAAACATAAAAGGAGATTAACAAAAGCTGAGATTGGAAAACCTACAGAATTTAGACACATCACTAAAGTTAAATTTGATTTTGATAAAGGACTAGATGTTGACACCAGTGATAAAAAGTACTTGGAAATTTTTAAAAAGGTATGCGTGTATGTATAGTGATTTCTGAACTACATAGAACTTCATCTTTGCTGTTTCTTCTATGGTCTTTGCTTCATAAATGGAACACGTACAATTCCATGCCCTTGAGTTGGAATGTTTACTTTTACTTTCTTATACGTAGTATAAGGAAGTATGGTGATGATGAAAATTTTCGACCTCGAGATTCCACGAGTCCACGTTTTGAAGTCCCCTGATACAAAAAAAGTGTTTTTACTTTCTTATACGTAGTATAAGGAAGTATTGTGATGATGAAAATTTTCGACCTCGAGATTTTCGCAGATGTCCACGTTTTGAAGTCCCCTGATACCAAAAAAGTGGTTTTTAAAAAATGTCTGTCTGTCTGTGTGTGTGTGTGTGTGACCACGATAGCGGTCAAACCGCTACAGATATGTATTTACGAATATAATCTCCCTCTTGAGAACTGATTTGATTTTGAGCAAAATCAGCAGACCGGAAGTAGTAGTTTACTTCAGTGAAAAAATCGAATTTTGCAAATATTTCGTGAATTACTAAGTTTAAACAAATTTATAAAGAATTCATATGTACTTAAAATTGAAATTGTGAACAATTTTATTAAAAAGGTTTTTCGAAATTCCTACCAGAAGTAGGTCTTTTACTCTTATCGAAAATCAGTTTCTTGCAAATATTTTGCAAGTCATGCTTTTTAGACAGGTACGCTACGAATATAAAAGTATTTAGAACTTAATTTCCAATATCTTTTGTATAAAAAAAATTTCAAAATTCGGACCGGAAGTATGTTACCGAATAACGATTTTTTGCAAATATGTCGTAAATTATGCATTCTCTGTATATTTATGAAGAGTACAAAAGTATTTAGAGTTGGATTTGGAATATTTTTTGTATAAATGAAATTTCAAAATTCGGACCGGAAGTAACACTTTCATACGTATAAGAAAGTCGTGTGGTGGCCACACCTCATTTTTTAAAAAATATCTGTGTGTCTGTGTGTGACCACGATAGCGGTCAAACCGCTATAGCTATCTATTCCAAATTTTGCATTTAGTAGTATAATCTCCCTCTTGAGAACCGATTAGATTTCCAGCAAAATCGGCAGACCGGAAGTGAAAAAATCGAATTTTGCCAATATTTCGTCAACTACTAAGTTTAAACAAATTTATAAAGAATTCATATGTACTTAAAATTAAAATTGAGAATAATTTTATTTAAAAAGTTTTTCGAAATTCCTACCAAAAGTAGGTCTTTTATCGAAAATCAGTTTTTTGCGAATATTTCGCAAGTCATGCTTTTTAGACAAGTACGTTACGAGTATAAAAGTATTTAATACATAATTTTCAATATATTTTGCATAAACAAAATTTCAAAATTCAGACCGCAAGTGCCACTTTTACTCTTATCGAATAGCGATTTTTTACAAGTTATGCATTCTATATGAAACTTCCCATAGGCGGACACTGTTCGTTTCGACAAAACTGCCCGTTTAAGAAAAGTGCCCGTTTATCAGAGAAGATAGAAAAATTAAGTAGAAACGCAAAACTAAACTTTCATTTGAACACACAGTGTAAAATTATATACCTATAACTTTATTTGCTAAATAAAACTTAAACGGCTACCTATGTGCACATTTATATATACATACATATAATAGGAACATATGTAGGTAAGGCACATATACAATGTATATACTATCTTACAAAATAATCTAAAATGGAAGTTTGCTTGTGTGTATTACATGCCAATTTTGCTTTTTTTATTTCCAGTAGACCATCTTTATACGATACTATTCCCATAATCATTAGTTCTAGTAATTTCTATTTCATGTTCTTCATCATCACTGTTTTGACTTTCGTTTTCTAAATTATCGGGCAAAATATGGTCTGGATTATCGTCTTCTGTATACAAATTGGCGTCAATATTTATACATTTCTGTACATCATTACTTCCTAATTTTCCCATTAGCGTACACATTTCAGCCACTTTAGATAAAGGAATTTCATCTTCAGGATCAAATTGATCACTTTCAAACTCCTCATTTACTTCTTGAAATCCTGTTTTCTTGAAACAATTTTTAATTGTATCAGATGAGACATCATCCCATGTTTTTTTAATAAAATAAATCGCATCTAATACGCTAATAGAATTGGTTAAATTTTGTACAGAATCAGAACTCTCAGACTGCGATAAGATGTGTTTTAGTATTAAATGTCGGTACCAAGTTTTGAACATTTTTATAATGCCTTGATCTAGCGGTTGGCAGTAAGCTGTCGTATTAGGCGGTAAAAAAACGAGTTTAACATTTTGCAACTGTACGTCCTTAGGATGGGCAGCTGCATTGTCCAAAAATAATAAAACTTTTCTGTTTTGATCGATCATTTTCCGATCAAATTCACGCAACCGCTCTGTCATAATAGAATTAGTCATCCAAGCCTTGTTATTTGAATACCATTGGACTGGAAGAAGAGCAATGCTAATATTTTTAAATGCGCGAGAACGTGCTGATTAAATTATTCCTTTTTTTTGATATTGTTTTCTACAATAATTAAAATACGTACATAGTTCATATGAATTATGCCATAAAAACAATTGAAAACTTACCATTTTCTACAGAGAACGTAACAAATATGTATTCAAATACATACATATATATTTTCACACAACACATCCAGACGAAGATGACTTGCGAACTAAACAAATATCTATACCGTTCAAATTAAACCATCGACGATGGCAGGGGATTTACCGGACAGAATTACTATGTCTCGATTCTCGCGTCCGTTTAATGGAAACTTTGCGGTCCAAAAGCAGCTAAAGGAGTGTCCGCATAAGAGAAACCAATTTATTAGGAATTCCCTACTAATAAATTCGGAACCGTATAAAATGTCCGTTTAAGGGAAGTGCCCGGCTAATAGAAGTGCCCGTTAAGGAAAGTTTCAATGTATATTTATCAAGAGTACAAAAGTATTTAGAACTGGATTTGCAATATTTTTTATATATATGAAATTTTAAAATTCGGACCGGAAGTAACACTTTTACTCTTAGGGAGCAGCACTTTTTTTCGAATATCTAGCAAAGTATGTATTCTATAGCGATTTATTAAGAGAATAGAAGTACTTAGAATAGTATTCTGAATCATTTTTGTGTATGAAACGCTCATACGTATAAGAAAGTCGTGTGGTGGCCATACCTCATTTTTTTTTTAGATATGACGGCAAATCGATCGTTAATTAAGAAAGTCACTGTACTGCGTATCATCTCACACCAATTACATTATTATCTAAATGCCTTCTCTTAACAATTTGTTGTTCAGAAACATAGTGAAATAAAATCGTAGGTTTAAAAAGTCGTTACGGTATATGAACTAAATTTTGTGTTCCAAAATCTCAACCACATTTTCAAATCCTTGATGTATAAAAATTATTCCAAACAAGAAATTCAGTGAAACAAACAAAAGAAGTTACAAATCTGATATGCAACGTGGCCCATGTCTCAAGACCTCCAGGCTGTGAAGTATTCAGTACGTGACACTGTGCCAGTAGTCCTAACACAGAGAGTCATAGTGTTTTAAAGGCTTCTTGTTATGGTCAATTTTCACAAAGAACATGAACGAGTATGACTACTTTTCATTGATAGTATTTACAAGACAACAAATTATTATACACTTGCTATACATTTATAATGGTTTCGTTTGGAATTTCTTCTCCATGCGTTTTGCTAAAAAATCGAATTGGTGCGAGCGAAAATTCATTTCACTACTGGCAACCTCGATTAAACTGAAAGCCCTCGTTTACTAAAATTTCAATACATACAAACGGCGATCGCCCGTGCAAAAGCAGTAGTCGTCTATAGCGTACGCATGACTACTATTACGACGTTAAGATTTCTTTTTAATTAGGTAATGCCGTTGTCCTTCACATAACTGGCAATGTTGCATGCTCTCATAGCAAACCGCCACACCATAACAACAACATTTCTGTAACCCTTAACGAGCTCTAGACCCGCATGAAATGAACGAACTGTGTGGACAATAGCAAGGAGAAAGTTTCAAAATGTCCCCTGTATACGCCCTTCCAGAAACCAAGAAGAATCTATAAACAATGTTAGACAAACACTCTGTTTTAAAATCTTTATTTCAGGCTGGTTTTGACGAAAAGATGTTAGAAAACAGGAGAACCCGAGAATTTGTTTTCGACTTCATAGAAAATCATCAAAATATGAACAAAGCCGCTCAAAATATACAAAGTGAACACAAACCTGTTCCAACAAGGATGGCACCCAGACCGCCACAAAATGTAAGAGCAGATTGAATACGAATTGAGTACTAAAAACATAGTATTCTTTCCAATAAACTAGCTTAACCTCATATTGAGTGATATCCTAGAAAATATCTTGATGTAGTATAGGTCTAAGTTTTAATTTTTCAGCGTCTTCCTCCACCTCCACCACCACCTAGAGATCAGCAACCTCACATCAAACCTAACAAAAATAACGGTAAACATTTCAATTAGTTTAATTTCTGTTTTTTTTTTGTTAATTAAGTATATTTAAAGAAAAAATGAAAAAGAGTAATTTTTTTAGGGCCACCCAGTGCTCCCCCAACTTTCGCTCCACCGCCACCACCTCCTCCACCACGTCCACCCTCCTTAATAGTTAATAATAATGGCCCTCCAACAGGACCACCACCACCACCACCACCACCACTACCAATTGGATCAGACTTGCCTCCTTCAGGCGGTAATAATACAACACCAGCGAATAAGAGTACAGATATGCGATCAGCTCTTTTAGATAGTATACGACAAGGGAAAAATTTAAAGGTAAGTGGATATCTAGATCTAGAATTTTATGACGTATCATATGGCATTACGACAGTGAAGATGATTAATGTTTGGGCGGTCGGCGTTCGGTTAACACTCGTGCTTCCGGTTATTGTGCGCAGTCGGGTATGCATTAGCTGAGCACAAACTGGAAACCGGATACCATATCCAGTTAAATTCCACAAAAATCCGCAATTCCATCGAAATCCAGAAACATCCTAAGAAGTTGAGCCGAGACGAGGGCTACTATATCCATTAATCCTGGAAATTCTTCATGCATACTCAACATAATCATAACGTACACGCTCCATTGAACTACAACACTAAACACAATATAAATCATCATCCCTGCTAACACACTCCACTCTGGGCTGAAACGTTTTAGCCCAGAAACCAAGTTATCAACGACAAGCGTGGAAGTCTACGACTTAAATACTTCTTATTATTTCGAAAAATATATTCTTACTAGTAGACACTAATCTTCCTAATTAATAATTCCTTCGGTATAACTTGAATTGAGGCCATATGACTATACAAGCTGCAGTGCAGCGATCGTGACGTCACGATTCTGGACGGGAGGTTTCACAGCGACTTGCGGAATTATTACGTTAAATCAAGTTTCTTACAAAAAAATATAGTTTTCGGTATTTAACACTTTGAGCCCCACGTGCCCCACCGGTGGACATTTGTATTTTGACGATTTGGGACAATGTGACCACCCGTGGTCATTGGTGGATTTACTTTATGTGACATCGTGACCACCCGTGGTCACACGTCGTTTGGCATTTCCCGACATTGTGACCACCAGGGGAAACGTTCTGCATACACCTACCATTGAAATAAAATTAGTTCGGTCCCAGGATGTAAACCTATTTGACTTGGACTTTGTATTTTGGTCTGCAAATGCCTAAAAAAATAATGAGTTAAATTTAGGTAAGAAAACTTCATTTTAGCATTTAAAAAGTAAGATATATTTTATTTTGCTCGTAGAGCATTACAAAAAAACAGATTTTCTCAACAAAAACAAGTCCAATTGAATATAACTATTCCAAAAATTCATTTTAGGATTTAAAAAGTAAGATATATATTATTTTGCTTGTAGATCATTACAAAAAAAAACAGTTTTTCTCAATGAAAGCAAGTACAACTGAATATAACTATTCCAAAACTATTCAGAAAAAAGAAATAAATCTGGATAATGATTTATCTGTGGTCTTGAAAACAAACTAAACACATTGCTTCTTCACACTGCTCACAAATAGTGTTCACCCTTTTGGCATTTTTTCGCGCATACGCCGCGTTGTGTTTCTTTGATATTGTTTTATAGCATGTAAAACATCTCTTTCTGGTCACTCTCTTTTGACCCTCCAATTCTTTTAATATGTGTCTTCGGGGATCTCTAGATGTCGATGGTCGCATCATATCAGCATCTGAATTTAAAAGGCCTGAAACAATTAATTCCTTGAATCGCGTTATATTCATCCTTTTTCCATTCAATATATTAAATAGATGTAAGGCGTTAACAATTGTGGTAGCAGTTATTAGATGGAACAGTAAACGTTTATACCATTTTACTGTGCGGCGACAGTAGGGAGCATACGCTGCCATCTGATCTGATAAGTCGATAAATGTTTTACTTTTGTTGTAGTCTAACACTGAGCTGGTGTGATGCATTCTCTTCCTTTGTTCAAAAAAATGGTAAGCGAATCGTCATGTTTTGTAGTAAGCATTAGTACATCGCGTTTGTCTTTCCACTCTAGTACTACTGTTTTATTTTCATTCTGTCGGGAAACTATTTCGCCCTTTTTTAATGTTGCTTTTATTACTTCTGGAGGATTCTGTTTTCGATTGGCTCTTAGAGTTCCAACGAGATGGGTCTTATTTTGAATCATCTTGTCTGCTAACGAAACACTTGTATACCAATTGTCAGTGAAGAGAGTTCTTCCTGAATTTAAGAGTCCATCCATTAACTCAGTTACAACTGTCTCTGAAACTGATGTATCGTCCTGTTTCACTTTGCCTGTGTAGACTTTGAATGACCAGGTGTAACCTCCTGCAACACAAAGTTTAAAAACTTTAATGCCGTATCTATGCCGCTTATTAGGTATGTATTGCCGGAAATGTATCCTTCCACGGAATGGAACGTTACTTTCGTCAATACACACGAAATTTTCTGGAACATACGCCTCTTTGAACTTGGACTGGAGCATATTTAGAACGTCAGATATTTTGCGAAGACGATCATTCACATTTGCTTGGCTTTCGTTATCAGAAGTATGAAATATGCTCAATAAATGTTCAAATCTGTTTCTGCTCATAAATGTAGGAATTTGATTTTTATACAGTATGTTCCTGGACCAATAATCTCTTTGTTGTGGTACTTGAAGTAGGCCCATCCAAATAATAATTCCAAGAAATTTACGCATTTCTGAAGGATCGGTATCAACCCATTTTGCTAGCCTTTTTGTCTGCGACGTATTGGAGGAGTTTTCGGCTGCAATAATATGTTGCACAGCAAACCTGTTAGTTTCTGTAACAAACAGATTTATCATGTCTTCGGATATAAAATAGTTGAAAAAATCTGCAGGAGTCTTTCCAGTAAAAGCGGCAGCAACATCAGGATTCACGCCTGTACACATCGGAGACTCAACAAATGTCAATCGATCTCCACCAACAGGCCCCCATGTTCGACGATTTATCAAGTTTGCAAGAAGAACATCTTCGTCAGGATCTTCATCCAAGTCCATTGCTATGTCTTAATCACTATCGTCTAAATCCCCGTCATCAAATTCTGAATCAGAACTTTCAGAATCTGGCTCAAAGTCATTATCAACAAATGAATCATGCAATCAGCAATGTCATCACGTGTTAAAAGTTTTCTAGACATCTTAAATTAAATCTGTAAAACAAATAAATTAAAAAAAAATATAAAAAATCAAAAGGATAAAAAGATAAAAACATAAAAATATAAAATTTGAGTATGCCCACTGGTGGCCACTTGGGCCCAAGATGTCTTTTGACATTCTGGGACAACGTGGCCACCGGCGGTCACAAAAAAAAACAACAAAAATACATTTGGTTTATCAAAATTAAATATCAGAAAGTCACACCAATTGCAACAATAAAACTAAGTAAACAAATTTTGGTCCCAGCTTGTCAACTAAGGAATAACCACTCGTCAGCACGCGGTCCACCGGTGCTGAAAAGAAATGACCACGGGTGGGCACGTGGGGCTCAACGTGTTAAAAAAAAGCAAATTAATTAGAAGGACTAAATACAGTTTGAACAGTGACTTCATTAGTGCTATTAAATATTATTTTTAATAACTATGTAATTATGAAACATTTATATTTATATATGTAACTATAATAACTATAGATGTCAAACTTAAATAATTTCTTCAGGCGACTTAAGGGGGCGTTTACCTATCGAAAACTAAGGCATCGCCGTTTCGCGTTTTTTAAACTTATTTTGTAATTTTAGAATCTCAAATTTGGGTTAGTGATGCAAAAGGCATACATTTATAATGTCAAGCTCAGTTTTTGTACTAATTTATTTTCTTAAAAAAGTTATGTTTTAGAAATAACCACAAAAATGCATGAATTTGATTAATGTCTACTAACTAAGACTGATACACAAAAGAAAAAAAAACGACCTCTACGCGCCAGCTGCACATTTGATGTACGATATAAAAAAAATTATGTAATTATTTTTGAAGGTAAAAAACATTAAACAGTAAACATTGTTACACACATTTCACAAGAGGTTTTTCGCGTCGTCTATCCCCACCGGTCCTAGCGAAGACGAAAATCGGAATCGGTCGGCTATTGCAGACTTAAATGCGAGTGACAGTTTAATTACACACTGTCACTGGCATTTAAATGTCATATATACCTATAATATTCGAGTGTATAATAATATAACAGTTATGGGCAAGCGAAAATAGGCTTATTATAAAACATCAACGACATCAACAGTTCCGTATGTACTCATTCTTTATACATTATGTTTCCCATCTATAGTATTCCTTTATCTATGAATAAAACCGAAGCGCTGTGATGGAAACCGAATATCGTGTAGCTCCACTTACACCCCCTTGCGTCTACCCGTTCCGCGAGTAATATACAGCAGACCGATTTTCATGTGGTCGGTTAGAAGTACCGCCCTCGAGATGCGCACGAAATTCATAGGTAGGGGATTCAGTGTTTTACATCGTTTTAAGCGATAAACACCCTTACTTGACGCACGTACAAATTCTCCCACTGGCCACATGAAAATCGGTCTGCTGTAAGTTACATAAGTTTCTATTTGTTGGTAAACGCCCGTCTTAAGAAAAAATTAAATCAATAGGTACAAAGAACTAAATTAAATAACACACATATAAAACAGAAAAATATAATTACGAAAAGTACACTTAAGACAACAGCGGCATTTTATCGACTAGATAGTTTCTTAACTTTCCTTTCTTTTATAGCTTATGACTGATCTTATCTTGTCGATCTTCAGAATAATTATTGAGCAATATGTTACTGAATTTAACTATACACTTCTCAATTAAATTAAAATTGGTACAATTTTTATATATAAAAATTTGCTTGGGATATTTTAATCCGCCGCAATCTAAATGTTTTAAATATTGCAAAATCTCGGCATTACAATTATTAATTTCTATTTCGTCTGTAGAAAAACGTTTTTATCAGGTTGCTCGCAATATATTTTAAGTAAAAAAATATCTTTTATGCATATGGTGTAAATACTTGGTTTATCAGAAAATATATTTGTTAAGTTTGATATATAGCCTTGTAATGAACAAATTTTGACGTCGAAGTCTTCTTAAGATTTTGAAATTTTTCCGGTAATTCAGTTTTAGAATCTTCAAAATTTAATATCCTCTCTGTTAGTGATTTTAGTCCTATAGCTGACTTTCCAGTACAATAAAATTTGCTAAAGTGCTTAAAGCAGACTCTCGAATTATCAGTGACAATATAATTTTCTCTGTGAATATCTCGTATCCACTTTTTTCTTATTGTGTCGTTCTTGGGAAATCTAAACAATGTAATTTGTTGTCCTTAATAATAGTTACTTCGAAACCCGGTCACACAGCAGTTCGACAATTTATGATAACTATAAAAATTGTTTGCCAGAATTGTCAAATGAAGTGTACAGCTCACAGAGCGAGACTTGGCCGGTGAGATGCCCCTCCCACAAGGTGCACAGTTGATTCTTATAATGTATTACGATAAGCACGAGCAGTTTCGAAAAATTGTCAAGTGTTACACATCGAAGTGCGGTATGTTTCTTATATATGTATCTCTTTTCAGTATAGTACAATTTCTTATCTGCATTTACTCCTTCGTCCGGCTAATGTATGCGATAATGAACAAACGTTATCATTTCTTTTTTCCGAATACTTTCTCTGTCTGACACTGACCCACACTTTGCGCAGCGAAAGTTTCCCCCACCGGTCAACTCTCGCTCTGTGAGCTGTAGAAACTAGTACAGACCGCATGCCTACAGACATTAGGAAGACGGAAACGCCGTTTGCTGCGGGAGACCACAATCATGACGTTACAGGCAGCTCGAGCGCCTGCTTTCCGGGTTGTATTGTTGTATGGCTTCTCTTGAATGCTGTGTGAAGGCTCTAGTTAGGCTGGGCAATGCGTGAACGAGTCATAAGACGTCTGGAATTACATCGAAGAACAGATGTGAAATGTTGTCTATAGTCACAACATGCAATTTTCAATTATATGAACAGAAAATAAATTGTAGTAGAACAAAACTATTTCTGTTATTTTATTTACAGTCTGTATCAGCTGAACCCAAATCAAATGAACCAAGCAGGAATGATTTTCTCAAACAAATCAAAGGCGGTGTTGTATTAAAACCACCATCTGTAAGTATTACCATAATAGAATACTTTAAACTAATTGTAGGTAAATATACAAGATTTTTTTTATTTCCATATAAAACAAATTGAAATGATTGGTCAAAAACGTAAAAGTCAGAAATGGATATAAGCAATAATGAACACGATTCAACCTTTACTTACTGAGTTGCATTTTTTTTTCAATTAATTCTAACACAACTTATTGCCAATTAACACAATACAACAATGGCTTCATCACATGTATATATTCCATAATAGCATGTAATGCAACAGGAATATGACAGCAAACTTCTGAAAGGTATGCTTTTTAAATACAATGAAATGTGTGAACCACTGTAGGATTAATAAGCTGTTACTAACACTTTATCTGAAAATAGAGTAGACATGTAAATAAATTTGCACCTACGTGGAGGAACACAAAAATTAGCACCACTCCATTTACAGTATCTTCACGATTGCTTCTTGCTTCATGATTATGCAAAAATATTTGTACGTAGCTTATAAAACTTCTGAAAATTTGCATTAAATATAAATGATGACTAATAACCAGTTAGTCACCATATATTATCGTGTCGAATGTCCGTATTAGTGCAACACGTTTTGAAGAAGCAACTCCTGTTTTTTTTTTTTAAACCAAAGTAAAAGACGGCACTTTCAATACTTATATCATGTCTAATGTTTTTATTTTCACATTCCTAGCATAACAGATAGTTATTTTTTATAAAAACGCCTTGATGCCACTTTTTATCGTTATAATTCACTTTTAAAGCACATACTTAGGAAATTAAAATGATTAATTTCTATGCTTACGTATGACCTGCATGTTTATAGACGCCAATAGTTACAATTATAAGTCGCTTATTTTGGTTAACCCCATTGATATATCATATAATATTCTTATTTACCGAGTTACAATTATTTTCTATAGGAGATTGAACCTAAATCACCAACGACGTCTGCTCCAGTGGATGAAGTAACTGATATCGCAATGGCTCTAAAAAAAGTACTAGAAAGTCGTAGTATTGCAATACGTTCAGATGGTGATACAGATACAGGAACATCGAGCGATGATGAATGGGATGCTTAATCATACACAAGAAATAAGTTATCAATCTAACTATAGTCTATTTTTAAAGTAGCGAGACGAATTTCTGAACAGACCACTTTGACAGTGCAATCTCATTGGTTGACAGCAAGGCCAAATGACACCATATCAATCTTGCTCAGATATGTAAACTGACATTGCTTTCATTCAGCAGACACAACAGTTGCGCAACTGTTCAGTGATCATGTCGAGTAGATGACCGCTCACTCTGAACATGTTCAGGAGCGGCCGCCATTTTTGTGAGCGGAAAAATTATACGCTCACATACTGAGCGTATACTGTACGCATGCGCCATTGATGCATTCCAAGACCAACCTAATACATAATTTTGAAGAAAGTTACTAGAAAAATAAGATACAACAAAATAAAAGTATTGTGCAGAAATAAATGTGTTATAATATTGGAGTTCACCCAGTATTTTATTCGGGGTTGGAAAAACCAACCCTTCCACTAAAAACTACGCCAAAACTGAATGCAGAAAAACAATTTATTATTATTGCTTATTCGGTTTAATTTGTAAAATTTTAACATATGGCAGCAATGAAAAGTATCAGATGACAGACGATCACATAAAGGTGAGCGGTCCTGTCCAGCGAACACTCAACTGTTGTGAAGTGAATGGTTGGAGCGGGATCGGTTCCCGATCCGCCTGCTGAATGAAAGCATTGTTTATGGTTAAGCCTTGTTGTTGTTTCTATTATTTCTCCGTTATGTCATTATACTGGGGTGTCTCTAAAAGGTGCGGAAAAAACGCTACCACACATTTCTGAGGGCAAAATATGACGATCTAACCCAACTTACCTCAGTCCAAAAGTGGATGCTTTCGGAGATACAGAGTGTCAAAAGTTCAATTTGGTTTTAGTTTTTTATAAATAATTTCTGTAATAATTGGTATATTGTCACAATATTTGGGTAGGGGGGGTTTCGTGGGGTAAAAAATTTAAATCTGCTCTCATTTTCATTGCAAAATGTAGAGGGCGCCACCTGCGGCATATTGTATCCATTTAAAACGTAATAACTTTTTTGAGACACACTGTATTTAACTTTTAAATAAAAATTCTTATTCTCCAATGTTTTTTACCTAGAAAAGGTATACCTGGTAGGAGTTGATTGGAGCAGCCGTTTATGAGTAATCTGGATATAAAAAATTCATTCCGTATATGGACACATATGCTTCTGTAATTTGGGTGTTATTCTTGTGGCAATTCAATGCAATGGTGCATCCACTTTTGGACCGAGGTAAGTTGGGTTAGATCGCCCTCAGAAATGTGTGGTAGCGTTTTTTCCGCACCTTTTAGAGACAGCCTGTATAGTTTACCAGTTCTTTTCAGAGCTCGACAGTAATAGTTATCAGATATACTCGTAATTTGTTTTCAAGATTTTCGTGCATGTAATTTGGGACAGGGATACGTTCAGAAATTCGTCTCCCTACTTTAAAAATAGACTACAGTCGAAAGCAAAAAAAAGTAGACAAAAATACAGGTTTCTGTTATAGACTTTCTCAAAATGAGTAGTGTGATAGCGACTTCAAAGTTAGTTGTCAAAATTTGGTTATCTATCAAAATTGACAACCTTACAGTTGAACTATTATCAAAATGCCTTCCATAAATGAAGATAATAAAGTCAGTGTTATTGCAGATTTGAGTAACGGTTTCAAAATACGTGAAATTGTGGAAAGGAAATAATATGTTATGGGAAATAGAAGGAAAATTAAATTCAGAGACTTATATCAACATTCTAAGTATGTAATGTGATGTTGCCTTCAGTGGAGCTATTTTTTCCAAATCGCAATTTTATATTTCAACAGGATAACTGCCCCATCCATCGGACAGAGTGAAAACATGGTTCAGAGAAAATAACATCAACGTGTTGGATTTTCCGCCAAGAAGTCCTGGTTTAAATATTATCGAAAATGTGTCTGATGATCAAAGAAATAAAGAAATTAAATCGAAGACCTTAAAATAGACAAGAACTGGTAGAAATAGTTCACACAGCATGGAAGAATGTAAATCAAAATATTTGTACCAACCTTTATAACTCTATTCCTAATAGATTGCAAGAAGTTTTAAACAAAAACTCGTCTATAATCAGATATTAAAGCATATATTTCTTCATGATGTTTTTTAATTATTATTTTGATTTGTATTAATTAGATAGAAGACGTTTTGATAATTATTTGATTTGCCATAGAATAATGACTTGACACTAATGACAAGTAAATAAAGCCAGGTTTACAAAGTACGAGATTTCTTGTCTACTTTTTTTTGCTTTCGACTGTATAAGTAAAGGAAAATTTTGGATGGGATCCTTTCTGATTAATTAAATTTTGTTATCTTCAGGGACTTAAGAATTCGAACATGTGTAGGAATATAATTTTATTTACAACCATACGCTTAATGTTGTATTTCTGACTTTTTAAAAGTTTGAAAGTGTCACTTTGTTCACATTTACTTCCTGCCTTCATTTCCTAAACTCAATTTCAATGAAATGTTAGTTTATTTTTGGTGATACATTAAAAATGGCTCTCAACCACAAATTAACAAGACGAACAAAAACTTATTTATAGCTTAAATAAAATTTTAAGCTTGAATCCATATACAGATACGCCGCCCTCCTAATGCTGATCTGATGAATTTCTTGTCCTGCAGTATAGAGCTGTATAGACACAGTAGTTTCTCTCGCAGTCGGCACCTTTGATGTTTGTGTCCCAAAATGGTACTGCGCATTCACGCCCGAGCAACCAATTCTTCTATTCAGGAATAAACCAGTGGCGTCAGAACCAAATCGTTTATGAGAAAATTATGTTAATCAATTTTTAAAATTATGAAAAAGCTATATTAATAATCCAAAAAATGAAGATAACACTTTCTTTTTATTAAGTACATATTACACGCGCATTTAAAATGTAATACATTATACGTACAACACAAAATAATTCCGCCACGACTCAACAGCTGATAGCTGACTACTGCGCACTCAGAAATTGGTCCGCACGCGTCGGTTTGCCGGTGGACAATTATTTCCCTCGAGAGAAACTACTGTTTCTATTACATAGCTATATACTGTGATTCGAGTTAAGATATTTGGATTACTACGCCAGGAGTGTTTCCCTCAGTTCCAGTGGAGTGCAGTGCTTGAAGACTTTACTACACCATTTCTTTTATAATCTATTCACCGAAAAAACTGACGGTTATTTATTTGACGTTTACGCTAGAACATCACAAATCTGACAACTCGGAATGTAAAAGTTTTAGCGGAATTTTTATCACAAATAAATATAATAATTATGGTTGTAAATAAAATAGTACTTATACAAACCTTCGGTGAAGAGTTTCATTGCTGTCTCAAGATGAACTACTTAATCTTTCGAAAGTAATGAACACTTTCCACCTCGGTATGTAATATATTATTATTGTTGTTGTTATTATTAACAAATACATATTTTACCAACTAACAAAAATTAACATGTTCAAAATAGGTAAGATGTTTTTATTAAAATTTAATATATATTTACATTACATGAAAGAACATCCCTCAGTATAGAAGCAATTGTAGAACTACTAGATGTCTGCGTAAACACAACCTACTTCCAAGTTGGCGAAAAATTCTACCAGCAGGAATTCGGAATGGCTATGGGTTCCCCGTTATCTCCCATACTAAGCAATATCTACATGGAAGACTTCGAACAGAGAGCAATAGATTCGTATAATCTCAAACCGAAGCTGTGGCTAAGATACGTAGACGACACCTTCGTCATATGGCCACACGGTGAAGACACAATAGGCGGATTCCTACAACATCTGAACAGCTTAGAAGAATCCATAAAATTCACCATGGAACTGGAAGTTGACAACAAGATTCCATTCCTAGATGTCCTAATCAACAAGAATAACAATGGCACACTAAAAACAAAAGTGTATAGAAAACCTACCCACACAGGACAATACCTACATCACGACTCCAACCACCCTCACAATGTTAAAATTGGAGTCGCACGCTGCCTATACGATAGGGCACGAACGATATGCTCCGATGAAGGAGATAGAGAGGAAGAACAAAAATCCATCACCGACATGCTCCAACGAAATGGTTACACGCAGAAAACGTTGTCGAAAGCCAAAGAAGTCCGGGCACCACAGGACACAACCCAAGAACAACAAGAAAAAGTATATACCACGGTCATCCCGTATGTAAAAGGCCTCTCGGAAAAAATCAGAAGAATTGGCAACAACTACAAGATCAGAACGGCCATAAAAACAATGAACACCAATAGGTCCGTTCTAACCAGAACAAAACCCGACAACGAAGACCAACAAACGAAAAATTGCATATACAAGATACCATGTGAATGTGGAAGACCATACATTGGAGAAACCAGCAGACCCCTAAGAGTCAGAATCAAGGAACATCAAAGAATGGTACGCTTAGGGGAGACAGAAAAATCGCAGCTGGCGGAACATGCTTGGGAAGCAGACCACAACATTGCATGGAATGAGGCGACAATCCTGGCCAAACAAGAACACGGCTACAAAAGAAAAATTACTGAAACAGCATATATGAAGGTAACACCGGACACGATCAGCACGCCCAGCCTGGAAATCAAGAATATCTGGCTCCCTATGATTAGAGAATGTGTTAACCAAAGACCGGCAGCCATGAGACCGGAGACAGACGGATAAACATACTTACTGCGCATAACCACCGCGCAGATACGGACAAAATGCACACTGCGCACACCCACCACGCATATACGAAAAAATGCACACTGCGCACACCTACTGCGCATACATCTGTAACTTAAATATAGGTTTAAGAAAGTAGTTTCTGTCCCCCGAATTAGTCGAGTGGTAAAGTGGATAGGATATTGAAATTCGGAATTTATCGACCGGGTTCAAAACCTGACACAGAGCACATCAGATTAAAAAATTATAGGGAAGACACATACCGCCAGATAAAGTCGTTGATATAATGACAAGTTTGGCAAGAAACAGTCCTTCTCAGGACTACCCTGATGACGGCAGTAGACGGACTGCCGAAACGTCGGACTACCTATGTTCCTCAAACGATGGAAATAGCCCAAACAACAACTCAAATTATACTCCATCGTCAACAATTACACGTCATGAGTTACAAATTCGGTATGGGCCCGAATTAAACAGGTCTTTCAGACAATATGAAAAGACCATGATTAAACTTGCCAAGGAAGCAAACCATCTAACCTTCCTATACAAAGCAAGACAACACAACGTCATCCCCAGGGGCTTAAGAATTAAACCTCCGGTCCAAAGTCAGAGAGCACAAAGGATTGCAAAAAGGGCCAGTGAAGCCTTGGTTAGGGAAAGAATCAACCATCACCGACTCGCAAAACTCAGAATCAAGCAACAATGCGAGGAGATTAGGCAGAGAATCGAAGACGAAACCAGTGAGCAAGATTATGAGCACATCCGTCAAGCAGTGGAAAGAAGCTACCAAAGAATAAACGACCAACATAAAGAGAGACACAAGAGAAAGCTGAACACTCTAATATGCCAACAAAGGGAGACCAAAACACTAGATCCCTCCAAGACAGTCATCAATCTCTCAAGCAAACAATTGGACAACCATGCTATCGAGATACTCAACAAAGGCATGAAGTTTGCAGTAGCAAAAACCCAAATTCCCACTATGGACATCATACTTGCCACAGAAACAGCCGCACAAAAAATAGAATCCCCAGAAGCAGCGGATGAATACCGGTGGAAGATTAGAACAGCAATAGAGGGTGCTAGATCAAGAAAAATCAAGCACAACAGCACGAGGGAAGAACAACGCAGCCTCAAAGAACTAAGAACGGATAGATCGATTAAGATACTACCAGCCGACAAAGGGAATGCAACGGTCGTAATGGATGTGGAAACATACAACAATAAAATACAGGAGGTTCTAAGGGCAGGTAAATACAAAGAACTACCGAAGGATCCCACATCATCAGTGGAATCAAGAATATATAGAACGCTGTTCAAATACAAATCAGCCTTCCAGAACCAGAACATCAGATACAGACTTACCCCACACTATAGTAAGCCGCCGCATCTATATGGATTACCCAAGATCCACAAACCGGACATTCCTCTGAGGCCAATCGTCAGCTCCAGAAATTCACCATGTCATCCACTAGCCAAGTTCCTACTGGACATAATTACCCCAATATCAGGGAATACACAATCGGCAATTTCAAACACCGAACATTTCATCAACAAAATCAAGAACATACGGATTGGTGAAGAAGATAAACTGGTGAGCTTCGATGTTACTAGCCTGTTTACCAATGTACCAACGGGGCCAACACTGACAATAGTAAAGAACAGACTCTCCACGGATGCCACATTACATGAAAGAACATCCCTCAGTATACAAGCAATTGTAGAACTACTAGATGTCTGCGTAAACACAACCTACTTCCAAGTTGGCGAAAAATTCTACCAGCAGGAATTCGGAATGGCTATGGGTTCCCCGTTATCTCCCATACTAAGCAATATCTACATGGAAGACTTCGAACAGAGAGCAATAGATTCGTATAATCTCAAACCGAAGCTGTGGCTAAGATACGTAGACGACACCTTCGTCATATGGCCACACGGTGAAGACACAATAGGCGGATTCCTACAACATCTGAACAGCTTAGAAGAATCCATAAAATTCACCATGGAACTGGAAGTTGACAACAAGATTCCATTCCTAGATGTCCTAATCAACAAGAATAACAATGGCACACTAAAAACAAAAGTGTATAGAAAACCTACCCACACAGGACAATACCTACATCACGACTCCAACCACCCTCACAATGTTAAAATTGGAGTCGCACGCTGCCTATACGATAGGGCACGAACGATATGCTCCGATGAAGGAGATAGAGAGGAAGAACAAAAATCCATCACCGACATGCTCCAACGAAATGGTTACACGCAGAAAACGTTGTCGAAAGCCAAAGAAGTCCGGGCACCACAGGACACAACCCAAGAACAACAAGAAAAAGTATATACCACGGTCATCCCGTATGTAAAAGGCCTCTCGGAAAAAATCAGAAGAATTGGCAACAACTACAAGATCAGAACGGCCATAAAAACAATGAACACCAATAGGTCCGTTCTAACCAGAACAAAACCCGACAACGAAGACCAACAAACGAAAAATTGCATATACAAGATACCATGTGAATGTGGAAGACCATACATTGGAGATCCCAGCAGACCCCTAAGAGTCAGAATCAAGGAACATCAAAGAATGGTACGCTTAGGGGAGACAGAAAAATCGCAGCTGGCGGAACATGCTTGGGAAGCAGACCACAACATTGCATGGAATGAGGCGACAATCCTGGCCAAACAAGAACACGGCTACAAAAGAAAAATTACTGAAACAGCATATATGAAGGTAACACCGGACACGATCAGCACGCCCAGCCTGGAAATCAAGAATATCTGGCTCCCTATGATTAGAGAATGTGTTAACCAAAGACCGGCAGCCATGAGACCGGAGACAGACGGATAAACATACATACTGCGCATAACCACCGCGCAGATACGGACAAAATGCACACTGCGCACACCCACCACGCATACCTATACGAAAAAATGCACACTGCGCACACCTACTGCGCATACATCTGTAACTTAAATATAGGTTTAAGAAAGTAGTTTCTGTCCCCCGAATTAGTCGAGTGGTAAAGTGGATAGGATATTGAAATTCGGAATTTATCGACCGGGTTCAAAACCTGACACAGAGCACATCAGATTAAAAAATTATAGGGAAGACACATACCGCCAGATAAAGTCGTTGATATAATGATAAGTTTGGCAAGAAACAGTCCTTCTCAGGACTACCCTGATGACGGCAGTAGACGGACTGCCGAAACGTCGGACTACCTATGTTCCTCAAACGATGGAAATAGCCCAAACAACAACTCAAATTATACTCCATCGTCAACAATTACACGTCATGAGATAGTGAATATTCATATACACATTATGATAAAAATAAATAAAAATAAAAATTAATTAAAATAAATCTTGAAGTGATCTTGATTATACTTATTTATAATTTACAACCCAACTCAAGGTCACTGCAATATGTTAATTAGAGGATTAAACACAATCACAATTTTATCTACACTGTTTAATTTTTGCATATTATTACACTTTTTTAAACACAGATACTGGAATGAGATTTTTTAAGGTGCTAACGGGTTCTTCCATTAGTAAAAGCTGGAATAACTAAAATTCTCTTGCAGAATTCCTAGTGCTTCCTTTATTAAAAATGATCTTTCTTCTTCCTTCCTGGGTTAATATTGTTGCAAAAATTACTTCTTCCATTCATTTTTTAGATGTATGTCACCCCCGAGTTTCACTAATGTAGCATATACTGCCCTGAGGAGTTATTGCTATTAAAATATCTATCGTGCTTATAAATAGAACAGTACTGCTGCTGAACTAAATTATTATCTGGTTTTCCAATGAAAACTTCAAAGCAGGCAGTAATTACAGCTGTTTTTTTCTTGAAACACTTCTTTCAAACATACTGCAATACAGAACGTTCTGGTCACATAATTATAAGTTTTAGCCTTTGATACACAACATCATACTTAGATAACTAAATAATGACCTTAGTAAGTTAATTTAATAAGATAATTGTTTAGTAAGAGCACTTATAGTCAAATTTTAATTATACAAATCTGTTTGTTTGCCCACAACGGCCATCTTGAATTTTATTTGACAGGTCGTTGGATTGCCCTATAAAGTGTTAGGTTAGTCTAAATTGTGGATAATTTTAATATGAGTAACGTATTAGGTATATGCTCTGTTTGTGGAATACGTGGGGATTAAGTGCAATCCAGATACATTTTAAGGAAAGTCATATAATATGTGAAGATGAAAACTTTACAGAGGGTGATGAAGGTAAACATACATTTTAAAAATTATAAATAAATAGTAATACGCTATTAGTATAGACGAAAATGCAAATGGTACTATTGCTGCTGGTCCTTCGATAAGTGGGGTAAATAAAATGCAATGGAGCGAAACATCTATTAAACTGTTATTAGCATTATATAAAGAACATTTGCCGCCCCTTCCCCGCGCGCGCGCGGGGAAGGGGCGGCAAAACATCAAAAAATCGGTATAAATCAACCGGAATACGAGTGCGCACAGCGAATGGGATACAGAAATTGAATGGATTGTACTTTGTTTTTTTAAGATCACTAAATACTTTCATAATAACAATTGAATAGATTATTATTAACATAATGTTTGCTGATTAATTTATAACACGTTCAATAATGTTCACATTAAACATAAATAATAATTTTTAAATAGAAGCAATAATTAACTAATGGTCGTTCATAGTGTTCAGTATTTCTACATTGACTGAGAATACAGTGTGAAAATTTTATTCATGACATGTATTACATTTGCATTTCTACTACTGTTTTATTCCAAGAACTTGATCAAGTTAAAATTGACAAGTTCTGTATTACACATGTCAAGTCGACTTGATCAATTTCTTGACCAAGTACTTGTTGAATTATCACATGTTCTATTTTTCTTCTCAACTTGATCAAGTTTTTAGTGATTTCTAGTAAAAGGCATGTTTAAAGTTTTTGCGACTGTGTAAAATATAAACACAAATCTTCCGTAAATTTTTAATTTTTCTATTTCATACTGTTGCACTATTGGTACTACTAATTCACCTAAAAACTTGGTCAAGAAATTGATAAGTGTAATACAGCCTTTATATCTGTATTTAATTCAACATTGACTTGCAAAATGAGCTTTATGCTTCATTAGGTTCTTATAGAAGTCAAATGAAATTTATGTTTTACTTTAATGTTTACAAAATACATGTCTTACTTTCTTGTGAATTTATCTGAAATAAATGCTCTTACATGGCAAACTTAATTTGTGTTTTTCTTTATTGCTTTAAAAATATATGTTTTACTTTCTTGAGATTTCCTCTAAAATTCAACAATCATTGCAATGATTGCAGTATAAATCATGTAAATGTGCAAAAAGAGAATTATAAATGTTTGAAAAAATCAAAGAAAACACTTATAAACATTCTCTATATCATTCCGTACTAATTTACAGGATATTATATAATTTTAAAAGGCATGTAAAAAAATCAATGAAATAAACTACAAATTTGTAAATAATATACACTTTATAACGTCTTTTGTTACTGATTTGCATATAATTTTCAAATAAATATTGAAAAATACAAGTTTGTTCGACCATCTATCTTCTATATAACTCTATGGATGACAGTCGATTGTCCGAATCTGCATGAAAGTTGGAATGGGCTTTCTCCAGTAGGTGGTTTAAGGTTAGGTTTCTTGTTTGTTTTTGTTATGTTTGGGTTGAGAAAAGTTATTAAAAAACATAAAAATCAAATGTAATTGTTGTGTGGTAAAGTGAAATAAACTTCATTTATTACAATTCTCATAATTTCAACGGTGTGTATAACAGATACGACTAAAAATGTGACATGGAAAAATCACTCGGTGAGCACCTTAATTATTAATTATCTCCGTTCCTGTACGTGAGCGCGGATTAATTTATAAGTAAAAGTTGTTCAATTAGTGCTGCTCTATAAGGTACACTAGTTTTTTTTGTCAAAAATCGGCTGCACCCGTATTCTCAAAAAACTCCCTTTGTTCCATTCAAGTTTCTAACCCGTGATGTAGCCCATATGAGAACTGTCAATCCAGGGTTGCCACAGGCTAAAGAAGAAATTATGGTACACTGTTGCCATAATTATCGATTTTTCCTGAAAATTATGGGCGCGTTAAGTATACGGTTCGCCCAATCTTGTTTGACCACATTGGTCAACATGAATTTTAACGGATACTTACTGACCAATCAGCTGATTGGTGTTTATTTGTGACATTTTACATATTCTGTCAGTTATGTTGGTATCGTTATAACTGTTGAGAACATTCTTATTATTTCCTATTTATATTTGAAGTGATTTGAAAATAATGTGTGATGTATATAATTTTTTATATTTATATCAAATAAAACAATAAAAGCACTTAACAGATTTATTTATTAAATAGGTATTTAAGAATAAAACAAAATAAATATAGAATTTCTAAATTTTCAAATAAAACCCCTTAACATATTTATATATATTTAAGAAAAAAAACAAAATAAATATAGAATTTTCAAATAAAACCCCTTAACATATTTATATAGTTAAGAATAAAACAAAATAAATATAGAATTTCTGATTTTTCAACATAACATTCACTAGTATGGCCTTCCACATGCTCTGACTAGGCTACTATTTGTTCGCTAATTTTTCGAGGCTAGCTGCAACTCTATTAAAAATACTGTTTCTTTCCTTTTGGATATTAACAAATTCAGCCATTGTTTCTTTAACTCCAGATAATTTTTTGTTTATGTCTTTAAAGTGAGTTTCAAACCACTCTCTTTCTTCTCTTTTCCTTTTTTTTTGATTCAGTTCTTGTTCATCATTAGATATTACCTCTTCCGAAATGCCAAATGCAGCTGTAGTGACTGGGTTATATGCAGGATCTCTTGTAAAAATATTATCAACTTTATCAAAAAATTCCCATATCACTGCTCCATTACCACTCCTATTTCTGTATTGTTTAATGTTTTTATACATAGCCTGGAGGCCACACCATTTTCTTTCGCATGTTTCCCACCCGACATTATATCCATGGCTTAATAAAATTTGACATATAGTCGGATTCAAGAAAGATGATCCCTGCGTCATTTTTTAATATCGTATGATTCAAATCAATACTTCGCCATCATGATAAGTATTGTAAACTATAAAATGAACATGGAAATCATAATGATGACATCCTACGTTTTCCGGTTAGATTGATCGATCTAATTTTAGGTTATGTATAATTAGATAACTAAGTTAGATAATCGCATTTATCGTTTATTAAAAATATGTAATATAAACTCAATAGTCTTTTAATGTACTAAATTTAACATATGCCAAAATACAAATGATAATAGAACTTTATTGAGAAATAACGTGGGTACAAAACAAACAATCCAAGTCTCATCGAGAAATATCACTTCTCTCTAAAAAGGAGAATTTATGTTTTTTAAATAATTCTTCAGGAATAATAATCGCATCTCAGTTATGGTGGATCTCTCCACTAACGCTCGGCGATTATTCTCGTTTTTACATTTAAAGCCAATATTATGAGGTACACGATTTAAACTGCTTCTACTCAATAAAATATGGTTTTCAGCAATTTCTGCATTTAAAGTTTGTACTGTAACATGCTTTTCTAAAATTAAAGATATTATTACTTCAATACTCAACATTTTTAAGGTCTTACTCTGTAAATACATCATGTATAATGTATTTCGGATACTCATTTTACAGCTTTCTGCCAAATGGTCTGTTTTAGCTTTTATATGGGGCCTTTTCTTCCCTGGACTAGATCGAACAGGACTATTTAGTGATCGGGCTTTAATACGTTTTACTGAAGCTACTCCTACCTTCAATCCATCTGCTACTCGCTAAAAGATATTCATTAGAATTTGTAAAATGTTAAATCTCACAATGTTTACCTGTTGTACAGATGTAAGGGATATTAGATGACCACCATTAACCTTCTCTTGCTCGAAATATTCTAATAAATTTAAAACGAGTCCTTGAGCTTGTGACCGTAATGTTTTACGGCGTCGTGACATTCTGGTTTAATAAAGATTGAAACAACAAACAAATTGTGAAACGAAATCAAACGATCAAACTACTAGAAATGTCAAAGCGTTAATGTCAAAGTCATGGTACAAATATGGTAGAAAGCACCAAACAATCGACCTTCGTCATCAAAATCCATGATGTAACAATTGTAGTATGTCAATGTTAGTATTGTGATCGACGTATAAAATTTACGATTTCTGAAGTTTACTTTGAGGTTATATTTACATCAAAATTTACCAAATTTTCTTAATGTAAATTAAATACTTTTTGATAAAGTAAAACAATGTATTCTATGAGTATAATGAAATAAAACTACATCTTGAATTCACCATTCTACTTAATAAATAGTAAAAAAAAAAATCAAACTCTTCGTACTTTTCTTCTATAGTCCGTCTCAACCTTATTATGCAGTACAGGTCTTATGGGAATTGATTTCATGGTTGCCAAATCGTCTCATTGTATAATGTCGTTACAGTTCCGGTTCAATATCTGACATTTTTTGTAATCAAAACATAACCTATACGACTGTTTGTCATTCAATAGGGGAATCCAAATCACGTGATCTAATATGGCGTCTGAGGGCAAACATTGAGTGAACGTTATATCTTTGGCCGTGTTTTTAGTTTAGTTTTGATATTTTCTTGTTGTGTGTATTAAGTTTAGAAACATTATAATAATGCAGAGTGATTACTTAAAGACATTGTTATCCGAATATCCAGAGGTTGGAGAAAGGTATTAGTGAAATCCTTATGAAAAATGAGTAGTTTATAGCAATGAATTTTTTGACAGGTATCAGATGAAAGTTAAAGTAATTGATCGTTTGGATCCATTTACTTTGAAATATGAGGATTTAAACACTTCAATTGATGGTATTCCACCAGTCACCAGTATGGATATTATTGCTTACTTAGTTTTAACACATAGTTATTACACTAAAGAGCAAATGAAAGCATTCAAGAGTCTTAACGCTTACAAATATTTTGAAGCTGGATTTATTTTGCAAACTGGTACAACAGTTGTTAACAACTTCTTCATATTGTGTGGAAAAGTATGTATGTTTTGATTAATGTTAATGTTTTTATTAATCAGGTTATCAATCATTAGGTGAAACATTCACAACGTGCTAATGTAAAACCTGTGGATGTGTGGTGCATTATTGCTAAGGATGGCTCAATTGCATTAGACTTCCATGCAAGTGTTGTAATGCCGGAGTTATTGGGAAAGTATTTCACAAAACATGATGGAGCAAGCCAGCATATTAGGTGGTGTATATGCAAAGGTGTTGATGATGGAAGACCTATGATCAAATGTGAAATAGACAGCTGCATAATACAGTGGTTTCATTTTGAATGTGTTGGCCTCACTGATGCACCTGATATAGCATGGGTATGTAACAAATGCCAAAATATTTGAAAAATTTGTAAATAATAAAATCGGCAGTTGTTTCATGTAATGAAACTAATATGCAGTGTTATTCTATTATTATTATTAAATATTTTTTAAAACTCTCTTGTGTATTATTTCTTTAAGATGTATAGTATATAGTAAAATGTACAAACGTTTGTCCACAGCTGTTGTATTTATGTTTTCTTCTTCAATTAACTTTGCTACGACTGCTGAAAAAGGTATCAAAACAAACCATGCATTACCTAATTAGCTTTATTCATTAATGTTTGAATTAATTATTATACAAGTAGTGATTAGTAACTAGCAATTTGAAAATAAACTTACTTGTAACATAATATGCATAAAAAAAGAAAAGCAGATATTCAAGACAATGTGTAAATCTGATTAAATTAAAATGACAAAACATTATGAAACTTTGTATGTAGCTAAATGCCTACTTAAATTTTAAAACTGACCAAACTGTACAGGTAAAAAGTAGAACAACATATGTAACATAATTATAAATAAAAAATCAATACAATTTGCATGTTTATAAAGGAATTATTGGTGGTGATATATTTATAAGGGCACTACATACAACCACAACTTTATCCAAAGTATTGAATGATTCAGTATTATCCTTTCTTAACATTGATATTGGAATGGGACCTTTTAAAATCCTAAATTTGATATTTCTCTTATTTACAATTTCTGCAGAATGGCCCATATTTTGCGTAGGGTACCAATCTGGATGATTCTCATCTTCCAATGCAGCAGGTTTACCTAAAAAATGCTTTTATTAATCTCAAATACTTGAAATTTCACAACAGTTCTGAATAATTACTGTCATGGCATTAACATTACCAGTGATAAAATGTTTACTGCAAATCCTCTGATTCTTTAGTTTCGATTCTGTAAGATCTTCTCGTTTTATGGCAGCTATCCACTTTGCCCTACATCTTTCAGATAATTCATTTAAATGCTTTAAAAATTTATTATTCCTAACGGCAGGTACAGAATAAAAACTGACATTGTCTCTGTTTGCTCTGCTTCCACAACCCACTACTAAACAAGTCACGGGCATTGTACTTATAAAATATAGTTTTTATATCACAAAAATTAACTTACACATAATATTTACTATATAATAACTGATAATATACTATAATAATCTAGTTCAGATACAATAATTATCGAAAAAGAACACTTTTAAACGAAATTTAAAAACCACCAACATCTGTGTTTGCCCTCAACGGCCATATTAAATTTGATTTGACAGGTCATTGGATTGCCCTATTGATGCATACGATACTGCATACAAAAAATTAATAGTAATTTGAAACACTAAAAGGGGAGAATATATGGGAAGATGAATTAGTTAAAATATTTGTAATAATATAATCCTTTGGGATTGTTCTGTAAAAAAATATTTAAAATCTAACTGAATATTGTAAGCCAGAGTAAATGAATTAATATTTCAAAGAAACACTTAAGGTAAACAATTTTCTTCGTTACTGAATATTGACATCTTAATCAACTATCCACTATAAATTCAGGCCAAGACAAAGTTAATCACAAGTTTATTTTTCATAAAAAACTTTTCTATTTATAAAAACAACTTAAATAATACATATTTATGAAAAGAATAGCAATAACCACACACAACATGTACTTTTATTTTTTAATATGTTACATGACTTATATAGTCTTATTGAATATTAATATGTTAACCTACATTGCGTTATACACATTTAAAGACACAAATTCCTCACAAATTCATTTTGCAAAAACATATTTTCCTATTTATAAGAACAAGTTAATAATACATGATAACATTCATGAAAAAACTAACCATGACCATACTAAGGAGTAGTTACACATATTGTTTTACTTTTCTTCATCACTTAAAGAATCTTGATCTGATGATGAATGTGTGACGTTAATTATAAACTCTTCAACATCGTCTTGCAAGTTGGCAAGTTGGCCAATGTAATTCCGCCAGTTGTTCACTGCTACATTCTGATAACCCTTCACAATTAATTGTTCAATATCTCTTTGTTTGAATGTCGTATTGTGCATTTCAACGTAGTGCTTAACTTGTGCCCACACCATTTCAATTGGGTTTAATTCACAATGATAAGGTGAAAGCCGAAGAACATAATGCCCTTTATTCTTTGCAAATTCATCAATTTTGTTTCTCTCATACTGAGACCTCCAGCATGAATTAATGGAAATCGAGGCCCAAGACCACTTGGTGCTGAGTCCTTACGTAAAAGCTTGTCGACTGCTTTGAACAGTAACGTCAGTCCACTTTTTATTTACCGAGTGTCCTGCATTCACTCATGATTCATCAGTATATATTATAGTTCTACCTAAAAATAAAACAATCACAATCAAACACAAGCAAATAATAAATTGCGTAATGAACATAAAAGTATAACAAATTAAATGATAAACTATACCTTCGTCTCTGAATTTTCTGATGTCTCGTAAGTATTTATGTCTCCATGACATGATGTCATCTCTTTCAATAAGAATACTCTTTCGCCCCACTTTTTAAAATTCAAAACTCATATCATGTAGCAATCTGTAAAAAGTATATGTATATAGGTTATCACGTTAATCAGAATTATAGATCTAGGTATGCATACTTACTTTTAAATGCTTGAAAAAGATAATATGCTTGCTAAAAAGAACGATTTTACAGAAATTATATATAGATAAATTAAAGATATAAAAGTTTACACACTACGGCAAAAACTGACAATTGACAGTAACGATTACCTACTCATATACCCATCATATACTTTGCATAATAGAACTTGCAACAAGGCAACCGGATATAAAGATGTCGTTATTAAGAGACTACTAAAGATAATAAGAGATGCAATATCCCTATTAAACCTGTACTGCATAATAGGGTTGAGACGGACTATAGTGATTATTTCTTAATACTGAAGACTTAAACAATGGTTATATAAAATGTATATTTTAGGAAGCAAACTTTTTCAATAATTCTTCATTGTTCAAAATATCTTTTTAAACCTGACTTCAATTTATATTAATGTCGTACTTTACAATTAACTTGTTTCAAAGGATGGTACAGCTTAAGATAAATTAACTCGTCACTTATCCAAATTTGTAATAAATTATTAATGACAACCCTCTTCAACTTAGGACATACACAAAAAGAAAGTTCCAAATGTTACAGGCAAGTAACAAAATGTAGATATTTATTTTTATATTTGTTTTTTCTTATAATCGGTATAACATTAAGTACAAAATTTAAATCAGTATATGTAGCGAATTTATTATAACATATATTGTACATTTTCTGCTTACGTATTTACCTTATAAATTTAATTATAAGTAACAATTAAATAAATTAATACATCTTTGACTTGAAATCAAAATTCTCGAAGTTGTAATGAAAATATACTCAAAATATTTACATATTCTTATATATTTACATGACATTAAATATGCCCCTCACTGTCACATAAGCAAAGAAGAGCACATAAAATAATAAAACTCCTGGTAATATGAAACTTTTTTAGTATACAGTACAAATATAAATACTAATTTAATATGTTGTTTGTGCTATTTCCATCGCCGAACAACATATCACATTATACTACATCATTACTAATTACATCTCATCAATAAATATTAAACTAACTGTAATCGTCATTAATTACATCATTAACGTCCAAAGTACACTTACAGTGCTACATTGTATAATAACGACATAGGTATGCCTATAATATTTTACTTCTGTAAAAAAAGACAAATTATTTATACTTAGTAATATATGAAAAAATTATCAGAAAAAAGTAATAGATTTTACAGGCATTATTCACTATCACTGTTTCTACTGTCTTCAGAGTCTGAACATTGATTTACATTTATAATAAATGGTGTTACTTCTTCTCTGTCAAGCAACAATTCTCGGTCCCACCATTTTCTGATTTCACTGTTTGTGTGTCTAACAGTATTCGCCCAAATTTCAGGTGTGATCATTTCTAGTGCCTTATTCCACATCTTAACTGCATTTTTTTCCCCATAACCTTGTTCTCCAATGTGTTTATTATAATATGTTTTGGATATTCCCCAGATATGCTCCATTGGGTTGAATATACAATGGTATGGTGGTAGACGTACAACTGTATGACCATGTTTTTCTGCTAATATGTCAGCAACATATTTCTTTTCTGGCTTATTACTAAAACATGAAATGTTACTACAGGAAATGAAAACTACATACCTAAGTGCATACCACTTGACTAAATCTAATAATTCGACCTTTAATAAATCATCTGCAGCAGGTATATTATGGTTGTTTAACCACACTCTTATTTGATCTTTGTTCCAAGAATTATTCGGACATTTATCATATAAAACGCTATGATAACTAGCATTATCCATAACAATCATAGATGGCTCTTCTAGTTTACATAGCAGTTCATTTTCAAACCAATTTAAAAAATTATTTTTATCCATTTCACCATGATAATCGGGATTACTAGTATTTGAAGAAAATACTAAAGATGCACCATCAATAAAACCATTACATGTACCTGCATGAACAACTATGAATCTAGGGGCAAAACAAAATTTGTATTATTTGGAACATGTTTCAATTTTAATGCACAGTACTACCTCTTGCCGTCAACTTTCAACTTTCGAACACTTTTATGACTATCATCTTGCCATGATCTTGCTACAGTGCCATTTTCAAAAATCCAAGTCTCATCCAAATAGACACATTCCATTGGACTTTCAGAATCTAAATTATTCATATATTTTCTTAGAAAATTAGTTCGAGCAAGAGCAACATGGGTTTGTTCCATTAAACCTTTCCGTGGACAGTCTTTCTTATATTTGAAGCCAATATCTGCTAGTACTCTACCAAGAGAATCAACAGAGCCATCAAAGATATGACGCTCCTTTAGCAGTGATAGTAACGAAGCTCTTGTAAAGTGTTGTTCTAAAATTACATAATTAATATTATAACACTAATTTTATTTTCATTGAGTTATATAAGTATCTTACTGTTTTTATACATATCGTATATAGTATCGCGTATTGTTGCTTTTATTGTAGGAGTAACATCACATATAGGTTTTCTCCTGGGACGTGTTTTTTTAGGGCTTTGTTGACCATCATTTTGCTTACGTGTCTTAGAAATACTGCTGACAGATGCAATGCAAATACTCAGAGCTTCTGCAACTCTCTAAAATGATAATAATTTATTTTAAGTAATTACAACAAAACTAAACATACCTCCCGCACACTTGACAACGGTAAAAGAGGGCCACCATTATCCCGTTCACGTTCGAAATATGTAATCAAAGAGCTAATGAGTTTCTTTGACTGACTGCTGAACGGCTTAGGCATCGTTAGTTCTAAAAAGAACTTTTACTGATAAAACTATATTATAAAAAGAACGAAAATAAACAACAACCAAAACCTGAAATACTGTCAAACAATGCTGTCAAATGACTGAATGACTCAAAATCAGAGAAATAGAGTAGGGGAGAACGCGCTTCGACGAGTGCGCATCCAGTTTTAAGCAAACGCTATAGTGGTCGCCATTTTGCAGGAAGGCATTTCTTTTCACACGTAAGTTTGTTTACATTTTTCTAAGTCAATGAACTTTACATGCGAATTGTTGAGCTAGGTATAAATATAACCTTCAAAATGGCGGAATTCAATTTAACTTAGTTGGCGCATCTTTAAGCGCGTTCTCCCCTACTCTATTTCTCTGCTCAAAATGCCTAGCCGAATGTAAACGACGTTACACTAAAGCCAACATCCGTCGTAAATATTTCTAGTAAAACTGGTTGAAATAACGCTAACATTATCATTTTCAATTAATATTAATTATTAAAATAATCCTATAATTATTATTACGTACATATAATATATTCTACATTAATGAAACTATAAATTTAGAAATATATAACATAATTATGTTCGTTGTTATGAAATTGGCAATGCAGACGTCATTATTTTTCCTTTATGACGGAAGTCGATTGATTGCTGCTTTCTGGTATATATAAGGTATGTTCTAGCGCAGCTTCCTTATGACGTCAATTGGATGCAATTTCGTCATACCACTGATATTAAGAAAAGAAAGATTACTCTTGAATAACCACAGATGTAATAGTATATAGATAGCTATATAAAGAATAATAAAATAGACATAATATATAGCACAGTTGTTTACGAATGTGTAACTAAATTAAATTTCTTTACAAATTACCTGTTTAAAAACTCATAAAGCAAAATAATAAGATTGTATTATTGAAAAATCTCCCACTGGATATTATGTAGCACTTTGGTTTACGAAACCTATTTTAGTCGTTTGATAATACAATTTGTAATTACTTTACTGACAAAGTAATTTATCACAAAATAAATTTATGACTTGAAATTGTGCATTTTATGTAGTATATTGCTTTAAATTACTGATACCAATGAATATTGCAAAAGTTGAAAGTATTATAGTAAGAAAACTATTGGTTTAATATTGGATTTTCGTTTATTAATTGTTAATTGACAGGTAATAAATAAAACAACAGATATGGTTACTTTTTTTTATTGGTAAATTTTATTGTTTTTTTTTGTAATTTTCTTTTTTGTTGATAATTATTTTTATTTATCTCTTTTATACGTATGTAAGTTCTTACTCTAATATATGATTCCACAACTTCTTGTGGCAAACTAGTCTTAATATTTTGTACCAAACGCTTTATTATGTTGGTATTTTTGTTAATCGATTTCTTATGGAATTCATTAAACATTTGTTCAGCGTCTTCTGCCATTTTCTTCATAATAGCATTCGGCTGACGTAGACACCGCCTGGAGACTAATCCAATCCAGTTGCTTTCTGGGGATTCAATCTGAGTATCATCATGTAACGAGTATTTGCTTCTGAACTTATGTGCTATATATCCCGCTATATAGTATAAGCCTTGCTTCGCAATATCCCCGGTAGCAGAGGTTGCGGAATGGATTCTTTCGAATTCCGTCAGCAAGTCCATAAATTCCTCATTTATGTCATCCTCAGACACCCTGACAACATTTTCTTCAAAATCTCCAGTTTCTTGCACAAAAGGTTCCAAAACTGTAGTTAAGTTAAGTGTTGCGTCTGTAGTTAGTAACTCTACTACAGACGTATCTTCCTGTGTGTTGACATTTTCTGAAAACACAACAGATGAATGCTTCCCAAGAATGTACCATCTCAATCGATATTTGAATTGTAATGCACTAGGGTGGTCATTGGTGGATCCCATAGCTCGCATATATGAAAAAAAATTTCTATTATATCTTGATTCAGACGTCTAGTAATTATGTACTCAATATTAAAGTTTGACCTTAAATATTGATATAAGTTTTTTAGAGAGCTGTTATTTTGTAGTATCGCTTTTTGAAAAAACATTAAACTTTTTCTTGTACCGACTCTTATATTTTGTATTAATTTAGTCATTTTTTCTATTTTATCCAGTTGGTTTTCAATATCAACACCATATGCATTGGCAGCAATATCAAATTTGGTTTGAGTATTGAACAAATCAAACCAATCGTTAATGATATTAATTATGTCACTAATTTCAGTGCATGCAATATCTGGCATTAAATTATGTTCACCACACCACCTTATCGCTAGCGCCACTGTACGTGAGAGACATTGCACAGCATATTTTACTTTCTGCCTTTGGTTGCCAATTACATCGATGTGAACCTGTGTAAGCTTATGGGCAAGTTTCAAGTCACCTTCCTGTAGGTCAACCAATTTCTGAAAGGGCTCCTTCGTGATCTTTGTATTATTTATGGTGAACCCATGATCAAAAAGATTATTTCTAATCAATTTGATTAAATGTGGCACATCAGCAAATACAAAAATCTTTTTCCCTTCATCAGATGGATGAGTGAAGGATTCACTTTCATCGACAGCTACACCAACCTTCATATTTTTCCATAATTTTCTGTTTCCAGGTCCTAGATCCGAAACAACAGCTACAACAGTGTACTGTATTACTTCTAATTTACATATAATATTTCGGAGGACTTCTACCGACATACCACAGTCGTAATCATAGTATATTACTTGCTTCCATGCCGAAAACAAGCCACGTACCATAACGGTTTGCACTGTTTTGTGCGGTCCTACAGCCTGTTCCCTTTTGCGATCGAAACATATTTCATTAGAGACGTACATCTCGTCAAAAGAAAGTACACACAATCTGTCGCGCTCGGTATACTCATTTGCCTTATATTTCATAATTAGTAAAACCTCTTCCAGAATACCTGGTTTCAATTCCAAACTTGTCGCCCACTTCCTTAAGGTTGATAAGCCTGGCAGTGGATATTCTCTGGTAGTTCTTAAATATCTGTAGGCTTTAGGACTTACGCTTCGAAGCGAAATTGCCGAGGAAATATCTTCAGCAGTCCATTTTGCCTTCATTTTTGTCTTTGATTTTATTAGTCGTATTTGCCCCGGTGTAAAATATTTCTCTAAAATTCTATTGAGGTGACATATTTCTTCAGTGAGGTAGGCCACCTTTTCCTGTAAGGTCTGTATTTTCCCTTGCGATAGAAAATATTGTTCCTTCCAATGTGATAGTGTGTCTTCAGGGTTTTCGGTTGAAGTAGATGGTCTGCATTATAAAATCAAAATTAGAAATGCTCAATACATAAATCATTCGTTATACTATCTTTCACAAACTTGATTTGTTTCATTTTTAAAAAAATGCATATTAAAATATATATTACAGAATTACTGTTTTTAGCATATTCAAATTATTTATTATACACCATAATCTTAATCAATAAAGTCTACAACATTATTACTTACATAACAGCTTATGGCCAAGCATTTCAGTAAAAATGGAACATAGGTATATAGTAATATGTATCAAATAAGAAGTATATAGAATAATTAAATAAGTAAGACTGATTTGTGTACTGTTCGGGCATATGAAAATAGGTATTAATGTGAAGGTAATGATTAAAATCGATAATTTTCTTTCTGTAATTCCTTAATATCATATGTAACAATGATCATTCTCCCTTACAGATTATATTACAGACAATGAATGCTATACTTTTTTAAGTAAAATATCAAAATTTTTACTGACAAAAAGTTTTTATTCAATCAATGAATATTTGAATAATAATTTTATTGATATACAATTTTAATTTGTTTGTCTGTATATTTTGACTTTTCATGTAATGATTTTATTACATTGAATAAATATTATTATTATTATTATTATTATTATTATTATTATTATAAATTACATCATTAATGATATATATATATATATATATTTACTTAAATGAAAAAGCTCCAGGTTTTGTAAATGCTACTTCACAATATTTTTCTGTTTCGCATGTTTGGTTTCTTCTTTCCTCGGGAACAATAGAACAACTAGAACAAATTATTAAAATTAGAATGCTTTGTTTATTAAACATGGTAAGGTAGTATTGCTAACCTTATTTATTTGTTAAAAGTATGAAACAGCAATTTCTTTAAGTATTTTTACATTGCACACCACTTCAACATTACAAGACTATTTAAAACATTTTGAGCTTTTAATTTGACAGCTTATTTGAATACAACTCTTTTCATAATAACTATGCTTTGACAACTCCACTAACGAGTTAAATTTTTCCTTACCTTGTTGAGGAATCTTCTTTTGGCATAGAGAATGTTACTTCTGTATCTTCTACAGTTGGAGGTAACAGGTCGATTTCTTCCGATGGATTGATGGAATAACTGTAATAATTCATTAAATAGGTAATACTTTTTACATTGGCATATAATACATAGGTTATTATTAGGTTCATTGCTTCATACAAACAAATTTATTTGTATTTTTTTAAATACAGTATAAGTAGTGATTATATGAAGGTACGTATTACAGATTAACATTCTTCCTCTGCAACATCCTACTCTGTATACTAAATAATTTAAAAGTAAGTACACTCATGCGTTATTTCATATCTGTTACCTTGATGTTGATGGTTGTAAAGTCGAGTAATTTACAGCAGCTTCACTATGTGTATGTATATACAATGTGGGAACAGCTGTTTTATGAAGTATTTGGTACGATTTTATATATTTCTCTCTCATCTGTCGATTATCTACATACCACTTCTCATATGCGTCTCTTGCAAAATGAAGTGAACATATATAATCTGTAAATAATAACATCATTAAAAGGTACACAAATACGTCCAAATACAAAACCTACGATTTCTTGTGTTTTTTATCCTTCTACCACAGGCTTGTATCCACTGCTGAGATAAGTTTCGATCTTTAGGAAAACGAAAATATTTAATATTCCTTCCTCGAGTGTTTTCTGACCTGCTTTTGCAGCTCAAGACACAGCAGCTTACCATATTAGATGAGCTAAAGGTAGAGGCAAATGTATTGCTTTATAATACAATATTTAATAAACTCATTACCTTCTATGTTATAACCTCTTCTTAAGTTCTAAATAAATCAAATTAAAAGTCTTTGGCTTAATGAAAATATTCACAAATCTTAATAACTACACTAAACATATAAAATAATAATTATAATGACACAAAATACGATATAATCGGATATAACTCTTCGAAATCTAAATATAAACAAAGCACAAACTCAAAACTACAAACATGTGATGGATGACGCAACACATATGACGAAATTGCATCCAGCGCAGAAATAGACGAATTTGAGTCAAAGTTGTAGCATACCTTATATATTTGTACCATGGTCAAAGTCAAAACGCTAAACGGAAGTGTATGAAATAATACAGCGCATGCAATCACTCCGTCTTTGTCTTGCTCAAATAAATTCTATGAAACGTATGTCGTGCTTGCATCGCACTGAAATCATCATGCATTCGCTTATGCTATCCTTGTTATACAAGTTGATACTATTTGTTATTCGGATATAGACATAATTCTTTGATAGAATTATATAGTAGTGACGCAGGGATCATTTTTCTTGAATCCGAGTGTATATCACTGAACACTTTTTTTTTTTTTGTGAGGCAATAGCAATATATCCTTTAGTTTAAATAGTTCCTTTAGTAAAAGTAACACAACTGATCGTGGGCATAAATATCGATCAGAATCTGAAATATTCAATTTTATTGCATATAAAACTAAAATATGTTTTCTTTATTCTCTTCACTGCCTCTATCAGGAAATGAACATGAAGTAATAATAGTAGTTTTTGTACCAGTAGTAAAAAATCATAGCATTTTTACACGTAACAAAGCGCCACGAAATGACATTTCACGACCTGGAACTAATAAGAGGTAAATAATGAGGCCATTATTGACCTAGGGAAATAATGAAAACAAATAAAACGAATGCCGCAACCATGCACTCATGCTTGTAGTAGTAGTAGTATGTCAAGTTGTGAACCGTCAAAATAAATAACTCTATTTTAGGCACAATTTTAGGTTAACAATAACAGAATTATAATATACGTTTATTTAGCAATTGCTATTAATTTTATATTTTCTAACAATACTTTGTTGTTTACATGAAAAAAAAAAGCATTTGTCTATTAATACATAAAATATGTATGATAGTATAATATGGAATCAATATATCACCTAACTATTACAGATGCAAATAATTATTTAATTCATATTGAAAATTCCTGTATATATTGCAGGTGTGGTTGCGTAAGTAGATGTAGGTAGATCTTGTAACATACATTCTATATTTTTTTTATTTACTAGGGAATCTTCGATATAACCTTTAGCTACAAAGTGGTTCCATTATTACAAACTTTTGAGACGTACCATTTTTGCTATTGTGGATGTGAATAACAATTAAATTATCTCTCATGATGACATCAGAAATTAATAAATTACACAAATCATCCTTCGGCATGCACCAGCAACACCAATTACAAGACCAGTCTACAGAGATATAAATTATCAATAATTTCAAAGTATTAATATATAAACATACTATCTTAGTTGCAATGTAACATATGTCGGGTACCTCAGTAAAGAATTTTATAATTTCCTCGAGTAAATACTAATGATTTTTTGGGCTTATAATTTTAAGTTTTTCTTTTTAAAAAGGCAACTAATTTAAAATATTTTGATATGTTAATATTCTCTTTTAGGCCAAGTGTAGCTTTCAACATTGAATATTGCGCCCATAAAGTCGAGGCTTTTTTATTTTTTGAATATTCATGAAAATAAGCCAGAAGTACGTTTTCAGAAGTTACTACTGTATATTTGGAATTATACCATTTTTTAAATTCTGTAAATGTTTTCATGTATAAGTGATTGTGATTAGATTTATGCGGAAGCAAGTTCTCAGCTGCCTGTTCTGCAATCTCGCGCATTTCAGGTGGTGTACATCTAAACTCTTTAGACATTATAAATGGAATGAAAAATAATCTAAAAAATACTTGACTTTTAGTTTCAGCATTTACGTCAAAACTTATTTGTAAACATCAAAATATAGCCTACTTATTTGTTTACATGAAGTTTTATTACAAGGGCATTCTTACATATATGAGTAAATTTATTCATAATTATTAAGGTTTTAAGGTCCAATTAGACTACTGGTACAAAAAATAGTATACATACTACGGTTGAGAAGACTATTATTGCCCTTGTGGCTTAAATTCCTCGGCGCTTTGCGCCTCGGAATTTAATCTCGCCACTCGGGCAATAATAGTCATCTTCTCAACCTTGGTATGTAATATACTATTATCTCACTTGCATTTGATTTTTGACCATACATTATTCCATTGGTATGTAATTTATAATATTTCTCTATTAATTTGTTCTTAAAATCCCCATCTAAATAAAATTAATTTATACAGAAACTATTCTACACAGGTGTATTTATTGTGGTAGCTTTATCCAATTCATAATCTGTTAAAAAACAAATAAAACGCATTCCATTCTGATGTTCTAATGTAACTTTTTTGGTATTTGAAGTAGATGCTTCCATAATTAATGTTAACGATTGTATGATGAAGCAAACTAGAATGTTTTAGAAGAGACAAGAGGTTATGTTTTTAAATTGTAAACAAATCGAAGTTGGTATTACAGGCACAGACTACTCCAGACAGGCAACTCTTTGGCAAAAATTTATCCATAAATAATGACAAGGATAGATATATCTCTTATCTTTACATATTTTGATAAGGCAGCGTAGATGGCAGCACAAGTAAATTTAGGCGGCAAAATTATATAATTAATTAGAAAGAAAAATTATATATTCGAATATTAAGTATTTAGGATACTAAGATTTATATTACAAGAAAAATAAATGGTGAAATATTATATCTCACCATTTATTTTTCTGTAATATAACCATAGAATTTTATATGGGCATAAATGTTACCATCAATTTAAGTTGCTCGACAAAATTTAATATCAAATTTATAATTATTATAAGTATATTTTTCATTAACGTTTTGTGTAGTTATTGCAATTTTATGCTAATAAGCTGTATTACAAGAGTGCTAATTTAAGTGAATTCTTAAAAATATGAATAATTTCTAGCATCTATTTGAAAAAACTGGTTTTTATTAATTTAAAGAATATCTCACGTGTTCAAACATACTTGAGTAATAATAACATACATTTTGAAGTTATGATTATTTTCACAAATAAAGAAGTTTGTAAAAGAGGGAAGTGAAGCAAAATTGTTTGGGAATAAACAAGTAGACATTTATTTATAACAAAATAATACACATTTTAGATTTAGCAAATATGCAATTGGTGTCTTAAAAGGCGTGTTATAAATAATATTTACCTTTATTTAACTGGTCATACTTCAAATTGGTAGCTAAACAAGGCAAACTTACCTATGTCATTTACATAATAATAAGATAATAATTTTACAACACAATAAGTGGTAGTTTAGTATATTAAAGTAATAATAATACTATTTTATTCATCCGTTCGACCATATACATGCATAGTACAGATTGGGTAACATTTCAATATAACATATATACTAATAATATAAAGTATGGGCAATAAAGCAGTTCATAAATATTTAAAATATGTAATAAAATATCAATTTTTATATCTTAAAAACCCCAACTATAACAATGTTATTATAGAAATCCACCAATACAAATACAAAAGTTGTTCTACATTAAGTTTTAAATACAATTACCCTCTTAATAATATGATATTTGCAAAAAAAAAACTGCTTTCTAATAAGAGTTACTTCGAGTCGGAATTTTGAAAATGATGCTATACAAAACTTGTAAATTATGTTCTAAATGCTTTTATACTGCTATTATTAAAATACATTATATACCTCCCCTTTGAATTATATTATTTTATCCTTTATTCATGCCTTAGTATTTTAAGTTTGCGCTGGATACTACGTCAATTTATTTGAAATTGTTTCTGTTGTTCATTTTCTCGTTTGCAATACCATGGGATACCAACCTGGCATATCGCTTTAACTATTGCAATCTTTAATACAACGCTTGGCACAACGAATTTGCGATATTAAAAAATGTTTGGCACGAGATGAAATATCATCAGAGTTTTTTAACAATCCATATTACATAGATCTTTGATACTTTTAGCTCTTCGCTTGCATTCTCTTTTTATTTTTCTAATTTGGTCCTCTCTTTTCCTTATAACATTTATCAAGGTCCTTTCTCTAAGCATTAACTCACAAGACCTAAATCCCTCCACACCCTTAAAAAGGGGACGCCGCTTCCTTGAATATGCTGGAGTACTAAAAAAGAAAATAGCATTTTTTTAAAATACAATATAAATAAGACTATGAACTTTAACCATGCCCATATCTATTGCAGTATTATTTGCCAATCTGCATAACTACAGATAATATTCACTTAATATTTTTCAATAATTTAAAAGAACTTGTAGGTGTTGTTGATAAGATGCAATCAAAATTGATTGATATGATTAAAATAGTCAATAATTAATATTTTCACTATTTTGATTTTCACAATATTTGAAGAATATTGATGTTTATTGATATTTAAATAATCACTATACTTTACCTTATTAGTGGTGACTCTTCTATTATTGTGCTTCCCAATGCAGAAGGTACTTGCTCTGATATAAAGACTTCCTCATCATATTTCATCTCCAGACTGTTGGTATCCAGTACTTGAACAATCTGATATCAAGGATGCTTTTTGTTCGATAGCAGCACTAGTACTTGCTACAGGTGATGTGAATGTGATGGTTGGACAAAATGATGTTGCTGGGTGTAACGTTGGCACTGCATCAAGTTTTAAAATAAACGTATGCTCTTTATATGAAACTGCACTGAAATGCCGACTGTTAATTCTATGATTTTGAAGAGTTTCTCCAGAAAAAAACATTCCCATTGCTTCTTGCCAAATTTTAGACCTAATAGTGACACGAAAGATCCATTTGAATCAAGTAAATTGTACACTTTTTTTTAATTATTATACAACTCATTATATTCCGGTTTACTTATTGATACTAACGAAAATATCGATAGACATATTTTATTCATCGCGTAAAAAACCTACTTTACTAAATTTCTGGGGAAGCAATGCAGCTTAACAACTTCATCTTCTCCATAACTGCAAACAATGCATTTATGCACTTTACAATTTTAGAAAAACAGAAATTTGTTATCAACAGGTGTAACCACAACAATAACCAAAATGGAAATTGTCAACACAACAAAAATGGCGAAAAATTTAAGTTAACGCATGCGTGTACTTGTCTACAGCAGCGCCTCTATCTCGCTGCCTTATCAAAATGTGACGAGGATGAGAAGAGTATCTTTTATTGTGTATTAGACAAGACCAGAATATTACCGGATAAATTCGTAAACCTAGTTACCGGTCTGGAGTAGTCTGTGTTACAGGTAAACAACACACTTAACGATTTCGCCCAACTCAGGCAGCCAGCGGGCGCGATTTATAACATGACCGGTTTTCCCAAACAGCTAATCGGGAATTTGACTGGTCTGCCGGTCTGCCCTCATACTTAACGAAATGAACTAGTCCGACCGTATACTTAACGCGGCATATGTTACAAAGATTTTGTTTTCAAAATAAATGCAAATGTACATATTTGGAAATGTATTTATAAATGGAAAAAATTTTCATTTTTCTCAAAACTTTACATATACAAAAAATACACGTCAAATAGTTCACAAATTTTACAATAAAGAAGATTATTTATTATGAAAATGAATTTCAAGATTTTCTTCTTCGCCTTGTTAATTTTTGTATACTTTGGGAGGCCATTAAAAGTGAATTTATCGTCTCACTACACAAGCGATTTCTAGTCTGTTTTTATTAAATTCACTTTTGAAAAAATTCTCTCACAGACGGCGTTTGAATGGGGAATTACTAACAAATCTAATACAAAATTTGCCAATTCTCTAAACTCATAATTTGACATGATATGAATTTGAGAAATTTTGTACCAGTCTTTATCAATTGCAGCTTCGGATGGAAAAATAATCCGTGCGTTCAGGGAGTTACGGCGCCGCTAGCGCTGAGCTGTGCTAGCCAGGGCTGCCGTTTCGGTACAATTGTACTGAATTCAGTACAAAACTTTAAAATTCAGTACGTCAGTACTACTTTCTGCAAAAATGTTAGTTTCAGTACGAAATTACGCAGATAAAAATTAATAGAAAATAGTTTTTTTTAAAGAAATTAACAGAACGGTCTAATGACGTTAGATAATATTTGAATCATAATTATATCACACTCATATTGAAATTAATTCTATTTATATTACTATACTATAAGTATTTGTTTTCGTTACTACATAGTTTGTTAATGTGCATACGTATACAATTAACAAAATCACTATTAGTAAACATAACAAACAAAATATGATCATTCGGCGGCTTTGCAAGTAAGCACAATACTTGATCACCTCTCCCCGAAGTTTAGTATTCAGCGAACTTATAAAACCCTTAGCAAACAGAATTAAGTCGTATGCTGTAATTAAGAGAAGAAAAGAAAACGAAACTTATCAATGAAAGGCGCTTTGAATCATATTATTCTAATATTGAAATAAAATTTTAATACGTATTTCTTTTTCCAATTCTATATATTATAATTGCGTTTATAGAGGTCTGTTCCTATACGTTCTTTTCATAGAACATGCATACCAAGATACCCATACAAATTGATACAAATACACATAATATGCATTCGTATAAACAAAATCATCATTACTATATAAAGACAAAATAAATGTGAAAATATAGCGTCTGTACGTTTTAATTTCCATTCTGTAAACATCCCTGCTATGATTAAGATATTAATTTCTTTTTTAAATTACTATAATCTGTATTTCTTCTACCTCTTTTACAATGACGTTAGAAAACAAATATCCTTTTATAACAAACTTTTTAAATTTCCCGCCATTCAGTACATTTTTACCGAATTCAGTACGTTTTCAACTAAAATTTCAGTACATTTTCGAACGGGCTTGCGGCAGCCCTGGTGCTAGCTCGAGCGGTGTCCTGAACGCGACTGCTGAGTGCCGGCCAGAGAAATAGAGTAGGGGAGAACGCGCTTAAAGATGCGCCAACTAAGTTAAATTGAATTCCGCCATTTTGAAGGTTATATTTATACCTAGCTCAACAATTCGCATGTAAAGTTCATTGACTTAGAAAAATGTAAACAAACTTACGTGTGAAAAGAAATGCCTTCCTGCAAAATGGCGACCACTATAGCGTTTGCTTAAAACTGGATGCGCACTCGTCGAAGCGCGTTCTCCCCTACTCTATTTCTCTGGTGCCGGCGCTGGAGCTAGCGGTCGCCATCTTGCCTAGCGAAAATAAATTTCGCTCGATGACGGCGCTAGAAAGAAGTGGGGATAAGCGGTGAATATTCAAATATGAATTTAAAAATTCAAACCCGCGGATTAATAAACACATTAATTTATTAATTGTAGTAGTAAAAATCATTTTTACGGTTGCTGTTGTACTTGTTGTTATATTTAATGTTATGCGAAAGTTATAGGTAAATTTATCATATAAAATAGATATTGATAAGTGAATATCTTTTTTCTACTTGAAATAGATTATTTATTTCTAATAAACAAACAACTGTTAGTGAATCCTAAGTAATATATGAAAATAAATTTGGCTCGATGACTTAGCAGCGGTAAAAGAAAGCCGTTAAAATTCAAATTTGAATCTTGTGAATAATACGATCAATAAAAACTTCAATTATGTTGCACAATAGATCTTAAATAGTGCCTAATGTCTTTTTGATATGTTTATATAAGTATTGAAATGTATTTTGATATAAGATATAACTAACAAGTAATGTCAAACAGCATAATTCCTTCTAATTTAGCACTAAATTTAATCAAAAATATTAAGAGCTGCTACTGAAACTAATGAGCTATATATATATAATATTGTTTGTTTTTGAGCCTTATCTTCTTATTATATTTTCGTGTTCTAAAATACATTAGTATTGTATGCATAAGTATAGATAGCTACATAGTCTATTAGGTAACGTAACTTATGACTTTTACACAAGATCTACCATCAGATTCCAGTACGATAAATGTTGGAATAATATTGCTTCTTCAACCACAACAATAAAACAAACACAATGTTATCAGTTTATGTCATATTTATTTATCAATAGGATAGGCGATTTATTTATTTATTTATACACTTATTACAAAGTAACATTCAAAAAATACATCAATTACTTACTTATAATTGAAATGAACAACTATTCACAGTGCCGATAAATATCTCAGCCAACACTGCTAATATAATAGTGTTAATCGTTACATCATCTTCAACTAAAACCTCAAAACATTCCAACGAATTTGCTAACATCAGATTTCAATAAGTTAAATATTGGAAGAATATTGTTTCTACAACTACAGTAATAAAATAAATATACAAAGTTATTTCTTTGTATTAAATTTATTTATCACTTATAATTATATGTTTATACTCTTACTGCAACATAGCATTCCGAAAATTCATCAACTAATTAAAACTAAAATGAATACTGTTCACAGTGCCGATAAATATTCCAACCAAAACTGCTGATATAATATTGATAATAGATACATCATCTTCATCGAAAACTTCGACATAATCCATATAATAATACACTGTAAAATGTAGTATTAAATATTTAGACACACTTTATATTATAGTAAATAATTTACCATCTCCTCGGTCAATTCTAAAATAAGGATTTTATATTGCTATCATAGTGCGAGCAAGTTGAACTGAAGAAGGTTGGCAGCACAAATTTTCTGTTAGCAACACTGAGTAGTTGGTATTGAGTAATTTGGTTACTTAATAGTAAACAAAGGTTAATGCTATCGTAACCTAACATCTTACTGTCAGATAGTAAAAATTGATGGATGCGAGAATTGAATTTTATAGTACATTTTTTAAAATGAAAGCCAGAATTGTTGTGTTATTAAAGACATCGCCCCGTAATATTTGACTACGTTTAAAGATTTATTTTTGTTGCTGCGTTTTTACAAATCCTTCATATCGTGATAACAAACTTCAGAAACCCTGGAATGAAATATTCACTAGAGGAGCTAGGACATATCAAGAAAACAAATTATATATTGGAATGGTGTAATTCTGCTTTGATTTAATTTCATTTTAGTGATTGTAACTCTGGTTTATTTTCAATAAAATTTTTAACTAAACACATAAAATACAGTAGACACACATGAATCTCCACAAAACACATAGATATGAAAGCACTTATTTAAGTTGATTAGTGTACTGTGATTGACACTACAACAAATGTTCAAGATGACCCCCATCATTCTCAGTACACAGCTGTACACGTTGTTTAATATTTTCAAATACCTTCTGTAATGTATCGATACTTATGCTATTAATCGCTTGAGAGATTGCATTTTTTAGCTCGTCTATATTGTGCAACCTTTGTTGAAAAACCTTTTGCTTCAAGTATGCAAACAAGAAAAAATCCAATGGTGTCAAATCGGGTGAGTGCGGTGGCCATATTCCTCTACTTATTAGTCTGTCATCAAAATACTCTTGTAGATACGTTATTGTCCTTGCAGCTGTATGCGCAGAGGCTCCATCCTGTTGAAAGTACCCATGTTGCAACTCATCTTCATGTAGTTCATTAACAAATACGTTAAGGATATTTTCTTGGTATCGTGCAGCATTTATTGTACCGTCGAAAAAGATTGGTCCTATTATTCGTCTGCGAGACATGGCTACCCATATTACAATCTTTATAGGATGTAAATCATTTTCTTCGAATATATGAGGGTTCTCCGATGACCATGTACGACAATTTTGACTATTAACATAGCCGGAAAGGTGAATCCATGCTTCATATGAGAAAAATGTCAGGTTCAAGTCATCGTCATTGTTCAGATGATCCATAAACCATTGACAATAATGCCGCCTTTGCTCAAAATCCTGTGCATATAAATGTTGGTGTATAGTAACTTTGTAAGGGTGCATATGCAAATGCTTCTTCAAAGCAGTTCGACAGCTACCGTAAGACACACCTAGAATTATTAAATATAATACAATATTTCAAATATAATATGTATATTTATACCAGACTGAGCAGACAGCTTGCGTAAAGATTTCTTTGGACTAGCATGCATCCGTTCTGCTAAATCCTCTACAATATCTTCAGTCAAAACGTAGGGCTCGTTAGCTCGCTTTCGCTTCAAGATACTTCCTGTTTCCGTGAACCTTCTTACTAATCTACTACAATGGTGGACAAAAGTTTCATACACAATAGGCACGTCAGGGAACTGGGTAGTAAATTGATGTATACAACATTGATTGGAATAGATCCATTGCCCATTCTCATCTTGAACACCACTACGAAAGTAAGCCATCAGAATGAAGGTGTCTTGTTCAATAGTGAACGGCATGTCAGCACGCACTTGCTACGTATAATTGTCTTAAGAAACACAGTTTTAGTATACTTAAACAGAACTATAAACTTGAAGCAAAAAATTCGAGATCTAACGAAACACGATAAATGACGGATGACAGTTGTCAAAATAAACAGCAGCAGGCAGGAGTGACTAGGCAGGGTCTTAAACATTCGATCAAAAAAAAAGGATCACAGCAGGGATTTTGGTGCAACCAACCTTCTTCAGTTCAACTTGCTCGCACGGTATATTAATTACACACCAAATACGTTGACTTTATTTTTAGTTTAGATTTTAAAAGTACGTATGTCACGTCTTCATACTTCAAACAATAATAATAATTGTGATAATAATTAAATTAAATAATAATAAACTTCAGAACGCCATATTGCCGCTGTCAGACTTCAGAAGTAGTAAAAGTACGCATGTCCAAGCAACAATTTTAAAATTTACTACTGTGACCCGTTCAATGACTTCTGGCGCTGGCCACAAGCTCTAGCGGTATACGCTTCCAGCGCCGTAACTCCCTGAACGCACGGAATGTTACAATTCGATAATTATGTTACAAGTGGCAACACTGTGACAATCTGTTGTCTGACATGCTCCTCAATGACGTCATTGACAACTAATGACAACTAAAGTGAGCATACCGGTATACTATGATGTGACTCAGTTTCAGTAGTGTTATATGCATGTTGCCTGAATTTATTTTTTTAAAAAGGATAAAAGGCATGAATACTAGAATTAAAATGAACGATAATTTATCTTAGCAATTTTTTTTTTTGCTGTAAGGAATTAATAATGGCACAAAAGCCTCGAAGGCAGGTAGAAAATAAACCGTCATTTCTACTGTCTCCAGAAGAAAACCAACAAATTTTTAGGTTGGTTGGATCAAGATGCAAAGTATGTGTACAAATAATATGTATACTTATAATATTCTAATGTCTTTTGTTGTAGACTATAACAACAGCCATAGTGCACCTATACCATACACAGTCACCTAGTCATTTACAATGGGTAAAGAAAGATACAGGAGTGTTATGTTTCGTAAGAGACAGTGTCAGGAAAAATTACTTCTTTCGTTTATTTTCTTTAAAAAGAAACTGCATGGTGTGGGAACATGAATCTTATAACCAAATGAAATATGATTGTACATGTCCATTTCTACATTCATTTGAAGGAGATGTATTCATTTAATGCTAGTAATAGTATATTTTATACACATTTAATTTATTTTTTAGAAATGCATATATGGTTTCAATTTTGCTTCGACTGTTGAAGCAGAAGAAGCCAAACAAACCATAACTGAAAAATTAGCAAGAAGACGTAAATCAGGTATTAATTTCTATAATACAGTGAATATTTCTCATAGAATATCTTATTATTTATAGATTATAAAAATGCACCAAGACGAGGTGATTCTATGGTACTGACAAACAATACTGATCATTACCAAAATGCGGATCAAAGAACTCTTAATATCAAGCAAGGTGAAAACATTGTATTTTTTCTATATGACGTTAACTAACAACGAAATTTTAGCAATGAAAGAGAAAAGGAGAGGAAACTTCACTATACCAGATATAGGCAATCCTTCAGAGTTTCGTTGTATATTTCATATTGGGAGGCATCGAGATAAGGGACTAGATGTTATAACAACTGATTCAATGTATCAAGAAATATTTAAAAAGGTGAATACATTTTATTATTTTAGCACATATATAGAGTCAAAAATATAATAAGTAAAATAAGAAGTGAATTAAAATTTTACATCTAATGATAAAAATTAACTTTGATTTCATTTAAAAGAATTACATTACAATGTTTTAATATTTCTGAAATTAGTTTTTGTATATGTAAAGTAGACTTAATTTCATGGGTAAAAATCGCTACAGTTGTAGGTAATTATTTTAGCTAGAAAGCTACAATGTCATAAGTTAACACAAATTAAAAACTTAAAAAATGTTTTTGAGTATACATATAAGTATCACTGATATTATGATTGTTTTAATAATTTTATCAAATGATTCTTGACCTTAAAATTTTAGAATTCATATTCAGGATTATTTGAAATAAATTTTTAGAAGATTAATTGAATGTGGCTGCATAGAGTTTGACTTTTAGGAATAAAAGATATACAACAAATTGCCTGAAACTGGAAGAAACTAGCAGACCATTTAAAATTATGTATTTAAAAAGTACAATAAAATTAGTAGTAATAAATTTGTTTCAGAAAAGGCATATGCATGTAAAAAAAATTAACACACAAAATAACTAACAATACATACTGAGGACATTCTAAAAATATTACTGACTAAATTGTGACTTAATTTAGCAATCCTTAGTTTTAATTTCTTACCTAAGTTGTTGCTTGTAATTCCTGTTTGTTGTAAAAAAAACAATCCTTATTGATTTGGAATGAATAAAGTATATAACACGTCTCAAAAGTGTGAGCCCTATTCTAGTATTCATATTATTTGCTGTTCTTCATAAGAAATTATTACAACTAATATTGTACATACTAATTGTCTATTTGTGCATTGTATCCATGAACTCCAGTCTACTTTTACCAATGAAGCTTGAGCACAATGATACAATACCCTTGTCTATCTTCTCTGTAACATTTTATATTATCCTTCCTATATTTTTTTGTCTTGCATATGGTAATTATAAATTTTCGCATCAAAAATCATTCAAGTATCTGCAATATTAAGAAAATATATGAGTACCTTTAAAATTAATCAGAATATTCAATTTTCTTTTCAGGCTGGTATTGGTGAACAAGACTTACAAAATAGCAAAACTAGAGAATTTATTTTAGATTTTATACAGAATTACTCAGATGTAGAAAGTATTAAACAAGAAACAAAAAAGACCAAACCCGCTGCTCCACTTCCTTCATCTCCACTTCCTCCATCACCAATTCTTTCATCGCCACTACCTTCAACTCCTGCCCCTGGAGTTCCTCCAGTGCCACCAAGAACTGCTCCAAAACCACCACATAATGTAAGTACTAGTAAGAATACATTTCATCTTTTTAGCTGATATCTATTCAATCGTACAATTTTTACTAATTATAATTGCTGATACTCTGAGTTTCTACATATTTTAAGATGAAAGCCCTATTCTAAAAAAAAGATTGTTCATTTTATTATAGCTTATCCATTTGTAAGGAAAAAAATATATTTTCAATTATATATAAGTTATTCTTTTATATATTATTATTATTCTATTTAATTTTAATAGTACAGTAGACACTTGATAGTGTGAACCGAATAAATCAATGGTTATTCACATTAACAAAGGTTATGTGTAATACGTAATAAACTTTGGTAATGAACAAAATATGAAATATAGTACTTTAAAAAATAGGAACCAATAAATAAAATTACAAAAATATATTTTTTGCACGACCCTTGCATAATAGGCACGTTCACTCCCTTAAATGAGGGAGTGAAGTGACTCTTTTGCTCCCTTGGTATAAAAAACATAGCCAACTCAATTTATGAATTTAATCGTTTATTTAATATTAATATTGACATTAATGTTAGTACCACCATTAATAGTGAACAAATATGTTAATGGACTAATCACACGTTGCTTAAAGCCGCTAGAATTGGACAGTCGATTTTCTTTTACATTAATATCCACTTGATTTGACCCACTGGAAGTTGACGGTCGATTTTCCTTTTCCGAGTCTTTTCCGATTAGAATTTTTTCGGAAATCAAATTCTTATTAACTAATGAATTTTCAATATATCCCTCTGCGACAGTATCAGATTTCCATCCGCCATGACGTTTTATAACTCCAATTTCAACACCTGAATCGGCCAGAAAAGATGTTGATGAGCGCCGAAAGCAGTGGCCGGTGTAGGAAGATGGATTGGGTAAATTGAGGTATGAAGCTATTTGCTTAGGCAATCCTCCAAAAGTATTCTTACCTACGGGTTGTGTGGAACATTTGTTATTTCTGTAACATACAAAAAACCGTCTATGATCTGTGTTTTCTTTCCGCAGAACCATATATTTTTTACAAATAACAACAAAATCAATTGCACAGTTTTCTTTGGAGACTATCGTAAATGCTCTATTTACATGATTTTTGGTATTGTTTACAGATACCAAAATAGTTGATCCCAAGTCTTGGACATCATCTACTGTCAATTTTACCAGTTCATCCGATCTTAAAGCCCCAGCAATTCCCATAATCATTGCTACCTGAAATCATAGTGTATAATTATCTTAAATTAGAAACATTAACTTTTTTAGTTTACCTTAACCATCAAGTACTTTTCTTCTGGAGCGTCTATTAGAAATTGATGAACTTGCTCCTTAGTAAGAATTTTTGATTTTTTTGCCTGGTATCCAGTATTTTGTCTTTTAAGGAATGCTACTAATCGTGAGTACTTGCTGATGTCGACATTATTTTTCACGCTAAGAGTAGCTTTTATCATTGAATAATGTGACCACAGTGTTGAAGCCTTAAAATGCTTCGCCTTTTCGGCAAAATATACCAGGAGCACACTCTCGCTATGAATTTCATCTACTTCTTTTACCAGACACCAATCACAAAATTCCTTGAAGCACTTTTCGTAGATCTTCCTAGATTTTTCTGGCAATAAATTCACAACTATTTTTGAAGCCGTTTCTTCAATAGTTTCGTCACACATTTTTCCAATGCTTATTTAACGAAGCGAAGAAAATACGGGCAGTTTCTCGATATTCACAAAAAACCAATATGGCTACCCTTATTTATCGGTCGTCAAGGGTTTCCATCAGAACCAGCATGATTTTTGCGTTCGACAACTGGAAACGTCATGTTGACAATTTTTAAAAAAAGTTAGATTTCTTCAATTAAAATCGTTTGGGTCGTGCAAAAAATAGTATATACACCTCGGGAGTGAATGAATTTCTCCTCGGTGCTTTGTAGAGCCCTCGGGCTTCGCCCTCGGGCTACAAACTGCACCTCGGAAAAAAACATCATTTCACTCCCTAGGTGTATAATATACTATTTTGCCCAAAAAGTCAGAAATTTTTGTTTGTGTCGGGATTTGTTATTTTTTTCATAATGGTTTTTTCTCTTTTTCTCTTTATATAACTATAAGGTTTGTAATATCAATATCATTCTGCGTTGCCCACTGAATTAATAATTTAAGCATTTATTAGGGTATTTAATGAATCTTTATTAAAGGATTCAGATTTTCTTTCGATCGCCTCACTTTCCTCAGCATAATTTTTTAATTCAGTTTTTTCAATGAATTATTACACCGATTCCACTCCAGCAAACAACAGATTCTTTTAATGCTGCTTACAATTAGGACAAATTTGCATATGTATTATGGAGACGGGACAGACCTAAGGTACGAATGAACGCAGAAGTTCTGTGTACTGTAGGCCGTGTTTATGTTGAAGTAAGAACGACGATGTTACCGAAGCGAAGAAAATTACATATGTTGTTGATTTGAATGCACGTGTTTATATAGGAATAATAGCGCACGAACTAAATACATACGAATTTTGCAAATGAATTTTATTTCCATAAGTGAGGGTACAGTTTGTTCACTGAATAGGATGGCCCAGCGGAATTAATATGTAGTTCACCTTATACGGTGTTTGAATTACCGAGTGCCTACTGTATATTTATATATACAACTTCTTGACTTATAAATTACCTTTTTATTTTTTTAATAGTGTAATGAAGTGTGAAAATATATTCTATACTCGTCATTTCTCTTATATAAATTTAATAAACCATAATATTTAAAGTATAAAGTATGGTTGAGTCGCTCTCGCAACTGCTATGTGCCACTAAATTAAAATGGCGTCAAATATATATAACCTACAAACGCCATTTCACTCTCATAAACAATAATATTCATACACCTTTTGACGTTTGTTTTAATTGTCATCTAAACAATTTAAATATGTCATCAATGCTAGCCTACTAAACAGTATAGCCAAATGTTATATAAAATATAAAAATATATGTTTTTTAATTCCGGGGACCAGAGAGCCATATGTACACTATGCAATATATGATATTTTTGACAAATTTATATATAGGTTATGTACATATGGTATGTGTATTAGGGATGTAACGGAAGTGGGTTTATCGGAACCAAAGTCGGAATCGGAGTTTTTAAATTTGATTTATCGGAATCGGAATCGGAGGCGGAGCCGGAGGCAGAACAGAGATGTGTTTTAAGAACAATCTAATAAAATAATACAAACAAACATTATTCAGTTTCTTTAATTTCAGTTAACAATAACAGGGCTTCCAGTGAAGTCAGATAATCAGATTTAGTCAGATTTCTGTAGTCTTGTCTGATTTTGTCAGATTTCTTTGAAAATGGTCTGAAAAGTCAGATTTTTCTCAAATCACGAACTAAAATAAACTTGATAACTTGATTCTGTGGATTTCTGTCAGCCACTAGATCAAATTCAGATGAAATTTCAATAATTATCTGAAATTTGAAATTTATTTTAAAATTTGAATTTTAAATTTTCCGCGCCGCTGTCATTACAATACATTATCGGTATTGCAGATCGGCAATTAATTCGATCACCGCGTTCGATCAGCGAATAGGTTAAGTTTTTTTTATTATTTTTTGTCACTGCGCTTTTTGTGATGTGGGCAATGTGAGCTGAAGAATGGGACTGCGAATGATGACAATTGGGAAAATACTGTAAGTTGTGCTTTTATTCAGTATAACAAACTGGATTCTATTTTTATAACTTTATGGTAGAGATCACCATGGGTAAAGGCTGCAAAGTTTCCGAGGCTTGGCTGCAACAAGTTGATAATTTGGGGTACAAATATGGACAGTGGCTCAAAGACGAGGATGGACATGGGCAGAATGCTTTCTGCATTGTGTGTTGCGCTTCTCTTAACATTGATAGTACGGGATTTCAAGCAATTAAACGGCATGCGAAAACCAGCAAACACATTAAAAATGCCCGGTCAAAACTTGAAGAAAAACAATTGCGACTTACTGGATGTCCAAAAGAGGAAAACAATAATTTGGTGCCCACAAAAACACTGGGCCTTTTTTGTGTCAAAGATGCTGTTACCAAGGCTGAATTATTATGGACATTTAAAAACATTGTGTGTGATATGTCAGTTTCTTCTTGTGATGGCATTTCAGAATTGTTTTATGAAATGTTTCCTTGCGAGACTTCTGCAAAATTCACCTTAAGCCGAACTAAAATATCTTACTATATTAGTGAAGCTTGTGGCCCATATTTTCAATCGCAAATGCTTGATGACGTTCGTAAAGCATATGGTTACACCATTGAATTTGATGAAACAACAAATGCTGAATCCAAGAAGGAGCTACAGTTTGCGGTACGATTTTATAGTGAAGAAATGGAAGCCGTTGTTACAAGGCATTTACAAACCTATTTCATTGGAACGGCCACTGCTGAGGTAATTCTGAATCATATTAAAAAAGTAATTGATGATAATGGCTTGGTGAAAACTAATCTTTTGATGTTGTCAATGGATGGACCTAATGTGAATAAAAAGGTTTACTCTCTGCTCAATGATGAATTGAAAAGTGAAAGAAATAAAAGTTTGCTTGACCTTGGTAAGTTAGGTGCCTGTGTTATCTTTTTTTTTATAGTTAAATATTAATTATTTTGTAGGTTCCTGTGACATTCACATCGCACACAACAGTTTTCTCAAAGGACTTGATAAATTTGGTATTGAAGTTGAAGATTTTATCATTGATTTGTTCTATTTTTTTCATCAGTGGCCCCAACGAGAAGAGGATTTTCGGAAAGTCCAAGAGGAATTGCAGTTGCCTCAGTCAAAGATTATTAAACACGTAAGGACTCGATGGCTTTCGATGCAAGATGCAGCAGAAAGGGTGATTCAGCAATGGTCAGCCATAAGGAGATATTTTTTGACATTTATCCCAGGTAAAAGAAAGGATTTATTGAAAACAAAACGGTACAAATCTCTTACGGAACATCTATCTGAAAAAGCATTGAAAGCCAAAATTTACTTTTTAATTCATAGTGCAACAATATTCCAATCATTTACTAGGCTGTTTCAAACTGACAAGCCACTGATACACATTATATATGATGAACTTATCTCATTGGTTACTTTATTAATTTCCAAAGTATGTTTGGAAGGTAAGACACCAAAAGCACACGAGATCACTCATTCACCCCTCGATGAAATTTTTAATCAGGCAAACTTACGAGTTTTAACAACCATTGATATTGGCTTTGAGACAAAGACTTTTATGAATCAGGCAAACTTTAATGAAAAAGATCGCGTTATATTTTATAAGGGAGCACAACAACATTTTATTGCAGCTGCAAAACATCTCATAGCCAAGTCCTCATAAAAAACTGGTTCATTTTTAAGACATTGCCGCTGTTTGAATCCCACATTAGTACAATCACACGGGTCACAATCTATTTTAAGGATTGCGGAAAAATTGCCACTTAATGTGAATCCTTCAATGTTGGCCAACGAGTGGACGATTTTGACAACCATCGAAGACTTTGATGTATTATTGGAAGAAAAGGTCCCCAAAAAAGATCTCCTGTTCTATTTTTGGAATAGGATCTTTAAAATGACAAAACAGGCCGATATTTCTTTCAAGTATCCAAACTTAATGAAAGTGGTCATAGCAGCTTTGTCTTTATCGCATGGAAATGCTGCAGTTGAACGAGGTTTTTCAAAATCTAAACTGATCTTGAGCGAAGACAAAACGGCGATGTCACTGCGAACTCTTAATGCTCGCCTAAATGTTGCGTCAGCTCTTGGGAGGTATGGAAATAAACCACACTTGGTACCAATAACCAAAGAATTGTTGGAAATGGCTCGATTAGCCCATAATAGTTACCAAACATACTTGAATGATAAGAAGGAGAATGCCAAAAGAAAAGCGGAAGAAGCTCGATTGGAGCAAGAACGACTAGAAAGGGAACGACAATACCAAAAGGAAACATCTGCGGAGAAGAAGAGTATTGAAACTTTGGAAGCGGAATTGAAGTTGAAACGAAAAGTGGTAATGGACCAAAGCAAGGCCGGAGAAAAAGTAATCAAAGAAGCAAACAAAAGACTGAATGAAGCGCTTGATCGAAACGATTTACAAGAAGTGAGAATTGCTCAAACCATGCTAGAAGGTTATCGGAAAATGAAAGCTAAAGAAAAGACTGGTATGGATCGTCTTCAAGAAATGGAGAATAACTTGGTTCTTAAGAGAACTAAGTTGATGGAGAAATGCGTCAATAATGTGAAGAGATTCAAGAAATGATTTCAAAAAAAAATATTTTTTTAATTTTTATTATCTTTTATTTAGTTACGTATAGATTTTTTTAATTTTTTGTTACTTGAATGGAGTTTCTTATTTTTTGTTCTATTTAAATAAATGGTATTTTTATCAAAATTTGTGTTTATTATTTCCACACAAAATACTCATTAAAATTCGAATCAATTGATGAGATTTTAGTCAGATTTCAGTCAGATTTTCTTCACATTTAGTCAGATTTATCAGATTTTTTATTAAATATTACGCTGGAAGCCCTGCAATAAAATAATACACCTACTTAATCAAATCTTCAAATTTTCTTTAAAAAAATCAAATTTTCTTGAATTTTAAACATTACTAATATCTAGCGACTCTAAAAGAAGCAAATTGTACCTAATAAACAAAAGCATCGCGGCTTTATCTCCGTCCAATCTACTTCGCAACGCGTCATATATTAGGCCAGCACCACTAAAGAGTTGTTCGCTTGCCAGTGAACTTGGTGGACATGACAAATATTGACAGGCAATCGAGATCAGGGATTTGTATTTGGTATTGATTTTCCACCATTATAATGGATCTTGACTGATAGGAATTCGTTTTTCTCTATTGTATTCATTTAATAAACCCTTCAATATAAGAAATTTGTCCAAAACTGCATGTTCGTCGGATGTGGTATTATCATCTTCATTATCGCAAAATATTCGATAAAATCGTTTGGACATTGCTTTTAATATTGCTAGATTGACCAGGTGCTGGTGATGCCAACCTTGCCTGTTTTTCTGCAGGAGCGTCAATATTTTCAGCCTCATTTGCAGATTTATTTCAATCATCAAGTAAACTTATCAATTCGGATTCAACCTGTCCCTTAATCACTTCGTTTAAAAAGTTCGTTTTATAACGAGGATCCAGATATGTGGCTATTGCAAAGAACATGTTCAAATATAGGTCTCCGAATCTTGAATTCAGTTGGTCGAGGGTACATTTTATTATAGTTTTAAATCTTGCATTTGTGTCTGGTTTATTGTCTTCTATTTTTAATACATTTAGTGTGTGTATTAATGGAATTACTAATGAGATGCTAGTATTGCTATCACTCAGATTCTGGGTAATCTCTTCAAAAGGTTGTAGCATAATTTTTTAAGCTGCAGTCATTCTTCAGGAGATATTTGTGGGATATTGTGTTTACTTGTGTACAGGCAGAGTGGATCCTGTATTTTAATCATTCGTTCCATCATACAAAATGTAGCTTCAATCTCCGATTTAAAAGTGTCGGAACCGAAGTCGAAATCGGAAGTGTAATTCAATCGGAAGTTCCGACCTATCGGATTCGGAATCGAACCTCCGTAACATCCCTAATGTGTATACGCACTGATATGCATGCACCTACACTACATATTTTTACATCAAGATTTATGTATTCAAATATTTTTAGTAAATTTCTGCAATTACTTTGGAATATTTTTATTAAAATATATCAACAATATTTGCATTTTGGTCAAAGAAGTTAGTTAGTTATGCACATGATATCTAAAAATAATACAAGAGATTTACCTAATATTTAAATAGTTTTTCATGTTTACAGATAAAAATAAAGAATATATTGCTAAATAATAAGACAAAAAGTAAAGTATATTTTCTAATGTACAAGAAACTTTAAAAATATTTATACATTCCTTAATCAGTATTTGAACTAAGAAAACTTCAAATTATGCACATGTTTAATTTATTCTTTGCTGTTACTCTCTGTATCTACTATCACTTGCAGTTGAACTGATAAATGGCTCTACAATATCGTCAATTATGCCATCTAATAGCCTCGTTTTTTATTCCTCTTTAATTACATGTTCTATACACTTTCTCCATTTAGCACTATTAAAATTATTTAAGGGGGCGTTTGAATCATAGAAAACATAAGTAATTTCGTTACTGGCAAAAAATAACAACATTTTAGTCATAAAGATGTCGCGCGCTGTATCAGAACTCATCATCTCAAATATACAAATAATTGAATTGGCAGAATTTGTTTGAAATAACAAATAGGTATACGATCATTATTAAATCATTTTAAATAACTTAGATATTGATGATTATCTGTTAATTTCCTTAGATAACCAGTCGCAGTACAGTATTTTTGAATCCGCGTCCTCTCTTAGGGAATCCTGCAAGATACAAAATACAAAGATGGCCATTCTTTAGCAATTATTTAAAATATGCAAATAAACTAAGCTAATATATTATTGTCAAAATTCTCTTATATTTCTCTTCTACGAAATACGCGTCATAGGGTTAAGGGGTTCTTTTGATAAAATTGAAATTAAAATTTTATCAAAACGAAAATGAATAGTGTAAACACATGGATGTTAAAACTAACATCAAGCAGTAAATAAATACTGTGACTTACATATACAAGTTAAATATTTTAAAAAAAGAATTTGATTTTTAAAAAATATTTATTGAGTAAAAATACATTTATCCCGCTCGAGAGGTTTATCTTACGAGAGCTTGTATCTAACTAACTTATACATCTTATTCTTAATATTATTACAATGGTTAAAAGTGCAACTACATGTTTTTCTTAGTACTATCTTAATTCTAGAGAAGCGTTCTTATCGTCGTGCATTGTGTCCGTTTCGCAAGGCCAGCGTCGTCCCACGACATGTAACTCCTCCCCTCGCAGATGGAAAATTACGTTGACGAGCTTCTCAACTGGTCAACGGATGATTTCCAGGAATTTCCGGCGCCTCAGCTACTTCTATATTTTCTTGAAATATTATTTTCTTCGACAATAAAATAATACCTATAACACACAGAATTAAAATTATTAATATACTCCAAATGGTAATTGGGTGATTGTGAGGTTTCCCGTTGTCCATAGCTTGAACTTCGTTTTGTAGTTCTTCAAATTTTTCGTGTATTTTCGTGATATTCCTGTATTGGGTGTCTTTTACTCCACTTTCTTTCTCTTCTCGTTCTTCTTGTTTTACATGGTACGGGCGGTTGTTGATTTTCGGTAGGTTTATCCATTTATTGGCTGCATATGTTTGTCCTAGGGTCCCAATCGTTGTATCCTCTATTTTTATACGGCACTCGTTCGCTATTTCGGTTATATATGTCCCTTTGATAATTTCGATATCCTTTTCTTCTCCACATTGCTTAATGATCTTCATTTCATATGGGGTAATTATTAGCCATTGATTCCGCGGTAATTTAATAATTTTCTTGTTTCTGTATTCCACTATTCCATGTTCACACCCTGTGTAGTTGTTCGAGAAGGTCAATAGTTGAACTTCGCATGGTGAATGTTTATTAATTTGTTGGGTTTCTTGAAATTCACATAGAAATTCTTCGTAACTCATTCCATTACATTTTATATTTGAATTTACATACTGTTTATCGTTTATAATCAAATATTGGGTCTTAGGGTTAATTACAGTGAATTTGGTATCGTTTAGTTGGATAGGAAGCGGATACAAATGATAATATGTATATTACGTAAATTAATTTCCATAGGTGGTTTTATATTTTCAGGTAATGATAAGTTTCTAATTTCGTTTAATAATTCTTCTGGTTTAATGATTGATGGGTGAAAGATTCCATTCTTTGCTAACGTTAATGCATTTGTTAGTGTGTCTAACACTTCATTTATCATCGTTATTAAGAGTATTACCTGTTCATATACAATGTGAATTGCTGTTTCGGTTTCGACGTATTCTAAGAATTTTGATTCTAATTTACTTATTCTATCATGTAATAATATTTGATTATCTTGTATGAGTTTGATAGTTGTATTGAATGTCTCTATGGCTTTCATAGTTAGCGTTATTTGTTTTTGTGCCACTGCTTTAATTTTATTTTCGTTGTTTAGGATACCCTGAATTGCATCGTCGTATTTTTGTGCATCTTCTTGATCCAAGTTTCCTGTGACCGCTTTTATAATATTTCCTAGAATATTGAATGCACCTCTTTTTCTTTTCTTGCTTTCGATGGGTAATATTTGCCTTAATTTAGTTCTCATTGTTTTCGTTCCATGTATTAATATCTTTTCATAATTTTGGATTTCCATTAATTGATTAGCATTATAGATTTTTAATTCCAATACGGATCTTGCTAGTTTAGAGTGTTCTTCTATTTGCTGGACTTCAAAGATTAAATCGTCTAATTTGTAGATATTTACGAGGTTCCAATATGTTCGTATATTGTGGGCCTTTCCCAATTTTATAGGTAATAATTCTGGTGTCTGTTCTAATTTCTTTATTTTTATGCTTCCTGTAGCTCCGTAGGCGAGGCCGCAGGCTCTGTAACAATGCCATGTTTTAGGTTTTTGGTATGGACCTTTCGTTCTTTATTTTTGTCGTCAGTAATTAATGCAGTATTGTCCGTGTTAATTTGTTTAATGGTAAATGGACCTTGATAAGCTTCCGATATTTTATTTCTATTTGAAATTCTTTTGACATAAACTTTTTCGTTGACTTGAAACGGCTTTAATTTGGCATTTTCGTTGCGTTTATTAATAGTATCTATTTTGTTCTCTTGCATTTTGTCGCCTAGATTTTCATATAATAATTTAAGACGATTAGCATGTTCTTTAATATAATCGCTGTAAAACCTTTCGTCGTAATACATGTCGAAGGGGTCCTTCAATTTTGTGTGACCGAAAGTTATTTCCAAAGGGGTTAAATTTGTTGCTGTGTGAATCGAATTGTTGTAAGCTATTATGGCTAATTTCATCAGCTTTTCAATACTATCCTTTTTATTCTGAGATTTCAGTAATCTTAAATGTTCGATTAAGGTAGAGTGTAATCGTTCGATGTTAGAGTTACTGTTCGGATTACGTGGTGTACAGATATGGAGTTTTATTTTATGTTTTTCTAGAAGTTCCTGTATTACTTCATTATTGAACTCGAGTCCTCCATCGGTTACTATTTGTTCTGGTGTACCGTATAGTGAAAAGTATGTAATAAGAGCGTCACATATTTCAATAGCGTTTTTGCTATCTACTTTAATCGCCTGTCCTAATTTAGTAAATGAATCAACTAATGTAAGAAATAATTTTCCATCTACTGTAAATACATCTATATAAATTTTTTCAAACGGTATGTTAACTAATTCTGTCACATTTAACGGGGGATGTGGGCGTTTTCTATCGTACTTATTTCTATTACATAGTTCACATTTTTTTATAAATATCGATACGGTTTCTTTTATGTTTTTCCAAAAATACTTTCTTTGTAATTGTTTTACTGTCTCGTTAATACCACGGTGGTTTCGCTTTCCCTCATGATTTTGTCTAATTACTTCAATTTGTTCTTCTATATTGTCTATGACCTTTAATTTTAGCATACAGCGATATAGTTTAGGACCGTTATTATTAAAATTTTCTACGTATACCTTACAAAAGTCTTTATATAATTGTTCTTGTTTAAACCATAAGTAGTGCTTGCCTTGGCTCATATATTCTCGTATAAATTGAAATATTTGTTCGTAATTCTCCGTTTTCGGTATTTGCACTTTATAAATTTTCTTTCCTTGATTCTGTTGAAATAGAATTTTGTTTTCTTGCACATATGTCCATTCCACGTGATACTGTGGTGTTCTTATGTCGATTGCTTCATCTATACACGGGATGCTATTTTTTGGTTCATCATTGATATTTGAATGTCTTGTATTTGACGTAGTTGGTTGCGTTGGGCCTGTTTCGTCGGCTGTGTCTGTTTCTTCATCGGCTTCCTCAGATGTTTCAGCTGTTTTTGTTAGTGCTTGATCTAATACTTTATCTAATACTTGTAATTGATCGTCGTTCAATTCTTTCAGAAGTTTTTCGGTGTCATCACCTACGTTACCCTTCGTTGAACTGGTTTCCAATGTGTTTAATTTTATTCTTGATAGAGCATCGGCATTTGTATTGTATTTGCCCTTCTTATAAATAATTTCATAGTTATATTCTTCTAATTTTATCTTCCACCGGGATAACTTTGAATTTGGCTCTTTTAGTGATGATAACCAAACTAGAGGTCGGTGATCGCTATAGATTATGAATCTTCTTCCGTAGAGATAAGGGCGGAAGTATTTAGTAGCCCAAATAATGGCTAGAAGTTCCTTTTCGATAGTCGAATATTTTCTTTCTGTTTCGCTAAGGGTTCGTGAAGCATAACAGACGGGTTTGTCACTTCCTAATTTTCCCTGTGATAGAACTGCTCCAAGTGCGACGTTGGATGCATCAGTTGTTAAAATGAATGTTTTACTATAATCTGGATATTGTAAAATCGGTTTGTTGATTAATATATTTTTACACTTCTCGAATGCCGCTTTAAATTCATCATTAATAATTATTTTCTGATTTTTCTTTAAACAATTCGTGATAGGTTTGGTGATTTTAGCAAAGTCTTTAATAAATTTCCGATAGTACCCTACGAGTCCTAGAAAGCTTTTTATTTCTGTTGTGGTTTTCGGCAGAGGGTATCTTTTAATTGCATCGATTTTATCTGGATTTGGTTGGACTCCTTTTGGTGTAATAATATGTCCCAAATAAGCTACTTCTTTACGCAAAAATTCGCTTTTATCCAGTTGTATTTTAAAATTTGCCTTCTGAAATCTAGTGAATACCTTTTCCAACTTTACGAGGTGTTCTTGCAAACTTGTCGAGTAAATAATGACATCATCCAAGTATACGTGACACACATCATCTTGGAGACCTCGAAGGACGTTATCCATGGCTCTCTGGAAGGTGGATGGAGCATTTTTGAGGCCAAAACTCATTCTTAGGTACTCAAAATGTCCCTGTTCTGTGCTAAAGGCTGTTTTGGGGATGTCCTTTTCATCCATTTCTATCTGGTGGTAACCAGATGCGAGATCTAAAGTTGTAAAGTATTGTGCACGTCCCAATTTATCTAATATGTCAGATATGTTAGGAATTGGGTATTTGTCGTCAATTGTTTTTTCGTTCAATCTTCTGTAGTCGATTACCATTCGGTATTTTATTTCTCCAGACGCGTCCATTTTCTTGGGAACGATACTCACGGGCGCGGACCATGGGCTGTGACTTTCCTGTATAATATTTTGCTCTAATAATTTATTTACCTGTCGTTTAATTTCTTCACTTTGCCAAGGAGATTTTCTGTAAGGTTTGATATACACAGGTGTTTCATCTTTCATATACAGTTTATGTTTCACTTCATTGGTAAATGTTAGAGGCAATCGGTCATCATAACATATATCCTTAAATTTAATACATAAATTTTGTATTAATTGTCTTTCTTCGTCGTTTAAATGTTCTAATCTTAATTTGTTCATTACATTTTCAAATTGCATTTGTTCTATTTGTGTGGACGTTAAATGAACTGATTTTTCTATGATTGGTTTTTCTTGATACGTTTCTACGGGAATTGGATTTTGTATGTTTAATTCTACTGGATGGTCGTTAAAATTTACAACTTCTGTAATCGCTTCAAAGTCTTTGGCGGTTGATATTATAGATGGTATTTCTATACCTGGTGCAATAACTTTATGATTTATAATAACATCACAATAATTTCTTGTGACTGGTACTTTTACTATTTTACGCTCCCTAGGGCCTAATATAATTTTATTATCTTCAAAATGTATTTGAATCTTGCCGAATTTTGTCTGTAAAATTTTATTCGTGATATCAATATTTGCGCCTAGTTGTTCTAGTAAATTAATGCCAATAAGGCCATCGTATTTATCGGAAAAATCAAATACGTGAAATTTGTGTTTCTGTGGATTTGCTCTAAAGGTTTTCATTGACGGAATATCAATTACATAATCATGAAACGTTTTTGCATGAGCCGTTTGTACCGTAAAAGGTTCGTGAATTACATAATCTAGAAAATATTCATTTACCTTTTGCGTACTTATCATTGATCTAGAAGCTCCGGTATCTATTAAAAATTTAGCATTGATTTCAGGTACAATAATATATGGTAATTTCGCCGTACTGTTTGTATTTAATTTAATTTCTTCTATCTCTGGTACATCTTCTTGTATATCTTCTTCATCTGGTTTTTCGTAGGCATGTTCTTGGTAGTATTCCCCATAGTCGTTTTCTGGGTATTCAATTGAATAATATTCTTCATTCTGTGTATTTTGCAGTTCTTCCTCTTCGTATGTATATTGCAATTCTTCTTCTTCTTCGTCCTGGTGGTGTAATTCTTCGGAAATCCATTGTGGTGGTCCAGTGGAGTTGAAATAGGAGGATGGACGTGATGGTCCAGGTCTGGCAATCGTTGAACTTCCTAGGTCCATTGGAACTTGTCTAGGTTGTCGTTTTTCTTGTAATTGTCCAGGAGATTTGGAAAATTTGAATGATGGTTGGATCATCTTCGATGCGGGTTTCATATTTTGGTGATATGCAGGTGGACGATAATATTGTTGTTGAAATGCTGGTCGAAAATTAAATTGCTGCATAGGCGGTCTCGTTGAACTCGAGGCTTGCGGTTGTTTAAAATTTGTACCAAAATTTTGTTTTTGTTGCATAGGCATGTGAGACATTATTGGTAACATTTGCGTTTTAATAGGTGTATGATACATTATAGGTTTAACCTCATGGCGATTTAAATTATACGGGCGTTTCGCATAATAATTTAGATTTTCTTGTTCAATTACTTTCGTCATTGCGTCCTCTAAACTTGCAGGGCTTTTAACACTTACGCGTAGACCTATTTCACCTATCATTTCTAAACCTCTTAAATATACTCTAAGTGCTTTCTTATTATAAAATTCATTTTTAAATTTACGTTTTGTCTCATCCGTATCTGACAATTTAAGTTTAGATAGTAACAAATTTCTAATATTTTTAATTCGCATACCAAACGCATATGGATTTTCACCTTTTTGTGGAAATAAATTTTGAATATCTTGTTCAAGGCATTCCTCTGAACGTTGGTCACAAAAATTTGTTTCTAATAATGTTTTTAATTCGCGCCATGTTCCTATATTTTCATTTATACCTAGCAAAACTCCTGCTTTACCAGTTAATTTGGATTGAAATATTTGTAATAAGTGAGAATTAATAGGATCCGCATTATTTTCTGTTGCAAATATAGTAATCAGATGTTCGCATGCAGAGATATATCGGCTTAGCGTGTTAGGGTCGCCATCAAAATTTGGTAATACGCATAAATGCGCTGAACTAATATCTTTTATACTATGTGCCATTATCGTATCTGATTGATTATTATTTAATACTACGTTTCTAAATCTACTTTCCTTAATAACTACTTTGTTTGTAAATTCTCTGGTTAATTCTTCGACGTTTGTATCTGTGCCAGAAGTTTCACTGTCAGAGCTAGTTAATGAATCGCTCATTTACTTAATATTATAATTTAGCTTATATATTTCTATCACTTAGGATATGTTGGATATTCAGGATTTGATTATAAATTTTAAAATTGTAAATTCACTTACAGTATGTGTAGTAGTATTCTCATTTCTTTGTTTTTTCTTGTGGGGTCGATTTTGAGACTCCGTGGGACCGATGTCTAGGTTCCCTGGGTTGATCGATTCGAGATCCGGCGTAGGAGGTAGCACAAACCGTAAAAACGGAACACTTTCACAAAGAGTTTTATTCACAAAAGCGTCACTAACATCCTACTGACTGCGCCAGTTAAATATTTTAAAAAAAGAATTTGATTTTTAAAAAATATTTATTGAGTAAAAATACATTTATCCCGCTCGAGAGGTTTATCTTACGAGAGCTTGTATCTAACTAACTTATACATCTTATTCTTAATATTATTACAATGGTTAAAAGTGCAACTACATGTTTTTCTTAGTACTATCTTAATTCTAGAGAAGCGTTCTTATCGTCGTGCATTGTGTCCGTTTCGCAAGGCCAGCGTCGTCCCACGACATGTAACTTACACATTTATACGTAAAGATACTCTCACTGCATTTAACACGCAAAAATGACATAAACAGCTTTTTAAATCTTGAAGCCATTGTCGACAGTCTCCACGCCCACTGACGAGACCTCAAAGGTCGAAACACCGGTGTCTGTGCGTTTGATTGTCGGCAATGGCACTTAATGTATGTGTGTATCTCAAACACATGCATATATGCATATACGTTTTACGTATAAATGTGTATATGTAAGTCACAGTATTAAAATTTTATAAAAAGAATTTGTGTAAATTAAACCCCTAAACCTTACGTAGGAGGATATTATGACATTACATTCAATAATATAAACAATTAATGATTTTATCGACGACTAAACAATAAAGTATGTATTATATTAATCAATATTGGCTAATAATAACACTCATAATACCCGTAGGGAATAATGAAATGCGACCAGTGAATAATGGGCCATAACGTTACCATTATTCACTGCATTCCGCCAATAAGAACATAACGTTCCTAACGTTGTCATAGTAACGATAGACAAGTCCGGCCATTTTACTGACTGCCTAACCATCAAACGTCATATTGATATAGTAATCTGACATTTTCGTTTACTTATTTTGATTTTTTTTAGTAATTTTCAGTTAGTCGTCGATAAAGTAGTGTATTCTAACTCGCAATAATGACTATTATTCCCTCGAGCTCAGTTACTCCCTCGCCGCTTACGCGGCTCGGGAGTAAATTCAGCTCTCGGGAATAATAACTGTCATTATTGACTCGTTGTATAAACTACTATTATAACCGACATTTGCATAATTGTAAAATTATATTGTTTACTATGATTCAAACGCTCCCTTAATGCAGTCAATAGTAATTGTTTTACTTATGCCATTTTAAAATTTTTATTCGCGGCAACATAATTTTTTTGAAATCTTTTCAACTTTGCGAGAATGGTAGTAGGGTTCGTTATCCATAATAATAATAATTGCAGCGTGTGGTAATTTTTCTAAAACAAGCACTAAACCAGTTTGCATATACAACAGAATTCATATCCTCATATACTTATTCATCTTAAAAATAAATATATTTTACTTGAAATTAATCTTTTTCATTAGTAGGTGTAATGATGAACGGCTCATTTGAGATATATTGGAATGGTTTTGAATTTCGTTAAAAATGTTATTAAGTGTAGGAGCTTCATTGTTATAAAATAAAAGTTGTGTATTACTTGTCTTACACGACTTTTTACATTTTCGTCAAAGTTGTTGACTAATTAGCGTCTACCAGAGCTTTGCTTGGACCGAGTAACCGTTCCGTCGGACCTTACAATATATGCGATGCTATTTGTCTTGTAATTTTTTTTGTATTTTCAATTCTCAGCTTCTTATAAGTATTGAGAATTATTTGATTTTCAATAAGGGACAAGTGACCAATACGGACGCGTTTCTTCGGTGGAGAAATAGATAGGTTTCTACTTGTGCTCGGCATTGGGTCCATGATATATTATGATACACACTAAATAAACGGTCAAAGAGTTCAAAAAAGAACTATTTTTTGTATAAATACAAGAACAGAGAAAACGAAATAGAAAAAAGCGTGGAAAATATACAAAATGCAACTATCAAAAGACTAGAAATGACTGTCAATTAAAGTAAGTGTCATTTGAGCTCGAAAGAAACCAATCGAATTGCTCACTTTTAGCGCTAAAATTTAAAGGTGGCCCGGGGAATTAAAAAACAGTATAGATGTAGAAAGGTAATGTATAATAGCTTTATTTATTAATTAATTTGTATCTGGCTTTTATAGTATTTTACTAGTGGAAGCTATATATGCTGAAATATTTATTAATTAGGTTAAAATTTTATTGCTCTGAAATTATTCCCATCGACGGGAATTTGTAGTGGCATTAAATCATCATCTTTAGTAAGTACATTGGCCGTGTCGGTTGCCAAAACGACTACACTATATTACGCTTATAAAAGAATAATTTGATTCACACTCTGTATAATATTTTACAATCTAGAGAGCTGCCCCACCTCCACCACCTAGCAATAGCCAACCTCCACCAAGACCCGCACAGTATAGAATTGGTGAGTATATTCACATAATGAATGGTAAGAAAACAGTATCAGTAGTGTTCGGCACTATCGAATGCTATCGATATAAAACTATTGATAGTCGCTATCGAAGTAATTCGGCTATATTTGAAATTGTGTGCGAGCGTTGTATTTCACACTATTATAATTCATTTTTGTAAGGTAATTCTACACCAAAAACTTTTTCGAACGATTCATTTTCATTTTCAAAACGTAACGTTTTCTCTTCCACATAATAACTAACAGTAATTAATACAAAATGACCTCTTTTAGGTATTAAGTGACAAGAGGAACTTCTATATTCGATGTAGGTTATATAATTGTTATGTTATTACCAGTAGAGTAGTTGAGGTTGGTATTACTGTGTGATGTCAGAGGACATTAGCGATAAGACAAGAATTCATTGTAAACGTAGTTATAGACTCTAAGGACACTTATTTACAAAGTACTGTTGTTTGTTGTTTGTTGTATAAAACATAAAATGACAAATTGATTATTTTTGAAATTGTATTTATAAATCGACTGTTGGAAAGGATTCCAAGGAATTTCATTCATATTACAAAATGTATCTTTGGCTTATGTATTATACACATACAATAAACGACTGTCCCAAAAGACACCTGTCACCGGCTTATTTTATTGGACTGTTAATTTTAAAATTACCAAAAATGTTGTACTTTTTATATCTGAACATTAATTATTGAATCACTAGATTGACTGTTTTAAATAATACAAAGACTGTAATTAACACATGAAATATGTTACTCATTCGTCTATGGCATTATAATTTTATATACAGGCTGATTCACGTACCGCGTTTATTCGAAATATTTGGTATACTGTCAATATGAAATTTTGTAGCTGGCCATTATCGATTGTCACATTTCCGAAAATACCGGGAATTGATGCATCTCTGTTTTTTTTTTAATGGAAAAACTATTTAGATTTCATATTTGGATCCTATATTGAACTGTCAATTCGAACTTCCCAGTTATCAACAGATAATAGGCTTCAAAAACAATTGTGTATTCGAAAAATTAATGTTTGTGTCAAACATGCTAATATCTTAAAAACAAATCTATATAGGCCTACAGAATGATAATAAACACGGCCCTAAAATTCAATTTTTAATTATTTTTTGACAATAGAAATGGTAGATGCCACTTAAAAAACAGAGTTGATATTTTTTATTTGTCAACTTTCAAAATTTGCAGTAACTACATGAAACTTAGCAAAAATGTCTATAATAGCACAAAATGTTGGTAAATCTTCAGGAATTTAATAAAGAAAATACACCTATTTATTTAAATAGTTCAGAGTTATAAATTGTTTAGTGGATCCCTGCAACTCTGATTTTTGGGGTGTTCTGAACTCATAGTTCATTGTACAATTCAAATATGATTTCGACTTGGTAACTTTCCAATTGAAGAAACTGGGAGCAACATATTTCTGAAAGTGCCGTAATTTTGAATGTATTTTATTTAGACTTGCAGAAATCGATCGGCTACCGACGTTTATATTAAGAATATACCGGGACATCGTATATTTTCTAATGAATGTGCTACATGAAGCACCCTGTATAATTAATTGCATTTTCTGACGAATATCGAATCTCTAGGCAAAGTGTTTGTTAGTTTTATTTGGTAGCGACTATCGATAGTGAAAATGATCATCACTCACCATCACTAACGTAAATACGTTCTTTTAATATATAGGAGTTCCTCCACCACCTCCTGGAAACGCTCCTCCACCGCCACCTCCACCTGTGGTAGCAATTACTAATGGTACTTCTTCTGGTAGTAGTGCACCACCCCCACCACCGCCACCACCCCTAATACAAGAGTCTTCCCCGCTGCAAACAAATAATGAAGTACCTCATATAGAAAATTCTCAAGGAGATATGCGGTCAGCCCCTATGTCGAGTATAAGAGGCGGCGCTACTCTTAAAGTGAGTAATACCAAAACAACATATTTAAGAATTTCCTAAGAATGTTTGTTTTTTATAGCCTGTAGATACTTCTGAGTCTAAGTCTAATGAATGTGATCGAAATGATTTGTTGAAAAACATAAGGGAAGGTGTTTCTCTTAAACCAGCTTCAGTAAGTATAGCAAGTTTATAGTTTTAACATTTTCTTAAGAAGTATAACCTACGAAACTTAATAATTATAAAATGCCCTTTAAATGAAGTATTATACAGGGTATATCACGACGAGATTTCGTTAGAACAATATAGAAAACTAATAAGATTGAGTTTTGCAATTTCGCAAATATTAGTTTCGCCTTAAGCTCTTTCGATTTTAAATAGTGTTGAATTTTATGATTGATTTGCATTTCCAACTTAATTTCAAGAATAGTTTGTCTGATAAACTTTGCCTCTAAAGTTAGCCATTTTTGAAGTATTTCAATTGTTGGAGAAATATTAGACAATATATTTTATGATAGGTGGATCGGAAATAAAGGACCTTATAGGTTTTCACGGGAATCACCCGATTTAACGCCCCTAGATTATTTTATTTGGGGCTATGTTAAAGATAAAGTATACAGTATACCTGCTACCACCAAAGAAGATATGATGGCCAGAGTGCGAGGCGCGTTCAATAATCTAGACGTGATTCAGCGTGCCACGCGTACAAACATTTTAAAAATAGTAAGAAAGTGTTTAGAAAGAGGTGGTGATGTGTTTGAAAACTTTATTTAAGATTATTAGAAACTATTATTAAGACTACTTCTTCTTGATATTGTGTAGTTTTCATTTAAATGTTTTAGGACATTATTAAACGATGACTTGATTTGTTTTTATTTATTTACATCAGTTTCCATAGCCTAACTGATTATACAAAATAAAACTTTAAATGAATTGATACATTTTCCAAAATAACTCTGAAACTAAGATGTTTAGTTATAGGGAAGTAAATACATACTGCCCCTAATTTTGAAAATGTACCTTGCTATTTAAAAATAACAGATATTGATATTTTCTGGATGAATGTTTAACATAGTTTTATGATCACCCTGTATTATTTTGAGAAGTTTATAATACCGCATTTGAAGCAGTATACTTTCCAAAATGGTTACTTAAAATTTTAAATATGTGCATGCATTCAATTAATGGGAATGTTGTTATGAGTAATAGTCTGCAGCTGTCAACTTTTTTACAAAAATTGATGTATGTACTTCAAAAATGGCTAACTTTAGAGGCAAAATTTATCAGACAAACTATCCTTAAAATTAGTTGGAAATACGAATCAATCATGTTTTGTGTTTTAAATAATCCGACGGAACGAATTATTTTCCTTTTTGTTTGAGATAGCTTTGTAGATATAAATAAACACTAGCTGCATTTAATATTTATTCACATACATAACTACATTTGAATTTTTGATATATAAAATAACAAATTATCGTACTGGCTTGAACCAATATTTACTTGTTTTTTGCCATATTATTGCTTGATGGCTGTTGAAGCGAGACTGATTCTCACATGTGTTGTCTGGTGTACTCGGCGAAGAAAAACACGTGCACCGAGCAAAAACTTTTTATTTTAAATTTATTACGAACGCTATTTATTTCGTTAGAAATAAGTATTCACATGCTTGTTTTCTCTGTCTCTCACGAACATGCCCCCTATCTTGAGAGCTCTAGGTCTCAATCGGAAGGACACATATCTTCGTTATACCCCTCTTAATTACACCATTGATCGTTTTAATTGACACGACACGCACTACACCGTCTTTCCCTGGATGTATTTCGGCCACGCGTCCCAAACGCCAATGTTGAGGTGGAAGATTATCTTCTTTTAAAACTACCATAGTTCCTTTCTTTAACTGCTCTATCGCCGTTGTTTTCCATCGCACTCGTTGTTGAAGTTCTGAGACGTACTCCTTCGACCAGCGAGCCCAAAAATGTTGTTGTATACGTTGTCGTTGTTGGTATAAAGTTAATCTTGATTCAGGTACATCCATTACCACGGGATCTGGTACAGATACTAGACTCTCTCCTATCAGAAAGTGTGCTGGAGTGAGAGCATTCATATCTGATGGATCAGTGGTTAGAGGAGACAATGGGCGGGAATTAAGACATGCCTCTATACGCACCAAAACCGTGTAAAATTCATCATATGTCAACCTGGTATTGGCTAATACTCGGTTCAGGTGATGCTTAGAGCTACGAATGCCAGCCTCCCATAAACCCCCAAAGTGTGGAGACCTGGGTGGTATGAAATGCCAGTGTATGTTTTCAGTTGCTAACGCAGTTGACAAGTTGTCATTTTCGTTATGAAAAAAGTGTGTTAACTCTTGTAGTTCGTTATTTGCTCCTACGAAATTGGTTGCATTGTCCGAATATATTTCAGAGCAATGCCCGCGCTACTCGTGAAACGACGTAATGTATCTAAGAATGATTTGGTAGTTAAGTCACAAACCAATTCTAAATGTACTGCCCTTGTCGTAAAACATACAAATAAACACACATATGCCTTTATTACTTTGGCTTCACGAGTTTTACGATCTTTTAACAAAAATGGCCCCGCATAATCTACTCCGCTTACAAGAAACGGTCTTCTCTGGGTTAGTCTATTTGCTGGAAGACTTCCCATTAACTGATTATTCGAGACAGGCTTGGCACGAAAGCACGTTACACATTCACGAACAATTTTTCGCGTAGTATTCCTGCCAGAAAGCGGCCAATACCTTTCTCTAATTGATGCTAAAAGAGCTTGTGGACCAGTGTGAAGTAGACGGATATGTTCGTCACGCATAATTAGATCAGTTACAGTATTTTTACTAGGTAATACTAGGGGATGCTTTTTGTGATAAGCAAATGATGACTGATTTAATCGTCCACCTACTCTAATTAAGCCGGAGTCATCTATAAACGGATGCAAACATAATAACTTGCTTTTCGAGTGAACCGATTTGGATTTCCGCAAATCAGCGATTTCATTCGGAAAACATTGAATTTGAATAATTTTGATTATACAAGTTTCAGCGCTTCTTAACTCGCCAGTTGTAAGGTTGTTAATCTCACGTTCTTGTTGCGGTAATCTACAATTTGAAATGAATCTTAACACGTAAGCGAATACGCCCTTTAATTTCATAAATGAGGAATACTTGGTAAGTATGTTCATATCAATGGTAGAAGTAAATGTTGCTACCGGTTTTTTCCGATCAAGCAACGTGTCATTTTGTTCTGTGTAATCACTTACTTGCTCTGGCCAAAACGTCTGGTGATGACTTAGCCACGATGGACCAGACCACCATAAACTGCACATTGGTAGGTCTCGCGGTGATATACCTCTCGAGGTAACATCAGCAGGATTCTCCTCAGAACGCACATGATACCAATCGGAAATATTACTTGATGTTTGAATAGCTGCTACCCGATTGGCAACAAATGTCTTCCACATCTGTGATGAACCACGAATCAATGACAATGTGATCATGGAGTCACTCCAATAATAAAAATTATTGATTTTTATTGGAAATGACGCCTTCACTCTATCAACCAATTGTGTCAGCAATAAAGCCGCACAGAGTTCCAAACGAGGTATCGATAATGCCTTCAAAGGAGCGACCTTTGATTTAGCACAACTTAAATGTATGGTTACCTGTCCGAATTTATGGATCGTATATATATACAACCATAAGCCACACTAGAGGCGTCACAAAACTCATGTATTTCTATACATTCTGTATTTTTACACATTATATATCGCGGTATATTTAGTGTATTTATTATGGGTAATTGATATATGAATTCCTTCCATTTTGTATATAAACCAGTGGGAATGGACTCATCCCAGTGCAGCTTAGCCTGCCACAACTGTTGAATAATAATCCTTGCGACTATAGTGACTGGGCTAAGCAAACCCAAAGGGTCATAGATTTGAGCGACGGTTGATAATATTGTTCTTTTTGTTATTCTTAACACCTCCGAAGGTTTAATGTTGTACTGCAAGGTATCTTCTGATGGGCACCAGAAAACACCCAGTATTTTAGAATTTTCGCCTAATTTTACAATGTGCTGATTTGAGTCAATAGTACCCTGTGATATTTCCTGTACAGCTTCAGGATTGTTACTTGTCCACTTCCGTAACTCAAATCCCGCACCTTTCAAAATATCGTCGATTGTTTTACATGTTTGAATCATCTCGATACGTGAATTGCTCCCTGTTAAAAGATCGTCAACATAAAAATCATTTAAAATTGACTCACTCGCCTTTGGATAAGAATGTTTGTTCTCTATCGCTAACTGTTTCAGACATCGCATAGCTAAGAATGGGGCACTAGCCATACCATATGTTACTGTATTTAGAGTAAAGGTTTGTAGTGGTTCATGCGAGCTATTACGCCAAACAATTCTTTGTGTATCGCGTTGTGATGTGTGAATCACTATTTGCCGATACATTTTAGAAATGTCTGCTGTCGCTATGTATTCGTGACACCTGAATCGCAAAAGAACAGATACGAGATCTTGTTGCAATGGCGGACCAACCGCTTGAATATCATTAACTGCCACGCCGGTAGATGATTTTGCAGAACCATCAAAAACTACACGTAATTTTGTTCTAGTGCTATCTGCCTTTATTACCTACCGCGTGATGTGGTAAATAAAAATTTTGATCTGGCATCTGAGGTTCAGAAACTAGTGTCATGTGACCTAATGATTCATATTCCCGCATGAATTCTTTGTACTCATTCATTAACTGTGGATTTTTTACCAATTTACGTTCGAGTGATAACTGTCTTTGCACTGCCAAATTTTTAGATTCTCCCAATTCACTTGTGGCTCTGGTAAAAGGAACTCGAACAACAAATCGACCGTCATTATTACGTTCTGTAGTCTTCACAAAAAGATCCTCACAATACTGTTCCTCAGGTGACAGTTGTGCCTTAGAAAATTCTTCTATTGACCAAAATTTCTTTAATTGCGAATCTAATTGCTCTAAACTACAATATGATTTGATGGATGAAATATAACGTGCAGGAATGTTTCCTGAGATAACCCAGCCCAGCTGCGTTTTCTGTAATAATGGAAGATTTTTGCCTAATTCTATTTGATCTACAGATAACAAGTTCCAGAACAACTGTGAACCTATTAACATATCTATATTTTCTGCTTTATAGAAGTTAGGATCTGCTAATCGTATGTTATGTGGAATTTTTAATGCAGACGGATCAAAACTTAAACTCGGCAATTGATCCGTTATTTTGTTCATTACTAAACACGATATTTCTGTTTGAAAGTTATTGCACAGTGAGGATATTTTAACATCTGTTTTAAATTGTATAGGTAATGAAACTTGATTGATTCCTGTTATGGATGCGTTTATACGGTGTTTTCTTAATTTTAAGACGGAACACATATTTACAGTAATAAAATTTGATTGTGAGCCAGAATCGAGTAATACCCTACAGTTGTAATCTTTTCCATGGTTATCATAAACCTTTATGCAAGCTGTAGATAGAATTACTTGACCAACGTCATCGGAAGTTGCATGATTTGATATACTGGAAGTTGACTGTTGTTCACTTGGCATGAGCTGAGGTTCTGACACTTCAAGATGAAGTAGTGTATTATGTTTTTGACTACATTTCCTACATGTAGTAGATTTGCAGTCTCGTGAAAAATGCCCTTTGCGTAGGCAATTAATACATAATTTTAACGTTTTTGCTTTAAGTAAGCGTTGATCTATGGGTAGATTAAGAAACTCAGTACAATTATAAATGGAATGCTGTCCTTTACATAATGTACAATATATAGCACTGCTAACCAAGCAACCTTTAATGCTTGGTTTCATCGCCATCTGTTTAGAATTGCTATTGCGACCCGAGATCAATTCTGTATTGGTGATGCCATTTACCGTTTCTAGTATATCACACCGCTCGCGCAAAAATGATGAATATTCATCAAATTTTGGCATTTCGCCTTTAATTTTGTAAAATTCCCATTCCCGTCTCGTAGTGTGATCCAATTTTGAATTAACTAGATGGATAAGCAGTGTGTCCCACTCATCTGTAGGTTGATTCAATGCTTTCAAAGCCCTCAAATGATTTAGAACCCGATCTAAAATCGTTCTAAGACTCACGTGTGATTCCTTTACAACTGGCTTAAGATTAAAAAGTGCGCTTACATGATTATAAACAATATGACGTTTATTTTCAAATCTTTCGCGTAGAAGTTTCCATGCAATTGAATAGTTTGCCGCGGAAACTTCCAGCGACTGAATGACCGCTGCTGCTTCATTCTTTAGTGAAGATTTAAGATAGTGAAATTTCTGTATTTCGCTTATTGTATTATTCTGATGAATTAGTGAATCAAAAGTATCGTAAAACTCCATCCACATGTCATAATTTCCCGCAAAAACCGGCAGCTGAACCGTTGGTAACTTAACACCCACTACATTCTGTACATTATTAGTTTGATCTACATTTGGTGGACTGTATACTGATTTTTTAAAATTGTTGACTAAAGTTTAAGCATACGCGGTCACCGAATAATATTTTGTTTCAAATTCATTTCTACTATTAAAATATTCTTCTTCCACATCGTCACCCGATTCTACTAATTCGAGCTGAGACTGAACAGAATTAAATTCCTCTAGTATTGATTTAATATCCAACAATCTATTGTCCAATGCTTCTGGAACTTCCGGTTTCACGATTGGTTTATCAATAGAATTTAAATAAGTTTCAAACCTAGTTAACTGACCTTTTATTTGACCGCGTTTCGTTACAAGAGTTTTTTTCTCAGCCATTTCAATATTGAATTTGTGCGTATAGAGGGTATGTATAATTATCAAGAGGATGAGGTAAGAAATATGAATTGACACTTACTTTGCTGTTTGAGAGTCATAGTTGTATTGTTTCTTGAAATATGCAAACTTCTTTCTTGGAAACTGTTTCCTTTGTTGATGAGCTTTGGTTCCTGTTCTTGGAACGAAAATCCGCCTCGAATACACCAATAATTTGTGTACGAAGATATCCGGCTCGAAGGACCAATGTTTTGTGTTTTAAATAATCCGACGGAACGAATTATTTTCCTTTTTGTTTGAGATAGCTTTGTAGATATAAATAAACACTAGCTGCATTTAATATTTATTCACATACATAACTACATTTGAATTTTTGATATATAAAATAACAAATTATCGTACTGGCTTGAACCAATATTTACTTGTTTTTTGCCATATTATTGCTTGATGGCTGTTGAAGCGAGACTGATTCTCACATGTGTTGTCTGGTGTACTCGGCGAAGAAAAACACGTGCACCGAGCAAAAACTTTTTATTTTAAATTTATTACGAACGCTATTTATTTCGTTAGAAATAAGTATTCACATGCTTGTTTTCTCTGTCTCTCACGAACAAATCATAAAAAATGGAGTGTTCCATTTAAAATAAGGAAGTTGATATCCATTTTCGGTGTAACCGGAAGAAGAAAAAATTCAAAACTATTTTAAATCGAAAGAGCTTAAGGCGAAACTAATATTTGCGAAATTTCAAAACTCAACTCTTATTAGTTTTCTATATTGTTCTAACGAAATCTCGTCGTGATATACCCTGTATATGACACTGTAATCGCATTTTGCAAGAACGGTATTAGTAAACCCTCTTCTTTTATTCCAGGAACGAGAAATCAAAGCACCAACAACACCGGTAAACGAAGTCCCCGATATAGCAATGGCATTAAGGAACGCTTTAGAAACTAGAAGCAATAGGATACATTCAGATTCAGATACGGATTCCGATATTTCAAACGATGATGAGTGGGACGCGTAAGAAGCAAAATACTTATTATTTCTTATATATACATAGAATAAAATTTTATTTCTTCTATTTATATTTTAATAGCGTATATATACATACGTATACACTTATGATTTTAGCGAAATATATTTCTAATACTGGCTGTTTATTTAGTAACCAAATTGTTAATCAAAGGAATATTTAATAAAACATGTCTATATTTTGATATGTAACTATACCTGTATGAATATTTTTCAAATGTAAACCGAATTACTTAGGCAAGTTGTAAATAAATTATTACAGAATGATCGTGGATTCTTTGTGTAATATATAACACAATCAGTTAACTATTTTAAGCGATATGAATTGAATCAATAATAAAGAAGACAAAAATGGTATACACTTAATTTAGACAGTACGAGGATGATTTGACGAGATGTGATGCTCTCTTTCAGCCTTAGAAAAAATGAAAAAAGTACAGGTCTTACGAGAATCGCATGCATGGTTGCTAATTTACACATGGTGATGTAATTTTAATTAGTTATGATATGTATTGTTCCTAGTAACATTAGAATTGTTATGTCTCAAGTTTCATGCATGTGGTGTCAGATGAAAATTACATATATACGAGGTGTGGCAATTAAGTTCCGGGAATTTAGTTATAACTGGGGAGCTGGAAACACTGCGTCCTTTGTAAACATATGTCTCAAAATCGGGGACCTTCTTTAGTTTCAGTCGATAGCACGTTTGGTTTGTGTCTGATGCGTGTTTGTCGAAAGTAACTTTTATGGTCGTGTCGTGAAAATGAGTGACTCACATTACAAGCAACGTGTTGTGATCAAATTTTTAGTGAAATCTGGCGGAAAAACCCTCGGAAATCCTTCGAAAATTGCAGGAGGTGTACGGAGAGAGTGCATGTCGAAAACGCATGTGTATGAATGGGCGAAGCGGTTTAAGGAGAGGCGTGAATCAGTAGATGACGATCTGCGTGAAGGAGCTCCCGTCACCTCTCGTACCGACGCGAATGCCGACCGTTTGCGCGTTATGATCCCGTCTGACCGACGACAAAGCATTCGTGCGTTATCTGACGAGTTAAATATCAACAAACAAACCGTTTGCAAGATGTTACACGAGAATTTGAAAATGCGAAAGATTTGCGCAAAGATGGTGCCGAAACACTCTCATGAACAGAAACATGCGAAAATCGATCTGCGAGGTTTTGTTGTCCCTCATTCAGAGCGACGGCAGAGATTGAATGAGTCGGGTAGTCACTGGAGATGAGACCTGGACATTTTAGTATGACCATGAGACCCCTCAAACAAAGTCAGCACTGGGTGGAAAAGGGTGGGGAGCGGCCAACGAAAGCGAGCATGTCCAAGTCGCCACTGAAGGCAATGTTGATCTTTTTTTCGATATCCGCGACATCGTTCATCGTGAATATCTTCCTGCCGACCATACAATGACTGAACAATTCTATGTTGCCGTCCTGGAGCGGCTGTGGGCACACATTTTCAGTGTGCGGCCCGAACTCGCCGAGCACAGCTGGTTCTTGCACCACGACAACGCGCCGGCCCATTCTTCATTCATTGTGCAAGAGTTTCTGACGAAAAAAGGCATTCCAACGTTGCCGCACCCACCCTATAACACCGATATCGCCCCCTGCAACTTTTTCTAATTCCCCAAGTTAAAGTCGCACCTCAAGGGAACTCATCATGTCGGCGTACACGAGGTCAAGGAAGCTGTAACCGTGGTACTGAACGGCTTAACTTCGGAGGATTACCAGGAATGCTTCCAATCGTGGGAGCAACGTTGGAATCGTTGTGTAGAGTTAGAGGGAGACTATTGTGAAGATTGATAATAAAATTTTGCTTGTAACTTAATTCGCGTGTGTGTTATTGAGAAATTCCCGGAACTTAATTGCCACACCTCGTATATATTTTTTGTATTGTGTCATTACCTCCCCTGCATTGAATGCTTTACCATTGATCATGTTATAGAAGAGGTACTTTCATGCCAAGTATAACTACTGTTCTTCTACGTGTTTCGAATTACACGTGTACCAGTACGTCGGAAATGATCAGTAGGGCGCGGACTCATAGCCCATGGGCGCATTATTGAAATGTTGTATTTTTAAGGAGGCTTTAATTTTATTTATATAATTGGATAACAAGTGGCTGATGATCTATAAAATACAAAATACCTTATTATTTGTTCATTTTCTCTTCTGTAAGACTTGTTCTCTTTGAATTAAGTACATCCTTATAGATAGAAAACGCCCTTTCTACATCGCAACTGGTTATAGTTGCGTACTGGAAATATTCTTTTATTTCAGCGTATTTAGCATACATAATTGCCGCAATGTTTATTAAATCTGGATTTCTATTAAAAACTACGTCTAACTTTTGCCGAAGGCCACATCCGAAGTCACTTGGAATACTTTTGAAATTATTAATAGCCTATATCTAATGTGGTTAATCCATCTTTTAATTTGAGATTTCGGTTTTCAAAATATGTGATTAGTTTAGGCAAATTTCCAAAGTGTTCCTGAAGGAATAACAACTGATTTTTTAAATTTGGGATTTGTGTTCCTCGCACTCAGAAATATTTCGAGCATCGTCATTTAAACATGTAACGAAATTTTGTAAACTATCGAAATTCTCTGCATAAAAACTATTTCTGTGTGTTTTCGCAAAGCTAAGTGACGACCGTGCGATATTTTGGCATTCTGTAACGATATTTTACAGACTTTGTAATAAATTTCGGAATCACTGACAATTCATTTTCATATCAGAAAAAGTAACATAAACAACGTTTTAGATCTAAATAAATGATAACTAAAAATGTACGCGTCTGTTATTGAAACTAAACGAAATCCAGTGCACACTTACGTCTAGATAATTGGGAGAAGTCGATTCAATAAACCGGTATTAAACAGACTATCACAAAAATTACGAACAGTCAAAACAATGAAAAAACGAAACTAACGTAAGTGTGAATAAAAATTTTATTTCTCTTGCGAAATATAAGGTAAATATAATAAATTTTAAAAACCCCTCACGCTCCTATCTACGCCGATGAAAAAAGGATTTTACTCATAAATTCCTTATTTTATGGGCATATTTTGCTCTACTTCTCGGGCGTAAACAGATGTTGCAGTTCACCATATGAATTATTCAGTAAGCGTGTGTTGTTTACATTATTTCTTTGCTCTGTTGTAACTTCGTCGTAGTTTAAACCGGTCATGTCCGCGCCCTAATGATCAGGTTTTAATAACGTGTCAGTCGTTGACGCATGTGCATTTGTTTCAAACCGAGAACTTAGCGGCTGTGCTGTTTGAAGGAAGAAGGTATGTAATTTAATGGCAAATTCAGACTGCCCTTAGCGATGACTTTTGCATGATTTATAAAAATCAACAGACTGGGTACTTTGCCCAGAAACAACTTTTGTTCATTGACACAGAATACAACTGCAACATTGAACAAAAGACAAACTATAATAATCTTTTATCTTTGTCCAAATCATTCTTTGGATTTCCGAGTCGATGCAGTAGCACTCTATAGGACAACAAGGAACACCGCACTAATTTGCGAGTAGAAGACACTAAGGGTAAAGTCCATCTGACGGTACTACCGCTTCTTTTAAGAAATAACTATTTGTGGTAGAATTTAATACCTGTTTTTTTAAGAAGAAGAGAACAACTGAGATTTTGACGGTTATGCATCAAACATTGGACAACCATGCTTCTTCGAAAGCCACGATTTGCCACTGAGCTGCTCGCTTTAAACATGGCGACATAAGCCTCGATAATGAAAAACACTCTGGGCTGTCAAAACTTGTTACAATTTTAGAAATGTGACTCTGTCTACTGAATGTCTGATATGATTACAGGTATTTATTACTTCGTATAAGGAAATGTTATGAAACTTATTCAAGATTTTTACAGATACTTATGATTGGAAGCCTCTTGTCAATGAAATTATGTTTTTTTACAAACATGTCGTGTGTGTGTGACAACGATAGCGGCCGACTGATTAAAACTGTCAATACCAAACATTATTTTTAAAAGTATAATCTGCCTTCGAAGATTAGTGAAACCAGTAGACCGGAAGTAGTAGTTCACTAAAAAAAAATATTACAAATATCTAGTCAAGTACTAATACAGAAATAAATCTTTTACGCTTATCGAAAAACTATTTGATACAAAGCAATTTCTGTATAATAAAAATTTCAAAATTAGAACTGAAAGTAACACTTAATCTCCTCAAAAAGAAGTTTTTTGGAAATATCTGGGAAATTGTGCATTCTATACAGATTTGTTAAGAATATAAAAGTATTTGGACTTTAATTTAATTATGAAAAAGTGTTGTATTTTTTTTTTATATACAAAATTCGGCCCGCAATACGTATAAGAAAAACGTATGGTGTCCACATCTCATTTGTTAGATTACTTTAAGTATTTATTCATACATACTGCATATGTATAAATGGAGATAATAATGTTCTTAAATATAAAGTGATAAGGGAATACACTAGTTTTGCTGTACAAGTTTTTAAAAACGTCAGAAAGAACACAAAATTCTTTTTAAATTATTTCTCGACCTTGAGAGAGATCTAAGAATTAATCAATTTCTGCTTACTATGATTTAAATGATAAACATTCTCATATAACCTACCTCGTTTTCTATACCCATAAAAAAAACACATTCATTTGGACCATGTATATGAAATAAATGATGTTCAATGGTTCCTGTTTTTTTTTTAATTAGATCCTCATTTAGCTAAACTTTTTCTGGATCTCCTTTTACCATTCTTTACTACGTTCAAACAGAACATTGATCCAACATATTTCATCAAATGAAAATCGGTTCTCGGCTGCTGTGGAGATCCCTTCATCCATAAAATTGTTCTGTATAATACGACAGAAATTAAAAATAATCTCATCTGTTCTTGTAGTATTATGTTATATCCACATTTGCTAGTTATGCACAGAATTATGAAAAATGTTCTTGTATTAATCTGTTTAAAAGTATCCTGCTTTTTTGCGAATTGAACAGAATTAAACACCACAGTTTAAATTTATGACATATAAAATATAGGCATATTCTTGATTTTCTTGTTTATCCTATTTTTTGACGCAAAGCACTGAACTCATAAATTCAACTGATATATAAACGGACATAATTTTATCTTGCCGATTATTTATTTTAATGTTTATTTAAAATTTTCTTATCATATAGTGTGTCACAGATATTGATAATAAGTAAATAAAGCGATATAAGAAAATAGTATTAATTTTAATTTTACGCAAACGTACTCAAAATTGTGGAATTAAAGATTCTACATGACGGGAGATTACAATACAAAGTAAAGAAGGATAATTAATAATCATTATGTTATATGAAATAGCACCTATTTATATACTAAAATGGATAATTCATTGTCATTTGTTTATTATTTTTATATTTTAACTTTTCAATGAAATTTTAAATGCATAATGCTCATGAACTAATGTGAAATTTTAAATCCTTTCCTTCCATGGATGTCGTTATCACTTCATCGTCTATGGGTTATTAACGTGTCGTCGGCTTTTCTTCTGCTACGGACATTTGTTTCAAATAATCGCAGAAGCCAGTTCTGAAAATATCCCTTAGGATAGTTGATATAACGTCGGCAGCAAAAGAAGAGAGGACAACACAGTTTGAACAAAGAAACTAACAAATAATAACGTACTGATTTTGAAAACTAACACCAACTCGCAGAATGAGCGTGGAAAATTTATTAAGCCTATATAGGTGCGACCCATTTCTGTTATGTAGTTTGGAAAACAGCAAAGGAGAATCACAATATGTAATGTATTTTCATCACATGTGACAATAAATTGTTCAATTATTAATTTATTAATTCCAAGTCTGAAAAATAAAAATAATAATTCTACATTTTACTATTTCTGCCCCTGGTTCAATTCAACATAATGGTCAAATTTGAAATTATAGTCCCACAACGCACAATTTGTTTAGCAATAGTTTTGAAAATTATTAATTATAATTATGAAGTGATGTTATTAATTGTGTAAATTAAATATTTTCGCACGACTCTGGCGGTAGAAGAAATGAAAGATAACGTTTCCAAGTTGCCAATTTAATAATTATAACTTTATTAACTGCAATACGTCAATCAATTACAGCTACCCGTTGTATAATAAAACAATTTCACTTTTTGAATTTTGTCTTTCATTTTTTTTTAAATTTTAATCCTTCAATCGATTTTTTCTTATGGAATATCAAGTGTACTTTGGAATAGTTTTTTAGTTTGCGATTTCGTGTACTCTTAAAATGACAATTAGCCACTATACTCGGTGGTTTAATGCTTCGTATATAAACTATCTTCGTCAAAAAACACCGTCGGTCCGGTGTTTCATGTTTTTTTTAGTATCTGGTTCACTGTGATAAAACGATGGATACTAATTTAGGCACGGGTAACCGTATGTTATTTCTCTTTAAAATACAGCAACTTTACATGCAGAGTAACATTGTAGATAGCTATTAAATAATCGGAAGATAAATCATTATTCTAATAGTCGTCCAAAGTTACGTATTTCAACAGTGGTGACTCGTGAAATGTTAACTAAGTTGCAAGGACGGTAAACAACTAAGGGACGGCCCAATCCCACATATTTATTTTCCGCACGCATCTTCGCGATGACTTCACATATAGACCTAATAATGATCAAGATTAGTATTTTTGTGCAAGTTTTCATGAACTTGACCAATCCGACGCAAAGTAGATATACATATCCTTAACAATGAAAAAAGTGCACAAACACAATCTGTATTAAAATTACAAACATTCACGTTAAACAGCAAAATTTCAATATAACATAGAGCGACAGCAAAGAACGCACGTAAACAAATTGAGCATACAGCATGTGTCAATTTTCATTAGCCATAGGCGATAAATTCATGTAATACGTGACAACATGGCACCCCTACTTTCCTCTCCAATGCCAGCGCGACCGATACATGTTCGAAAATACAAGTTAGCAGTAACTATTGGACCACTGACTTGGGTGTTTGTAATGCGTTCAGAAATAAGTTGCAAGGATTTGTTTTTCTTTTTCCTTTCAGTAAATGCAGAGAATTATTAAGCTGCGTTCACGCTGCATGACACAAACAAAAGCGTAATTCTAATAAAATTAAAAACAAGGTAAATAAAAAAGGATTCTGAAAATAATAATAAACTAAATAATATAAATAAATAATCAGGAGATCGCGGCGGCCATTTGATGTTTCCCGTTCCAGTAATAAGACGGCTTTTATTGCAGACTAGATCGCAACGTGTTCGCAGCTAAACATTGAATGTAAAATCTGGTGGGCAGAAGTGGGAAGATCGGAGACAATCTTTGTGATGTCGATTGTTGCCGGGATTGGTGACGGACAGTAGGGGTGCCACGTTGCCACGTATTACTTGTATACGTATAAATCGCACGTAAACATTGAATCCCTATACCTAATGAAAATTGATACATACGGTATACACCATTAGATCGACGAGTGACGTCTCTGTCGCCAGTGAACTGAAAACTGTTAGAGCATGGGGATTGAACCATCCTTAGTTGTTTACCGTCCTTATACTGGTTGGGCCACTCTCTCCCTAAATCCGACATGAAGCTGTCTAGAATTGTCAGTCTTCTTACCACCCCCTTTATACGAATGACGAGCTATTTCAGACGTGGCTCGAATATGTTAAAATAACGTGACTTGTATACAGTTTCTACACGCAGGTACAACACAACCTAACAGTGTTTAATGTTTAATATATGTAAATCAAATTATAATTACTTATCGACGCCGTTTATTAATTAACATTATTTTCAAGAAAAATAAAGATTTGACGTATAACTAATGCCGCTGATTTCAAATATCAATAATACAGTAAAGAAATAATAAGTCATCGCTAGAAAAAGTACACGAAACGTGTTAAAAAGTCAATAAATAAATTGCTAAAATAGAATATCATACTTATGTCAACATCTGTCAAATCAGTTTGTGAAAAAGGTTGCATATGCTTAGTATTTATCATGTATTTTTGAAGTGGGATAGACTATCTTTTTGAATCTCTCTATTTGTCATAGATAAATAAAAATTCTAATTAATTCTTTAATATATGCGATTTATCTCATTTAATACATATTAATCTGTAAGAGGGAATGTCACATTCTATATATGTAGCAAATAATGACTCATTTAGATTAGAAAAATATAATTATTTCGAATGCAAATCAAAATGTGTACTATCTTTATATTAAAAATATACAAGTTTTAAGCTTACTTTTTCAGGTGTGGTTTGAACTTATCAATCAATAAGTACCTAAAATATTATGCTTATCTACAGATAGTGTCAGTTAAACTGTACTTCATACATGTTTGTCAATGTTTCTTGTTATCATCCTAACTTCTAATATACATGTAACCTGAACAATAATGCCTCAAAAACATAGAATACAACCAGAACATAAACCGTCAAGTTTGTTATCTTCAGAGGAAAATCAATTAATTTTTGATTTACTTGGTCCAAAATGCATTGTAAGTATATACATATACCTACGTATATTTAAGAATAATTTTCAACTTATTTGATTGAAGTATGTATATTAAAAAATTTAAATATCCAAGAAAAATAAATGAAACACTTCGTTTACAATAAATAATAATAATAAATAGTTTTATCCAAATTGGAATAGAACTAATATTCGAATTATTATTTTGTCAATATTTAGTAAAACATTGTACAACAGAGCGTTTAAATTGTAATTTTAAAAAGAGGAAAGCATTGTTATGTTATGTGCAAAAATACGTTTTGGAAATGACCCCTCTATATAATTCTGTAGTGAATATTAAAAAGAATGTATTTCTTGATGAGTTACAATATAAAAATATTATATAACTTACTACAAATAAAATCTTGTATCAAAACAGCCACTCTTTGGTGTAAAAATGAAGATGTATACATATGTAGATTTGTTACCTGTAAATCTGAAAATACAACTATTTTGAGTGTAAATCTATAGAAAATCATTAGAATACATTTCAAATATCATACTTAACCAGTGGCGGCTGCTGCAGGGAGGGCAACGGGGCACTGCCCCCCCCCGTGACAAATTGCCCCTTAACAAATTTCTTTTAACAGATAAATTAATTATAAATACCTAATTTGTATGTAATTTTTCTGATTTGTTTGATAACAAATAATATGTTTTCGGAAGTAACAGTCCGTCTTTTCAGCGCGTTTAAAAATCGCAGTCTGACGTAGGCTCCGGGGCATCTCGCGCGACTGCCCCGTCTGCATTAGAAATCGAGCGATGAAACTGGCGCGGGTAGCGCGCGTATATATGTAGGCGGCGGGGCACTACTCTATGGTGCCGGGTCCGAGTGGCGGTCCAGTATGTAATATACAGCGGTGAGTGTATGTTGTAATTTCTATCGGTGCAAAGGCAACTATGAATTGCGTTAGTAACATTAAGACATTAAGATCACAATTAGAAAACTAATAAAACCGTGACGAGAAAATTCAACAGAAGCTCTTATAGTTTATCAGACTGGTTGTGTGGGTGTAATGTGCAAAATGCTTTTTTCTATTTCGGTACTATAAAGTTCACTTTACGACATATGTTTTGGTTTCAAAAGTATTTCTTTATCGCACGCTAATTTTGTTGTTTTGACGTTGGTAACAAAAAAAAAATCGAACCAAATTATATTTAAATGTCACAATGTAAGCCTTTAATGTAACAAACATGTGCAATAGAAGTTGTACAAAGAATAAAAAGCACACATGCTAACATTTAATTTACTAATTAACAATAAATTGTTAAGCAGAGTTGGATGATAAGTTTTCTGATGCTACTATTGTAATTTACTTCCAAGGTTGAATAGTACAACTGTTATAAAAGTTTGTTTTTGATAATATGTCGAGACTATGTTGTCGAAAGATTTTGTAAATTATCTTCTGCTATTTTGCGAATCTCTGGGGGCGTGCAAAATAGAAAAAATCAAGTGAACGGTGTTTTTCTACTTTGAAGAGAATAAAAACATTTTCTAGAAATACCATGCAGGAAAGCAGACTATGTGCGTTAGCAATGTGTTCCATTGAAAAACAATTACTGACATCAACACCAAACTTCAATGAATGAGTTATTAATCATTTTGCTGATCGTATGGAACGGCGGATGGATTTTATTTTCAAACAAGTTAATTAAATAGCATATTAGGTTTGTTTCTTGTCTGTACTTAATTTTTGATATTAAACACTCAGACCCCCGGTGCCCTCCCGTCCCAAAAAATCACGGGCCGCCACTGTACTTAACACTAAAAAAGGTCTTGATCTATGTACATAACTTTTAAAAAAGACTGGTTAGGAGAATTTTTAAGTAATTTTCATACCATGTAATCTGCACGCGATAGCATTCAATATGGCGGCTTGTTTGGATATAGAACCCTGACGACTCTCAATTGTGACTTTAGATATCACTACTTGTTTCTTTGCATTGGTTTAAACGTAAATGTATAAATCTTAAAGAAAAAGCAATAAAGTAGTGTTCCAAAAAATTGTTTTTTCTATTTTTGTAAACGCTTAAAAGTAAATGCATTTTTTTTTTGGAAGCGTTATGGCACCTTATATGTTCATGTGGAATAAAGACTATCTCCTTAAAAAAATAAATTTAAAAATTGGAAAAAAAAGGAGATAGTATTTATCAAGAGGATTACAATGGTTCATACATTTTTTGTCTAGTATTAATCGTAACCCAAAGATCGCTTTCCATAGCCAAGAGTTAAATTTATAAAATACTAAGATTAATTTTTTATGTAACTCCGGCTTGCATAATTATCTTTAGTTTAAGATTCAATCAAATATTATTTAATGTCACAGTAATTCCCTAATTATTGATACATTTAGTTAAATCTTCTAAAGTTTGGCACCAATTATTAATCGCCATCACAACCTTACATTGAGAAATGTATTTAGAGCACATTTTGTATTGTACCGGATGGCCGGCCAACTAAGAACGGTCGCTGGCTATATATCAGAACCTAGTAGTCATATTGCTTCCGGGTAAAAAAGTGCCCAAGAGAAAATGCCGAAAAATATTTTCAATTTCGTAATAAAATATCCGCTAGGGGCGTAACAGTCATGATCAAGGTTAATATTAAGAATTGCTTCATGTTTTGACTACCTGAGAGGCATCGAAAATATCTGTATTTTAATCCTTATACATTTCTTAATACTGTTTGTCTTACACATGTTTATTACTATTCTAGTAAAATAAAGTGGTGAGGGCAATTCAACTGTTTTTTTTTAATAAACTGTGATTACTCCGGTTAGACATAACCGATTTTAACAAGCTTGGTCTCATTTGAAAGAGCTTTATTTACCTTACACACTGCGCTTTTGTTTTGTATCCTCGAGTTTGCCGTCGCCGCTAGATGACGTTAACTTAAATGTAAGCAAATATTAGGCTTCAACATTTCGGTAAAAAACCCAAATTTGTACCTTTTTTAGAACGAGATTTTGACCAAAATAGATTAAATGCTTGGCCAGCTAGGTCACTAGTCTATATTTTTATGTATGGGCGAGGGTAAAGGAATTTGTTTTTGCAAGCCGGCCTACAACCAAAGAAAATATGAGACTTACAGCAGCAGTAAGAAACATATCCATGACGGAAATTGAAACTTCTGTTTTATCCACGTGACAGAAGTTCCAGGCTTGCATTAACAACGATGGGCGGCATTTTGATCACCTAGGCTGTCATTAATAATCTTTAGAGTTATGTAATTGTAATTATTTTCGTGTGTACTATTAGTTAAGTTTTGATAGTACAGTAAAAAAAAATTGTACCTTAACGTCAATGAAATTTATGCCAAGCTTGGATAAAAATTATCTTGTTCACTCGCTATATGCCATATTATTACGGAGAATGATTATAACTCTGCTTTCTACCGTAAAGGAATAGATGCCATTTAATATTAAAAAGAAAACACAACATTACAAGAAGCTTGTATGCAACTGCTACAAAGTGGACGTACTGAATTAACAAGATCGAGCGAGGTATTCCAAATCACTGAAGAGTATGTTTGTAGGATGTATGCAACGACCTACGACTAAAGAATAGAACAGGAGAGATAATAACGTGGTGGGGAATAGGTATTTTTAGACGGAGTTACCACTTTCGGTAGGTCAGTTATGTCCGGTTATGTCAAAAATGACATTTTAGTGTTTCTATAATGGTCAATTGTGTGGCTTGTGGTCGTTCTAAAACGGCAAGAACAAAGAATATTAATGTTTCTCTTCATCGGTAAGTTATTTCATTGGCATTCAACATAGGCAATAATAATTTAAAAAGAGGTATTTTAAATAAATTGTCATATATCTGACATGTCTGATTATGTGTTCAGTGTCGTAACATACCGGGGTCGACATATTTTAATTTCTGATACGAAAGTAGAAAGAGGAAAAGAGCGCGACGAAATAAACTAAAGATAAACATAAGCGAGGCTGCCACACTCGACAAACGTTTGCTATGAAATGTAAGGCGGGGGGTCCCCCGCCACTGCGTTGCTCTCCCACCACTCTTAGCAAGCAGGCATCGCTGCATATCATAAGGTCATCTTCTGCATATGATAGAAGTGCAAACCGAAATTAAAATTTGACGACTATGGTATATATCCAAGTCATTTAATATTCGTTATATTTTTGACGCAGATTTCCTTTAAACCCGTTTATAATATATTAAAAAGAAGAAAAGAATTGAAAACATAATACACTCACGATATTTCTTTAATTATTTTTGGACTAACAACCTATTTTATTATCGAGAACGCAGGAAGTGTATGTACATATACCCTATACAAAATATTTATGCACGCCTAGGCATTGCGGCGGCCATATTGAGTTACCACATTTGGACAAATATTATTATTAAGGGGACTCTATCCTGTTCTATTCTTTACTCGTAGGCAACGACAAATGACATTAATAAAGGACGGTGCGAATTGTTTGAAAGAGTCATGAAAACGAAAAATTAAAAAAAATATCATAAGGTACGATGCTTCTGGTTTACCATCAACGAAACAAGAATTGATGCGGCAAATCAAGGGAACACAATACATCTGCAGTGTTGGTGTAATGCATTATTGTTTGTGTTGAAATTATTCAAGAAATAAAACAAAAATGCTTGTAAAAAGGAAGAATTTTTATATGTATGTAGTTAATTTTGGTCAGTGTCTCCTGTTTTAATCTATTTACGATATGATACCTCGCAGAGAAAAAACTAAATAAAGGGAGAGAACTGCATGTTACGTTTATAAATCGGAAGAAAGCATTTGATTCCGTTCCGCTTCAAAAGCTATGGGTTGTTACTATGGAACAAGCGGGCATAAATAAAAAATACATAAACGCAGTGAAAGCCCTGTACAAAGAAAGTCAAGCCGTCGTAAAAGTGGGAGCCCAAGTCTCATCGCCATTCACACCATCAAAGAGAGTAAAGCAAGGATGCTGTCTGTCCCCCACCCAAAAAATGTAGCCCCATGGGAACATGGCTAAATGACAGCCCGATACATACGGTACTATTTGCAGATGACCAAATAGTAGTAGTGGAGGATCAACAGGATATGACATACATGTTGAACAAGCTCATAGAAGAATATACTAAGTGGGGCCTGCAGTTAAACATGGAGAAAACCCAGTATATGGTCATAGGAGGGAAAGGACGGGATATAGAGTTAGACAGCGGAACAATAAAAGATGTAAGCCAGTATGAATACCTGGGGGTCACAATAGACAAGGACGGAAGAGGCGACAAGGACATAATGAAGAAAATAGGTAGAGCAAAGAATATGACGAAAGCATTACATCCTACTCTGTGGAACAAGAACATGACAAAAAAGACAAAAACGAACATATTTAAAGCAATCATTGAACCAGTTATGACATATGGGTGATAGACAAAAGAATGAATCAAAGGTTGCTTTCGGCGAAAATGAGATATTGGAGAAGATGCTGAGAAATAACTTTATACGACCATGTCAGAAATGAGAACATCAGAGATAGAATGGGGGGTGAAGAAGACTATTATAGATGCTATAAATGGGAGGCAGCTGAGGTGGTATGGACATCTGCGTCGAATGGAGGAAGGAGGATTACCAAGAAGAGTATGGAATTGGAATCCATCTCAAAGGAATAAACGAGGCAGACCAAGAAGGAGATGGATGGAAAATATAAAAGAAGAAATGGGGAAGAGAGGTCTACGGGAGGAAGAGTGGAAAGATAGAGATAAAAGGCGCTTAGGATGCGAGAAGCGGAAATAACTGCAAAAACTTGCTATATATATCTCCTGTTTTAAAAAAGTTAAAAATTTGGGTTTTTTTATCGAAATGTTGAGGCTTTAATTCTTAGGTCATCTAAAAAAAAATGCATTTTTTTGTGAAAAAGCTAAATATTTGCTTATATTTCACACATTTCAGAATACAGAAACAAAAGCGCAGTTTGTAGAACAAATAAAGGTATGCCAAACCGAAGAAATCGTAGTTTACTTAAAAAAACATTTGAAGTGCCCTCACCACTTTATTTTGCTAGTTAGTGAGAAATGTGTAAGACAACAAGTGTTAACAAATATGTAAGGAATAAAATGCTGATATTTTCAATACCTCACAATTAGTTAAAACACGAAGAGATTCTTAATTTTAGCCTTTATCATGACCTCAGTATAGTAACGATACAGTAACGTAACTCTACAGCGGTCCCTTTGATGTTCATGTTCGAGTTTTGTTTTTTTAGGACGACTCCGCAGTTTACGTACAGAGGAGAAGTGAATATTTTTAATTTAGGGTTATATAAATATAAACAAACACTCGTGACTAAACCAGAGAAGTGCACTGTGCTACAGAGTGGTGAACTACGCGCATGTATTTTATGGGGGGGGTCGAAACGGGATTATAAACATGGGTATTCAACTACTACGGTCGGCTCATCCCGCGGTAGCCAATCAAATGTAAAAGCGTCATTTGACGTCACAATAGCCCTCCCTAAGGCGCGAACCAAGGCGAAACCTTAAGCGGCATTTTATTAAATATTAATAAACACAAATAAGTATAACTAATTGACACTTCGTATAATATATATGTACAAAAAAGTTCGCAGCATCATTATGTGAAGTCCGGTAGTGATAAAAATACAAGATAAAATGGGATTAATTTTATTTTCAACAACAAAAAGAATCTTAGAAAATGCAATAATTAAATTAGTTTTTTTATTTTTTTTTGTTTTTTCTTTCTTCACGTTTTCTTTTTTGATTTATCAAATGCGTCGATATTAAAAATTTCTTTCTTACGTAGTAACGTTGATGAATAAATTATATAATTACTTCTAGAGGTCATTCTGGCAGATGTTTGTGAATTCTTGTAGCTAACTGTTGTAATGCCTTGCTATGAAGCATAATACTTAAAGCCAGCTGATTCCACAGCAGTCATGATTACAGAAGAATCAGAATTTGAAGAGCTGTTCGTATCTGAATCCGGAAGAATACTTACGTCCCTTACAATTTCATATGTTTCTATCATATTCTTCATTTTCCATATTTATAGTGTGTTTTTCGATTTGGATGTTTGATCTTTCTTGTATAATGCCAAGAGGATTATTATTATTAGATCATTTTTGTGGGAATTATTTCTTCCTAAAAATACTTTTTATAAAATTATTTCTTTCGAAAATTTTTACAAAATATAGTTAAGTCATTGACCATTATTTACGAGTAATACACAGAATATTGACGGAAAAAAAGGGTTGGGTGTGTTTGAATACACAAACTTGCACCAGAATAATTTGCTGTTAGAAACTTATCCAACGCTCATCACACGATAGAATGAAAATAAGTAAGGAAGTATAGGTACCACACTGCCTAATATTTGATCCACACTGCCTAATATTTGATAGGATGCGAGGGCTATTGTGACGTCAAGCATTTTCTTTCCTTGTCTCCGCGTGGAACGATGAGCCGACCGTAGTAGTTGAATATCCGTGGATTTTTAAGGGAGATGTTTTGCTGTATTGTTACTATACTGTGTCACGACGGACATGATTTCCACCAAATTTATTTAACTCCATGATTAAAATTTTAATTTAATATTTTTACAGACCATAGCAACTGCAGTTGTACAATTATTCTGTACGAAAGTACCTCATCATTCCTATTGGATCAAACAGGATACTGGAGTATTTTGTTTCGTCAAAGACAATTACAGAAAGAGTTACTATTTTCGTCTATACTGCCTTCGAAGAAGTGGTAAAATTTGGGAACATGAAGTGTACAATAATATGGAATATAAGTGCAGCGCTCCGTTTCTGCATTCGTTTGAGGGAGATGTAAAAATTTAGTGTGTTTAGAATTCTTGTAATACAAATAAGTAAACTTTTTAGAAATGTATCTTTGCATTTAATTTTGCTTGCTTAGATGAAGCAGATCAGGTGATGCAAATAGTAACTGATAAACTACGAGCTAGACGCCTATCAGCAGGTATTGAATATAATATTAATTTATGTTATGTACCTAGTATAAATTTTGAAAAATTTAGCGCAAAAAGAAACATCAGAGCGAGTTGTTGAAAACAAGAGAGCACCAGAATATGTTAATATTAATAAACAAGTTCAAAGTACAACTCAAGGTAAGTTTTCTTGTTTCATGCTAGTAATGAATGTAGCAATTAAACATTAACATTTCAGAGAAGAAAAAGAAACATAAAAGGAGATTAACAAAAGCTGAGATTGGAAAACCTACAGAATTTAGACACATCACTAAAGTTAAATTTGATTTTGATAAAGGACTAGATGTTGACACCAGTGATAAAAAGTACTTGGAAATTTTTAAAAAGGTATGCGTGTATAGTGATTTCTGAACTACATAGAACTTCATCTTTGCTGTTTCTTCTATGGTCTTTGCTTCATAAATGGAACACGTACAATTCCATGCCCTTGAGTTGGAATGTTTACTTTTACTTTCTTATACGTAGTATAAGGAAGTATGGTGATGATGAAAATTTTCGACCTCGAGATTCCACGAGTCCACGTTTTGAAGTCCCCTGATACAAAAAAAGTGTTTTTACTTTCTTATACGTAGTATAAGGAAGTATTGTGATGATGAAAATTTTCGACCTCGAGATTTTCGCAGATGTCCACGTTTTGAAGTCCCCTAATACCAAAAAAGTGGTTTTTAAAAAATGTCTGTGTGTCTGTCTCTGTGTGTGTGACCACGATAGCGGTCAAACCGCTACAGATATCAATTCCAAATCTTGTATTTACCAATATAATCTCCCTCTTGAGAACTGATTTGATTTTGAGCAAAATCAGCAGACCGGAAGTAGTAGTTTACTTCAGTGAAAAAATCGAATTTTGCAAATATTTCGTGAATTACTAAGTTTAAACAAATTTATAAAGAATTCATATGTACTTAAAATTGAAATTGTGAACAATTTTATTAAAAAGGTTTTTCGAAATTCCTACCAGAAGTAGGTCTTTTACTCTTATCGAAAATCAGTTTCTTGCAAATATTTTGCAAGTCATGCTTTTTAGACAGGTACGCTACGAATATAAAAGTATTTAGAACTAAATTTCCAATATCTTTTGTATAAAAAAAATTTCAAAATTCAGACCGGAAGTATCTTACCGAATAACGATTTTTTGCAAATATGTCGTAAATTATGCATTCTCTGTATATTTATGAAGAGTACAAAAGTATTTAGAGTTGGATTTGGAATATTTTTTGTATAAATGAAATTTCAAAATTCGGACCGGAAGTAACACTTTCATACGTATCAGAAAGTCGTGTGGTGGCCACACCTCATTTTTTAAAAAATATCTGTGTGTGACCACGATAGCGGTCAAACCGCTATAGCTATCTATTCCAAATTTTGCATTTAGTAGTATAATCTCCCTCTTGAGAACCGATTAGATTTCCAGCAAAATCGGCAGACCGGAAGTGAAAAAATCGAATTTTGCCAATATTTCGTCAACTACTAAGTTTAAACAAATTTATAAAGAATTCATATGTACTTAAAATTAAAATTGAGAATAATTTTATTTAAAAAGTTTTTCGAAATTCCTACCAAAAGTAGGTCTTTTATCGAAAATCAGTTTTTTGCGAATATTTCGCAAGTCATGCATTTTAGACAAGTACGTTACGAGTATAATAGTTATTTACGAACCAAGTGCGTGAAATCATATTTCGCGAATGAGTGACCAGTTTAAAGCGCGAGCCGAAAGGCGAGCGCTTTATGGACACGAATTCGCAAAATGTTTCACGCACGAAGTTTGTACAATATTTTTTGTACGAGAACTATAATAATAATACATATTGTTAAATACGTTATCGTTTATGACACACTACTAATCTCTTGATATTAATTAAAAAAGATTGAATTGGCAGTATTGATTATTTGAAGTGACATTTAATTTAAAATTATCAAATTCAAAAAATTCTATTTCATTTCCTTTTATTTTCATAGAAAAACAACGAACTGGGTAGCATATTATTAAGGTTAGGAATTTATGATTTTAAAATGTCACTAAATTAATCAAGTTCTAGGAAGTACCAACTTTACTTTTACGCACTCGTGTTTAAAGTGACTTTTTACGCACGCAAATCGAATTGTGAAATGACAGGTTTTGATAAGCGAGTACAAAAAAGTATTTAATACATAATTTTCAATATCTTTTGTATAAAAAAAATTTCAAAATTCAGACCGCAAGTGCCACTTTTACTCTTATCGAATAGCGATTTTTTACAAGTTATGCATTCTATATGAAATTTCCCATAGGCGGACACTGTTCGTTCCGACAAAACTGCCCGTTTAAGAAAAGTGCCCGTTTATCAGAGAAGACAGAAAAATTAAGTAGAAACGCAAAACTAAACTTTCATTTGAACACACAGTGTAAAATTATATACCTATAACTTTATTTGCTAAATAAAACTTAAACGGCTACCTATGTGCACATTTATATATACATACATATAATAGGAACATATGTAGGTAAGGCACATATACAATGTATATACTATCTTACAAAATAATCTAAAATGGAAGTTTGCTTGTGTGTATTACATGCCAATTTTGCTTTTTGTATTTCCAGTAGACCATCTTTATACGATACTATTCCCATAATTATTAGTTCTAGTAATTTCTATTTCATGTTCTTCATCATCACTGTTTTGACTTTCGTTTTCTAAATTATCGGGCAAAATATGGTCTGGATTATCGTCTTCTGTATACAAATTGGCGTCAATATTTATAAATTTCTGTACATCATTACTTCCTAATTTTCCCATTAGCGTACACATTTCAGCCACTTTAGGTAAAGGAATTTCATCTTCAGGATCAAATTGATCACTTTCAAACTCCTCATTTACTTCTTGAAATCCTGTTTTCTTGAAACAATTTTTAATTGTATCAGATGAGACATCATCCCATGTTTTTTTAATAAAATAAATCGCATCTAATACGCTAATAGAATTGGTTAAATTTTGTACAGAATCAGAACTCTCAGACTGCGATAAGATGTGTTTTAGTATTAAATGTCGGTACCAAGTTTTGAACATTTTTATAATGCCTTGATCTAGCGGTTGGCAGTAAGCTGTCGTATTAGGCGGTAAAAAAACGAGTTTAACATTTTGCAACTGTACGTCCTTAGGATGGGCAGCTGCATTGTCCAAAAATAATAAAACTTTTCTGTTTTGATCGATCATTTTCCGATCAAATTCACGCAACCGCTGTCATAATAGAATTAGTCATCCAAGCCTTGTTATTTGAATACCATTGGACTGGAAGAAGAGCAATGCTAATATTTTTAAATGCGCGAGAACGTGCTGATTAAATTATTCCTTTTTTTTGATATTGTTTTCTACAATAATTAAAATACGTACATAGTTCATATGAATTATGCCATAAAAACAATTGAAAACTTACCATTTTCTACAGAGAACGTAACAAATATGTATTCAAATACATACATATATATTTTCACACAACACATCCAGACGAAGATGACTTGCGAACTAAACAAATATCTATACTGTTCAAATTAAACCATCGACGATGGCAGGGGATTTACCGGACAGAATTACTATGTCTCGATTCTCGCGTCCGTTTAATGGAAACTTTGCGGTCCAAAAGCAGCTAAAGGAGTGTCCGCATAAGAGAAACCAATTTATTAGGAATTCCCTACTAATAAATTCGGAACCGGATAAAATGTCCGTTTAAGGGAAGTGCCCGGCTAATAGAAGTGCCCGTTAAGGAAAGTTTCAATGTATATTTATCAAGAGTACAAAAGTATTTAGAACTGGATTTGCAATATTTTTTGTATATATGAAATTTTAAAATTCGGACCGGAAGTAACACTTTTACTCTTAGGGAGCAGCACTTTTTTTCGAATATCTAGCAAAGTATGTATTCTATAGCGATTTATTAAGAGAATAGAAGTACTTAGAATAGGATTCTGAATAATTTTTGTGTATGAAACGCTCATACGTATAAGAAAGTCGTGTGGTGGCCATACCTCATTTTTTTTTTAGATAAGACGGCAAATCGATGGTTAATTAAGAAAGTCACTGTACTGCGTATCATCTCACACCAATTACATTATCATCTAAATGCCTTCTCTTAACAATTTGTTGTTCAGAAACATAGTGAAATAAAATCGTAGGTTTAAAAAGTCGTTACGGTATATGAACTAAATTTTGTGTTCCAAAATCTCAACCACATTTTCAAATCCTTGATGTATAAAAATTATTCCAAACAAGAAATTCAGTGAAACAAACAAAAGAAGTTACACATCTGATATGCAACGTGGCCCATGTCTCAAGACCTCCAGGCTGTGAAGTATTCAGTACGTGACACTGTGCCAGTAGTCCTAACACAGGGAGTCATAGTGTTTTAAAGGCTTCTTGTTATGGTCAATTTTCACAAAGAACATGAACGAGTATGACTACTTTTCATTGATAGTATTTACAAGGCAACAAATTATTATACACTTGCTATACTTTTATAATGGTTTCGTTTGGAATTTCTTTCTCCATGCGTTTTGCTAAAAAATCGAACTTGGTGCGAGCGAAAATTCATTTCACTACTGGCAACCTCGATTAAACTGAAAGCCCTCGTTTATTAAAATTTCAATACATACAAACGGCGATCGCCCGTGCAAAAGCAGTAGTCGTCTATAGCGCACGCATGACTACTATTACGACGTTAAGATTTGTTTTTAATTAGGTAATGCCGTTGTCCTTCACATAACTGGCAATGTAGCATGCTCTCATAGCAAACCGCCACACCATAACAACAACATTTCTGTAACCCTTAACGAGCTCTAGACCCGCATGAAATGAACGAACAGTGTTGACAACAGCAAGGAGAAATTTTCAAAATGTCCCCTGTATACGCCCTTCCAGAAACCAAGTAGAATCTATAAACAATGTTAGACAAACACTCGGTTGTAAAATCTTTATTTCAGGCTGGTTTTGACGAAAAGATGTTAGAAAACAGGAGAACCCGAGAATTTGTTTTCGACTTCATAGAAAATCATCAAAATATGAACAAAGCCACCCAAAATATACAAAGTGAGCACAAACCTGTTCCAACAAGGATGGCACCCAGACCGCCACAAAATGTAAGAGCAGATTGAATACGAATAGAGTACTAAAAACATAGTGTTCTTTCAAATAAACTAGCTTAACCGCATATTGAGTTATATCCTAGAAAATATCTTGATGTAGTATAGATCTAAGTTTTAATTTTTCAGCGTCTTCCTCCACCTCCACCACCACCTAGAGATCAGCAACCTCACATCAAACCTAACAAAAATAACGGTAAACATTTCAATTAGTTTAATTTCTGTTTTTTTTGTTAATTAAGTATATTTAAAGAAAAAATTAAAAAGAGTAATTTTTTAGGGCCATCCAGTGCTCCCCCAACTTTCGCTCCACCGCCACCACCTCCTCCACCACGTCCGCCCTCCTTAATAGTTAATAATAATGGCCCTCCAATAGGGCCACCACCCCCACCCCCACCACCACTACCAATTGGATCAGACTTGCCTCCTTCAAGCGGTAATAATACAACACCAGCGAATAAGAGTACAGATATGCGATCAGCTCTTTTAGATAGTATACGACAAGGGAAAAATTTAAAGGTAAGTGGATATCTAGATCTAGAATTTGGTGACGTGTCATATGGCATTACGACAGTGAAGATGATTAATGTTTGGGCTGTCGGCGTTCGGTTAACACTCGTGCTTCCGGTTATTGTGCGCGGTCGGGGTCTGCATTAGCTGAGCACAGACTGGAAACCGGATACCATATCCAGTTAAATTCCCCAAAAATCCGCAATTCCATCAAAATCCAGGAACATCCTAAGAAGTTGAGTCGAGACGAGGGCTACTATCTCCATTAATCCTGCAAATTCATCATGCATACTCAACATAATCATAACGTACACGCTCCATTGAACAACAACACTAAACACAATATAAATCATCATCCCTGCCAATACATTCCACTCTGGGCTGAAACGTTTCAGCCCAGAAACCAAGTTATCAACGACAAGCGTGGAAGTCTCCGACTTAAATACTTCTTATTATTTCGAAAAATATATTCTTACTAGTAGACACTAATCTTCCTAATTAATAATTCCTTCGGTATGACTTGAATTGAGACCATATGACTATACATACAAGATGCAGTGCAGCGATCGTGACGTCACGATTCTGGACGGGGGGGGGGGTCACAGCGACAAGCGGAATTATTACGTTAAATCAAGTTTCTTACAAAAAAATATAGTTTTCGGTATTTAAAAAAAAGCAAATTAATTAGAAGGACTAAATACAGTTTAAACACTGACTTCATTAGTGCTATTAAATATTATTTTTAATAACTATGTAATTATGAAACATTTATATTTATATATGTAACTATAATAACTATAGATGTCAAACTTAAATAATTTCTTCAGGCGACTTAAGAGGGGCGTTTACCTATCGAAAACTAAGGCATCGCCGTTTCGCGTTTTTTAAACTTATTTTGTAATTTTAGAATCTCAAATTTGGGTTAGTGATGCAAAAGGCATACATTTATAATGTCAAGCTCAGTTTTTGTACTAATTTATTTTCTTAAAAAAGTTATGTTTTAGAAATAACCACAAAAATGCATGAATTTGATTAATGTCTACTAACTAAGACTGATACACAAAAGGAAAAAAAACGACCTCTACGCGCCAGCTGCACATTTGATGTACGATATAAAAAAAAATATGTAATTATTTTTGAAGATAAAAAGCATTAAACAGTAAACATTGTTACACACATTTCACACGAGGTTTTTCGCGTCGTCTATCCCCACTTTACGGTATCTCTACCGGTCCTAGCGATGACGAAAATCTATCGGAATCGGTCGGCTATTGCAGACTTAAATGCGAGTGACAGTTTAATTACAAACTGTCACTGGCATTTAAATGTCATATATACCTATAATATTCGAGTGTATAATAATATAACTTTTATGGGCAAGCGACAATAGGCTTATTATAAAATATCAACAACATCAACAGTTCCGTAAGCACTCATTCTTTATACATTATGTTTCCCATCTATAGTATCCCTTTATCTATGAATAAAACCCAAGCGCTGTGATGGAAACCGAATTTCGTGTAGCTCCACTTACACCCCCTTGCGTTTACCCGTCCCGCGGGTAATATAAGTTGCATAAGTTTCTATTTGTTGGTAAACGCCCGTCTTAAGAAAAAATTAAATCAATAGGTACACAGAACTAAATTAAATAATACACATATAAAACAGAAAAATATAATTACGAAAAGTACACTTAAGACAACAGCGGCATTTTATCGACTAGATAACTTTCCTTTCTTTTATAGCTTATGACTGATCTTATCTTGTCGATCTTCAGAATAATTATTGAGCAATGTTACTGAATTTAACTATACACTTCTCAATTAAATTAAAATTGGTACAATTTTTATATATAAAAATTTGCTTGGGATATTTTAATCCGCCGCAATCTAAATGTTTTAAATATTGCAAAATCTGGGCATTACAATTATTAATTTCTATTTCGTCTGTAGAAAAACGTTTTTATCAGGTTGCTCGCAATATATTTTAAGTGAAAAATGATCTTTTATGCATATGGTGTAAATACTTGGTTTATCAGAAAATATATTTGTTAAGTTTGATATATAGCCTTGTAATGAACAAATTTTGACGTCGAAGTCTTCTTAAGATTTTGAAATTTTTCCGGTAATTCAGTTTTAAAATCTTCAAAATTTAATATCCTCTCTGCTAGTGATTTTAGTCCCATAGCTGACTTTCCAGTACAATAAAATTTGCTAAAGTGCTTAATGCAGACTCTCGAATTATCAGTGATAATATAATTTTCTCTGTGAATATCTCGTATCCACTTTTTTCTTATTGTGTCGTTCTTGGGAAATCTAAACAATGTAATTTGTTGTCCTTAATAATAGTTACTTCGAAACCCGGTCACACAGCAGTTCGACAATTTATGATAACTATAAAAATTGTTTGCCAGAATTGTCAAATGAAGTGTACAGCTCACAGAGCGAGACTTGGCCGGTGAGATGCCCCTCCCACAAGGTGCACAGTTGATTCTTATAATGTATTACGATAAGCACGAGCAGTTTCGAAAAATTGTCAAGTGTTACACATCGAAGTACGGTATGTTTCCTATATATGTATCTCTTTTCAGTATAGTACAATTTCTTATCTGCATTTATTCCTTCGTCCGGCTAATGTATGCGATAATGAACAAATCTTATCATTTCTTTTTTCCGAATACTTTCTCTGTCTGACACTGACCCACAATTTGCGCAGCGAAAGTTTCCCCCACCGGTCAACTCTCGCTCTGTGAGCTGTAGAAACTAGTACAGACCGCATGCCTACAGACATTAGGAAGACGGAAACGCCGTTTGCTGCGGGAGACCACAATCATGACGTTACAGGCAGCTCGAGCGCCTGCTTTCCGGGTTGTATTGTTGTATGGCTTCGCTTGAATGCTGTGTGAAGGCTCTAGTTATGCTGGGCAATGCGTGGACGAGTCATAAGACGTCTGGAATTACATCGAAGAACAGATGTGAAATGTTGTCTATAGTCACAACATGAAATTTTCAATTATATGAACAGAAAATAAATTGTAGTAGAACAAAACTATTTCTGTTATTTTATTTACAGTCTGTATCAGCTGAACCCAAATCAAATGAACCAAGCAGGAATGATTTTCTCAAACAAATCAAAGGCGGTGTTGTATTAAAACCTCCATCTGTAAGTATTACCATAATAGAATACTTTAAACTAATTGTAGGTAAATCTAAAAGATTTTTTTTATTTCCATATAAAACAAATTGAAATGATTGGTCAAAAACGTAAAAGTCAGAAATGGATATAAGCAATAATGACCACGATTCAACCCTTAACTTACTGAGTTGCATTTTTTTTTCAATTAATTCTAGCACAACTTATTGCCAATTAACACAATATAACAATGGCTTCATCACATGTATATATTCCATAATAGTATGTAATGCAACAGGAATATGACAGCAAACTTCTGAAAGGTATGCCTTTTAAATACAATGAAATGTGTGAACCACTGTAGGATTAATAAGCTGTTACTAACACTTTATCTGAAAATAGAGTAGACGTGTAAATAAATTTGTACCTACGTAGAGGAACACAAAAATTAGCACCACTCCATTTACAGTATCTTCACAATTGCTTCTTGCTTCATGATTATGCTAAAATCTTTGTAAAATATTTGTAAGTAGCTTATAAAACTTCTGAAAATTTGCATTAAATATAAATGATGACTAATAACCAGTTAGTCACCATATATTATCGTGTCGAATGTCCGTATTAGTGCAACACGTTTTAAAGAAGCAACTCCTGTTTTTCTTTTTAGGCCAAAGTAAAAGACACAACACATTCAATACTTATATCATGTCTAATGTTTTTATTTTCACATTCCTAGCATAACAGATAGTTATTTTTTTATAAAAACGCCTTGATGCCACTTTTTATCGTTATAATTCACTTTTAAAGCACATACTTAGGAAATTAAAATGATTCATTTCTATGCTTACGTATGACCTGCATGTCTATAGACGCCAATAGTTACAATTATAAGTCGCTTATTTTGGTTAACCCCATTGATATATCATATAATATTCTTATTTACCGAGTTACAATTATTTTCTATAGGAGATTGAACCTAAATCACCAACGACGTCTGCTCCAGTGGATGAAGTAACTGATATCGCAATGGCTCTAAAAAAAGTACTAGAAAGTCGTAGTATTGCAATACGTTCAGATGGTGATACAGATACAGAAACATCGAGCGATGATGAATGGGATGCTTAATCATACACAAGAAATAAGTTATCAATCTAACTAAGTAAAGGAAAATTTTGGATGGAATGCTTTCCTGATTAATTTAATTTTGTTATTTTCAGGGACTTAAGAATTCGAACATGTGTAGGAATATAATTTTATTTACAACCATACGCTTAATGTTGATATTTCTGACTTTTTAAAAGTTTGGAAGTGTCACTTTGTTTTCCTAACTCAATTTCAATGAAATATTAGTTTATTCTTGGTGATACATTAAAAATGTCTCTCAACCACATTATAATTAACAAGACGAACAAAAACTTATTTATAGCTTAAATAAAATTTTAAGCTTGAATCCATATAGAGATACGCCGCGCCGCCCTCTTAATGCTGATTTGAAGAATTTCTTGTCTTGCATTCGAGTTAAGATATCTGGATTACTACGCGAGGAGTCTTTCCCTCAGTTCCAGTGGAGTGCAGTGCTTGAAGACACTACTCCAATTTTTTTATAATGTATTCACCGAAATAACTGACGTTCATTTATTTGACGTTTACGCTAGAACATCACAAATCTGACAACTCGGTATGTCAAAACTTTTAGCGGAATTTTTATCACAAATAAATATAATAATTATGGTTGTAAATAAAATAGTACCTACTTATACAAACCTTCGGTGAAAAGTTTCATTGCTGTCTCAAGATGAAGTTAACCTCGACGCTTCGCATCTCGGTTAACTACTTAATCTCTCGAAAGTAATGAACACTTTCCACCTCGGTATGTAATATATTATTCACAGACTAAACAACCCAGACCGGCAACTACTTGAAAAAAAAATATCCAAGATCTTCTATCCTTGTCACACATCAGTGAACTTGGTACGAAGATGGCGCTAGCAGCATATTGGCGCGGAATTTGAAATGAACTTGTTTTTAGAATACGCTTATTAAATATGTTATTTATGTAACAGAAACATACATAAAAGTTACTAAAACTATGGTAATAAATATTACTTACTGTAACAATTATAGCCATAGTTTGAGCATCTTATGTGTAATTTTGTGGTGTTACATATTAAATATGTGATACGAAATATAAATATTAATCTTTTACTTACATGTATTATAACATCGTTCTTACGGTGACCTGTTAGACACAATAAACGACTAAGATTAAAAGAAATATAATAATCAAGTGAAAACTGTCAAGGAAAACATAGGGATATAATGATAATAGTTTTTATTGATACATATACTTATACAATACATAGTAAAATTAAATTACACAACCAGTAACGAGAAGACAAAAATAATACAAATCTTGTAATATAATATAATATGACGACTAAGAAATTTTGTAATATGCATATTTAAAGCACAACTTTACAATATTTATACTCACTAGTCGATATTTGCAGGAAACCTGTGCATTTTGTTAACTTCATCGTGCCCAAACCCGCACACCAAACACTTGGACACCATATTTGTATCAACATATAATTAATACGATGTAGGTACGACAAAGGATTGCAAAAATATGTCAAACGTGTCAAACTTGAAATGTAGTTTTGAATGACTTATAACCACAACATGCCACAGCCAGAGAAATAGAGTAGGGGAGAACGCGCTTCGACGAGTGCGCATCCAGTTTTAAGCAAACGCTATTGTGGTCGCCATTTTGCAGGGTAGTGTCGGGAAAAACTGCTATTTTTCGGTAGCAGTGACAAACTGTTACTGTGACACGGTAGTCACAGTGAAAAGAAGCAGCTATTTTTGTCACTGTTTATATTCACTGATACTACTGAAAGCGGTTATTTTCGCTAGTCGCAAGTCGCAAGTCGAGGAAAAACGTATTGCATATAACTGCGCCCTTCCTATGGTAACAGACTTGGCGTTCACGTGAAAGGGCGGGTTTATAAAACACTACTGAGAGAACTGCTACTTTAAAGCTGCTGTCACTGTTACTAACGGTGACTGACCAGTAGCAGTGACAAAGTAGCAGACTGCGATTTCACAACCCGCCTCTATTGCAGGGTAATTGGCACTTGTGTTGTTGTAATTGTCAAGCTTGGAGGTTATTTTTAATTAATTGTATTAAAAAGGACTTGTGTGTGTTATTAACATGTCGTGCTCTGTGTTGGGCTGCAGTAACAGTCGAAGATTTAAGCCGGAAGGCATTTCTTTTCACACGTAAGTTTGTTTACATTTTTCTAAGTCAATGAACTTTACATGCGAATTGTTGAGCTAGGTATAAATATTACCGTAATAGAATGAAAGAATTGCATCTTTAAGAGCGCGATTAATTCTGCACTATTTGTAGATTTCCACGGGGTGATTCATTGAAAATGTGGTTAGATGTGCTAGGAAAAAATGTTGAAACGTGGACCTGGTCCAAAAATAAAGTTATTTGTTCCAAACATTTTTGTAAGGCTTGTGAGCAACCTTCAAAATGGCGGAATTCAATTTAACTTAGTTGGCGCATCTTTAAGCGCGTTCTCCCCTACTCTATTTCTCTGGCCACAGCATAACAAACATTTAAATTGACGCTAGCGCCATCTCATCTCCAAGTTCAGTGAATCTGACAAAGATGGTAGAGTATTGAAATTTACGTTTGCTAAACAAGGATGAGTACTCTGGATAAAATCTATACTCCATTCAGTCTAAGAATAAAGCATTGGGAAAGATAGGGCTTGAAATAAACGTTTGTGATTGGTTGAAATCGAGTGTGCATTTACACCGGCAAAATAATCGCATTTAGCTCGTTCTGTCAAAAATTTGTTTACTGACAGTTTTGTTCAAAGATTTTGTCGATTTCCGTATTTTACATAGTTATTTGTTGTTAATATTCTTAAAAAATAGTTCTTCTTAGAACTCGCAAGTGAAATATTCATTTGTTAAGGTATTTTATCAATTTCGTTATTTCGTAATCGCTAATATTCTATAGTACGGCGGAAGCATTTTACCAGGTCCTTCAAAAAATCGTAAAGGGAAACACATAAGATCTGGACAAAGGCAAATGGCTTATAATGTGTACATTAAGCATAAAGACAATATGTCTAAAACAGCTGCAGTCAATCAAACAGCAGAGGAAGTGGGTATTAATAGGAATACAATGTACTGCATTATTAAAGAAATGGAATTATATGGAGTTCCAATTTCTCCTCCAAGAAAAAGAAATTATCGTCATACTTACAATAAATTGGATGAAGCACAAAAAAGTACAATTAGACGACATGTGCATTCCTTTTTCTTGAGGAATGACTTACCAACTTGTACAAAAATGTACGTAAATGTCAAAATATAATGATATCAGATATGTATATCCCTGCTATCCATCTGACAGGAAACATATGTTTTACTTGTTTTCAAAATATAAAGTTCATCGTGTGTAAACTGTGCTCAAATTGTAGCGCCATCTACTTTATTCTTAGACTGAATGGAGTATAGGATTGAGTTGCCGGTTTGGATTGTTTAGTCTGTGTATTATTATTGTTGTTGTTATTATTAACAAATACATATCTTACCAACTAACAAAAATTAACATGTTCAAAATTGGTAAGATGTTTTTATTAAAATTTAATATATATTTACAGATTGTTTTACTTGTCGTAACAATATTCGATTATAATCAATTATTACCACAGCATTAAAGTTATCTTTGAAATATATATCGGCCAGGAATTATCAGCTGTAAGAAATATCAAAATAAAATAAACGCAATCAAGCAATAGTGCTATCTAATTGCTAGTGTACGAAAACATATATGAACATAATACCTCTCAAAATTTATTATGCTTTGAAATTATGTATTTATCACATCTCTTTTGTTTGTCATTGGTCGCATTCAGCAGACACAACAGTACCGCAACTATTCAGTGATCGGATTCAGATGATGTACGCTTTCTTTGAAGATGTTGTAGAGCGGTCGCCATTCTTGCAAGCATTAAAGCTTTCCAAAACCAACGTAACACAAACAATTTATTATTATTATTGTTTATTCGGTTTAATCTGTGTAATTCTAATACATGACTGCAGTGAAAAGTACCAAACGGAAAGTGATCATATGAACGAGAACGGTCCTGTCCAGCTAGCACTCAACTGTCAACAACTGTTAAGCAGTTGGAGCGGGAACGGGTCCCGATCTGTCTGCTGACATTAGCTGTTACAGTACGCAGGATATAATAGTCTTGAAAGTCTATGGATGGTTAATTAGACTGCACATTTTGACCACTTAAATTATGTACACTAAAAAAATATATAACTTTGATTTTCATCACAAGTCACTTATTTTTATTAAAAATGTTTCTCTTCGGATAGGTAGGTAAATTGAACGAAAATTTCATATTATTAACGAAATAAAGGTGTGACAGAGACACAAGACGCAATTACACATCAGAATTTATTTACTACCAGTTGCTAATATTGTGCCTTGGTTGTTATTGAATTTATTTTATGTGGCATTGATGTGATTAACTTCAGTCTGAGACGGTGCGTAAACGCCAAATTAGATGGCGAGCGGTGGGAATGCGCCGTAGTCGTTTTTAAAAAGACGTACTCCCACTTTCATGCAACTTTATGTAAATCCAAATACATAGCTTCTCACTATTTCTAATGCTGTGCGGTCTTACACCGCTCGCCATCTAATTTGGCGTTTACAGTATATACATTAAATTTGACTATCGTATTAGATTAAGGTCAATTTACAATTATATTGTGAATTAAAAAAATTAAAGTATGTTTAAAAGCTCATTGGTCTCCCACTAATCCTCTATTTATAGGGGATGAGTGTGAAACCAACTCATCCCCGATTTTGGTACAAGAGCACCCGCAATCTGTTGAAGATAGTTTTCCAATATTTCAGATTAATAGACAAATAAAAAATGAGGTGTGGGCACCACACGATTTATAAATTTTTATTTACAGAAATTGTTCTAAATTAAATACTTTTTTTATACAAAAATTTTTCAAAATTACGCTCTAAATATTTTTGTACTTGGAATATACATGTGAAATATTCGCAAAAAGCATTTTTCGATGAGACTAAATGGCGTACTTCCAGTGGTAATTTCGAAAAAAATTATTATATAATCTTTTTTTCAAATTCACTTGTGTAATTACATATTTTAGAAATTGGTAAAGTAAGCTACTACTTCCCTTTATCGATCTCACTGAAAATCAAATCAGATATCTAGAGGAAGATTATAATCGTAAATTTAAAGTTTGGTACTGATATGTAGCTTTAGCCATTTGCTGCTATCGTGAACACACACAGATAGTAAGAGAGAGACACAGAGAGAAATGTTTGCCATATTGCTAAAACAACAAAATGCGGACATCTGTAAGAAGAGGATGAAAATTTTCTTCATGACAATATTTCTGGTAAAATAAAATATTTGCTAATGATACTACATAGGCTTCCCACTAATCACAACATATACGTGTAAATTTTCGGATGAATAAAGGGAGAGTTCTAATCATAACACAAATAATTCAGATAGGTTATCTTATGTGTGAGGCGGAAGTCCAGTTCATTTCCATAAATATACCTTAAAAGAAAATGGCATTAACCCCAAAACAATCAGGAATATTTATAGCTGAAAGAGCCAAACATGTGAAGATAAATAATAAAGGAATACAAAACCTTGGAGAAGATGTAAATATAGATTAATCTACTTTACAATAGAATTATATTACTGATTTCTAAATTTTCTAATTGTTAAAGATCTTGAAAAAGTTAAAGTCTGGTGAACTTTCATTTAACTTTAGTCAAAATGCTGTACATCCAACAGCAGAAGAACCTTGGGCTATAGATTGGCTATTTGTTGTCGATACTTTAAATTTTTGCTTTTGGTCACTAGAAAATGAAACAGGTTGGACTGTTGAAGGAGCTACAGGTTATTTTGCTCTTTGTAAAGCTTTAAATAGAGCAATGAAAGAGGGTTTTGATATTTTAAATCCAAAATTTTATGCAAGTATTACAGAAGAACAATTATCAACAATATTAAGAAGCGATAATGATGTACAAATACCACTATTTAAAGAAAGATTAAAATGTTTACATGATGTTGGAAATTCACTGATAGAAAACTTTGAAGGTTCATTTAGTAACTGTGTTAAGCAAGCAAATTGCAGTGCAGTTAAATTAATGAATTTAATAGTTCAAAATTTTGAATGTTTTCGAGATGAAGCTGTTTATGAAGGTACAAGTGTAGCAATATACAAAAGAGCCCAAATTTTAGTCGGTGATATTTGGGCATGTTATAAGAACCAAGGACTTGGATACTTTAAAGATATTGAAGAAATAACAATGTTTGCTGATTATCGCATTCCACAATCACTATTATTTTATGAAGTTTTTGAGTATAGCGAAGAATTATCTCACAAATTAAAAACAAATTATATTTTTAAAAATGGTGATCCTATGGAAGTAGAAATTCGAGGCTGTTCAATACATGCAGTAGAATTATTAAAAGACTATATTGTTGATAAAATACAAGATTCAAAAAACATTAATTCTGTAACAATAGATCACTTTTTATGGGATTTTAGAAGGCAAAATGCAAAGAAAATTTTAGAAGAGATTCTACCTTTCCATAAGACATTGTCTGTATATTATTAAGTATGATAACAAAAGTCGTAAATACTATTGTATGCTTTTATATCAGACTTGAATAAATATCTGTGGAATAGATTGTCTTTGTTTGTTTTATAAAAATTTATCAACCAATCACCATTTGGTAGAGTTTGTTTATGGTTCTATCAGTGTAGTAGTTTGTGAGGTTATGGAATATAAAATTATTGTGCTTGGAATACATATTTTTGTATAAAAATGAAATGTATTGTATAACTTAAGAAATATGGCATGCTTATTTACATGTTTTTTTGTAGATTTAATATGGTCTCAACCAACAACATACAGAACTAGCATTGTAAAATGTGCAATTACAAGTCGCATGGCAATACTATTGATGCAATTTACATCAAATTTATTAATACCTGATCATGATGCAAATGTGTTTATGTATCCAAAATATAATTATACATCATCAACTTTTGATGTTATAACACACATCGTTTTTGGTGGTTTTATAAGATGGGACGCTCAATATTTCATGCATATTGCAATGTATGGTTACACTTTTGAAAATACAGTAGCATTTTTTCCTTTATTTCCCTTAATAATTAGATACATATCATTACTAGTTTCACAGCTTATATCTGTTGTTAATTTTGAGTCGTTGCTTTTGTTAGTATCATTTAATTTTAACTTGTTCTTTTTTGTTAAAACAGCATTAACTTTGTATGATATGACTTCCATGTTTCGAAGTGCTCATTTTGCATACATAACGTCACTAATGTTTTGTTTTAATCCTGCATCTATTTTTTTTTCAGCACCTTACTCAGAATGCTTATTTTGTTATTTAACATTTCAATCTTTTTATTGCTGTATAAAACTTTCAATTGCCTGGATGCAATCAAATTACAAATTCTTAAGTTTTAAGTATAGTTTATATGCTTTAATTTATATTTCATTAAGCTTATTGACGAGATCAAACGGTCTACTAAATATTATATTCTTTGTATATATTTATTTAAGAGTATCTGCAGATAAGTTTATATTGCACAAGTTCAGTCTTTTGAATACAATTATTCTACTTGTAATATTATTATTTCATGTTTTATTAATGATATTTCCATTCATAATCTTGCAACTTTTTCATTATTATATGTTTTGTTCAAATTTTGACCATGGTCTCTCTGATTCTCTAATAAATCACGCTGAAGATAATCAATTTGTTCTGTTGGGATCATTTAGCAAACATAACCAGACTTGGTGTTATAAAAGTATCCCAATTGCTTATTCCTATGTTCAAGAACAATATTGGAATGTCGGATTTCTAAAATATTATGAGTTACGAAATTTGCCCAATTTTTGTCTTGCTATACCTGTTATTTATATAGTATTAAAGAATTCAATACATTATTTACATAATAATAAACACATGTTGATTCACATGGGTATATTACGAAGACTATTTGGCTACAATAGCTTAAACTCACTTAATGAAAATAAAAATAGCAAATTGAACGTATTTCTGTTTGATGCAGAGTTTGCTTGTACAATCCATGTTTTGTTTTTAACAATCTTTTGTATATTCTGTATTCATGTACAAGTTACTACAAGAATGGTCTTTTCTGCATCTCCAGTTATATACTGGTTTGGTTGTCAAATGTATCTCTATAATAAGAAAGCTGACTTTATTAAATATTATTACTTGTTGTATTTTATATTTGGTACAGTTATGTTTTGTAATTTTCTACCTTGGACATAATAAAATTTGTACAAAAACAAGAAAATTCTAATTTGAATTTAAACTTTCGCGCTAAACATTCAGTCAGCAGTACCACACTCCTACAGCCTGTATCTGCGGAACGAAGCAGATATTTCTTACAAAAGACGCTGAGACAATTCATTTAGTGCAGTACAATATCGTCAGTGAGCAACGTTAGTTATTTGTTTTTGTTAAAATTTTAAATCTGCTTTTGAAAAATCGTTTCTTCAGCTGAATAATATAATTGTTTACAGCAATTGTTTCCTCGGTTGTCATGTTTTATACTATCCCCTCTGCACACACTTAAATTTTGGCGCTTACATTTAAAATACGAATTGCATTAAAGGTATAAATATGCGCCTATTGCCAAATAAACAGTGTTATATAGTTCACAATTCCAAAAGTTACGTAAAGTACAGTACATCAGCAAGTTCCAAAGTCAAAAAATTTAAGGATATACCTGGACCGTTGTCGCTTCCTTTAATTGGGACGTTATATCATTATTTACCCTTTTTAGGTAAGTTATTAGTTATAATTAAATAGTTGTGTTAATTTTTTTAATTATAAATGCAAACGTGAAAATTAAATAGGTACAGGGTTATTGACTATATTTGGACCAATAGATAACTTTGTTATTTGAAGGATTAGAAAAACGTTTAAATTAGGAAAGTTGTAGGATTTCACTCAAGGCGCTAGAATTTGATATCAGAAAAACAAACGAACGTCGTAAAGCCGTCAAAAACGGCTAACTTAGTTTTTTTTAAATGGAATACCCTATATAATGTTACATAATCTGATTCTAAATAAAATTTCGAGTATATTCCATTTATATAACATATACCTACATTCAACTATTTTCGCGCTATCGCTGATTGAAAATCGTACATTTACCGATGTTTCCATAGAAACCCCGTAATGACTTACGTAAATTCATATACGAAGGGTGTAGAAAACATATTAGTAGTACGATTTTCAATCAGCGATAGCGCGAAAACAGTTGAATGTAGGTATATGTTATATAAATGGAATATACTCGAAATTTTATTTAGAATCAGATTATGTAACATTATATAGGGTATTCCATTAAAAAAAAACTAAGTTAGCCGTTTTTGACGGCTTTACGACGTTCGTTTGTTTTTTCTGATATCAAATTCTAGCGCCTTGCGTGAAATCCTACAACTTTCCTAATTTAAACGTTTTTCTAATCCTTCAAATAACAAAGTTATCTATTGGTCCAAATATAGTCAATAACCCTGTACATATTTGATTTTTGATATAAAATTTAAATTTTCAATTATGTAAATTAAGATTCAAAATTCCATAATGTAAATATGTCGTTAAAAAATACAATATTGTAATCTAATGCTACATGATAACAAATTGTGCTCTCCAAATAACACATCTGAATGTATAATAGTACGTATATATAGGACTGATTCCCTAATGAATTATTCATTTTTCTCAAATACAACAAGACTTTGCGTGCGATTACTGGAGCAAATAGAGAACGCATTAACTCCTGTTAAAACACATGCTAGATATATGTACAGTGGTGGGAAGTTTAAATGAAACACCTCACGATGCGTTTCCTTTTCTAGGGCCAGTTCGGCGACGTGCGCTAGACAAGGAGACGCATCGTTAGGTGTGTCAGTTAAACTTCCCACGATAGTACATATATGTAAGTATAGCTACAATACAAAACTGATATACAGAATTTTATTATGTGTACCTATGTGCCCTTAGAAATATAACTATCATAATATACAGACAGGTTCCTCATATATTAGAGAATAATTTTTGCGACAGAAAAAGGTGAAATAATGGCGACTATGGTAGAAAACAAATAAAGACGTTTCCACGTTGCCAATTTAATAACATGAACATTACTACATCGGAATATGTAAATCATTACATATACCCGTTAGTTATTATTTACGTTTTAATTGATAAGGTGTAGATACCGACGTTTCGTTCAGTATTTCAAAGGACATCTTCAGATGTTTGTCGAGTCCCTGTAGCTTCAAGCTTGGTGATATTCAAACAAGAGATAACTATATGAAATCTAAATGTAGGTCTAGGTTGGAACCGTGGAAAATTAGGCTGCTTGTATATGTTCGGAAAAGTAATTTAAATTCACGAACTCAAAAACGTTATAGCAAATTGTATTAGTTATTAAATTTATTAATGCTGTAATAAGTATGCGGATACCTATGGTTGCCTCATAAATTATGAGTTTAAGTTAATGTAAACTTTTCATAATTTTCCTTCACTTTAAAGTAAGTATTGAAAAGCATTGTATGCAATTGTCCGTGAAACACTATGCAGCAGGTATAGTATATTATCTTGTAATTCAGTAGCGCTTATTACGCCATTTTGAAACTTAAAAATTCTGAGCAATTATTGGAGATATATTATGCCATCGCGTATTCGCATCTAAGTTATAATGTCATATTGTGGGGCAGTTCGGCGCGGGCTAATGTTAGTCGCATTTTTGTTTGCTCAGAAGAGACTTGTGCGGCTGATTTTTGGTTTGAGACCCATGGATTCGTGCCGTCCGCTATTTACCTTGAACAGAATTTTGATATTTCCATCGGTGTTTGTGTATAAGTGCTTTATTTTTGCTTTCACACATAAAGACAAATTCAAAAGAAACAGTGACTTCCATGATTATCCAACAAGATCAAAGGATACGTTTAGTGTCCCGGTACATAAATCGGCGGCTTTTCAGAGATCCCCCATGTATTGCTGCCTGTCGGGCTACAATGGTCTTCCACAACAAGTCAGGGAGAGCAGTAATATTAAAATATTTAAAAAAAGAGTTAAGATCTACTGATTGAAAGTTGTTTGTATGACTTTGGTCAGTTTTTGTAATGTTTGTTTTATTTCGTTTGTATATTTAGTGTTTCTCTTATTAACTGTATGTGATATATCTTTACATTTGACGTAGCCGATATCACTTTGTGATCAAATGGTTTTTAAATAAATTTATTATTATTATTGTTATTAAAAAATTAAAACCAATTAAAATGGAAATAAGTAACAATATATTGATGCACATTTATTTAATTTAAAACTGGTACGTTACATGTAATAATTACTATTATACTTTCAAAGCAAACTACGTTAGTGTATTTTTAATATAAGAATGGAAGATTAAGGACGATAAACAGTGACAGGCAATTTGAATATATTTTTAAACTATTTTCTGCTCGGAAATGCAAGATGTGTAGTTACTATGAAAATATTATTTCTAATGAGGTACCTCCAGAACAGTGGCGGCCCGTGACTTTTTGGGACGGGAGGGCACCGGGGGTCTGAGTGTTTAATATCAAAAATTAAGAACAGACAAAAAATAAACTCAATATGCTATTTAATTAACTTGTTTGAAAATAAAATCCATTCGCCGTTCCTTACGATCAGTAAAATGATTAATAACTCATTCATTGAAGTTTGGTGTTGATGTCAGTAATTGTTTTTCAATAGAACACATTTCTAAGGCACATGGTCTGCTTTCCCGCATGGTATTTCTAGAAAATGTTTTTATTCTCTTCAAAGTAGAAAAACACCGTTCACTTGATTTTTTCTATTTTGGTTATTAAAAGTTCAGAAAAGCTTAAAATGAGAGACATGTTTCGTTCGAACATTTTAAATATTTGAATATATGCGGTGTTTATGTAATTATGATTAAAACGTCTATGGAAACTGTAACTTCATACGTGTTCAGACGTCTTCGGAATGTCAGTGATGACCTTGCTTTGACTTCGGCCAACTTCATATGGGTTCGGACGTCTTCGGAATGTCCATGAAGACTTTGCCCTGGCTTCGGCCAACTTCGTTTGTGTTCGGACGTCTTCGGAATGTCAGTAGTGGCCTTGCTTTGTCTTCGGCCAACTTCTTATGGGTTCGGACGTCTGCGGAATATCGGTGAAGGCCTTGCCCTGGCTTCGGCAAACTTCGTTTGTGTTCGGACGTCTTCGGAATGTCGATGAAGGCCTTGCCTTGTCTTCGGCCAACTTCTTATGGGTTCGGACGTCTGCGGAATATCGGTAGTGGCCTTGCTTTGACTTCGGCCAACTTCGTATGGGTTTGGACGTCGGTGAAGGCCTTGCCTTGGCTTCGGCAACCTTCGTATGTGTTCGGATGGCTTCGGAATGTTGATGAAGGCTTTGCCTTGTCTTCGGCCAACTTCGTGAACATTTTAAATATTTGAATATAGGCGGTGTTATATGTAATTATCATTAACATTCAGACTGATTTATGCAATAAATTATTTCAAATTGTCAACAAAAAGGACGAAATAAATAATTGCACGCCCCCAGAGATTCGCAAAATAGCAGAAGACAATTTACAAAATCTTTCGCCAACATAGTCTCTACATATTATCAAAAACAAACTTTTATAACAGTTGTAGGTACTATTCAACCTTGGAAGTAAATTACAATAGCAGCATCAGAAAACTTATCATCCAACTCTGCTTAACAATTTATATTGTTAATTAGTAAATAAAATGTTAGCATGTGTGCTTTTTATTCTTTGTACAACTTCTATTGCACATGTTTGATACATTAGAGGCTTACATTTTGACATTTAAATATAATTTGGTTCCATTTTTTTGTTACCAACGTCAAAACAACAAAATTAGCGTGCGATAAAGAAATACTTTTGCAACCAAAACGGATGTCGTAAAGTGAATTTTATAGCACCGAAATAGAAAAAAGCATTTTGCACATTACACCCACACAACCAGTCTGATAAACTGTAAGAGCTTGTGTTAAATTTTCTCGTCACGGTTTTATTAGTTTTCAAATTGTGATCTTCTAGTTTAATCAATAAATCTGTTCTTGGGAGACCTAGATTTTTTAATTCTGTCTTAATGTTACTAACGCAGTTCATAGTTGCATTTGTAGCGATAGAAATTACAACATACACTCACCGCTGTATATTACATACTGGACTGCCACCCGGACCCGGCACCATAGAGTAGTGCCCCGCCGCCTACATATATACGCGCGCTACCCGCACCAGTTTCATCGCTCGATTTCTTAATCCAGATGGGGCAGTCGCGCGAGATGCCCCGGAGCCTACGTCAGACTGCGATTTTTCAACGCGCTGAAAAGACGGACTGTAACTTCCGAAAACATATTATTTGTTATCAAACAAATCAGAAAAATTACATACAAATTAGGTACTTATAATTAATTTATCTGTTAAAAGAAATTTGTCACGGGGGGGGGGGGCAGTGCCCCGTTGTCCTCCCTGCAGCAGCCGCCACTGCTCCAGAATAACAAAAAATATTGAAAGCTGGCTATTATTTTGCCAAATATAGAGGTGTCCGGGAAATAAGAACTCTGAGTAGTAGGAATGCAAAGTGCTACGAGAAACAAACCTATATGTTATCGTAATATCGAAGAAATCAAAAATGGCTGCGTTCATCACACACCCAACACAGGTAACAGTTGGCAAGCCGTTAGCAAGCGGTGTGATGAACGTATGTCCATGATGCAAACGCGTTTGTAAAGCTGTCGCCATCTTAGCAAGCATAACTATCTTACTCTCAGTGGTGCCAGTAGTATAGTGTTGGAAATCCCCAGAAGCCATTCTAAAAATTCCCTAGATTTCTCTAGACATTTTCTTTCTGATAATTCACCAAGTTCGCTAGAGTGAGAACTTTAGCGGGGGGCGTTAAGATAAAGTAGATCGGCCGGTAACAATTTTATAATTATGCAAATGCCAGATATAAAATCATGAAATGTTTATTTTATTCTATGTAATAAGTCATAATATCCTCCTACGTATGGTATAGGGGTTTAATTTACACAAATTCTTTTTATAAAATTTTTATTGCAAATTTATCAAAAGAACCCCTTAAACCCACGACGCGTGTTTCGTAGAAGAGAAATATATCAGAAATTTTGACGATGTATTCGTTTGGATTATTTGCATACTTTAAATAATAGGTAAAGAACGGCCATATTTGTACACACACATAGACACTACCTTAGAAGATTCCCTAAGAGAGGGCGTCAATGTAATTCAATTTACCATGGCCAACTGAATGTCGCAATACCTGAATTTAAGGAATATATTGTCCTGCAAAAATTTCGGCGATGGGAATATTGATATTTAATAGAGAGCGGGGGCGGGTGTAAATCACGGTAATCTAGTCGATAGTCGCTCGCTTTGACGAAAAAGTATCAAACACGAGGACAAGATGCCCTATTGTGCAAACATTCCCCTGAATACCCCATTTCTATTTGAAAAAATTCCCCGCTTCTTGCTTACTTGTTAGTTAGTGACCTACCTTCAGTTTTATACTCCATACAAATCTAACTCTATGATACACTTGATGGCAGTGAGCAAAACAGTAGCAAAGTTTGAAAAATCGAAAAATTTAGACAGAATATGACTTGAGCAATATTTTTTGTTTTCTTTAGAATTTGTCCAAAATTCCCTAAATTTTGAGTAAAATTCACTTTTTCCCTATTTGATCAAGAAGTCCCTAGATCTAGGGAAAAATTCCCTAACTTGGCACCACTACTTACGCTGGCAGTACGCTGCAAACGTGTTTGAGTGTCCGCAATTGGTTAAAATTTTCGCCTCATTTTTGTGGCAAAATACAGCATTCTTATCAAGTACTTCATCTTCATTATGCTCTTCATTCTCATGATTGTCGATTAGATTAATATTTAAATCTACATCAAATACGAAATCTCTCATATCTCTACCAATTACCCGTCAATTATCAAATGAAATGAAATTTGAAACAGAAAAAATCTGTAGAAGGGATTGCCTGTAATCATGGCTGACAATTGTCGTTCATCACATGGACATATAAAATCACAAGCGGATTGCGCTTGGTATCATGGTTGCCTTGTGTGATAAACGCGCTCGTAATTGTATGGTGAAATTTACAATACGATCCTGGCGCATACCATTCGTATGTTCGATGTTCGTAAATAGACACTACAAACATACAATAAAACCAATAAAAATACAAAAAACGTACAGTCAGAGTAGAATAATCTTACTGTGTTTATTTTAAACACAGTATCACTATGACTATTTATACTCAGCGCATAATGTGTGTTTTTTTTTACTATGGGTTAACAGCTGATACGAAAAATTCGGTGTAATTTTTATTTAGCTATTGAAAGTGTAAAAAATACTTTAGTAATTTGTGCGAAGAGTTTTGTATTGACTCTTCTCAAATTAAAAACGGAAAAGGACCGATATGTGAACAGGCGGATTATTACTATTTTCTTCGTCACGTATGCGCCTTGCTGCTTTAAAAATACTTTGGCGAAGACTTCTGTCTCAATAGGTTTGTTCGGGTTCTTGTTTGAACTGTTCTAGAACGGTTCTAGTCATGCGCGTTTATGTTCCCGTCATGCGCATTTACGAAATCTAAAACGATTTTGCAAACGCGCCTGACGGGAACTGTTCTGGAACCGTTCAAAACAAAAACCCGAACAGACCTAATTTCACCCCCATCATACATCAATGTTTCCCCCCCCCCAAAGTCTAATGGATTTAAATACGGGCTGCGTGCTGGCCATGGTCTATGCCATCCATGTCCAGTCCATCGATGTTCTCGCGGAGGATCTGATGAACCGTCCATCGGGATATTCCAAGTCGCGTTGCCTCAGTTCGCGTGTTTATACATGGATTCGCATCTACTATATCCAAGAGCTGCTCTTCCGCACATGACACTCTCCGTTCTCTTTCACCACCCTTACCTTCCTCGTTCTCTTAACCTAAACACTAGGTTTGTTTTTGTTTCGCTAAAAACGATTCCAGAACAGTTCACGTCATGCGCAGAAATATGTTAAGTGTTCGGGTTTCCGGAACTGTTCTGGGACTAAAAATTTCGTGTTTTGGTTTCTGATTGTCAGTTCTGGAACCGTTCTAGAACTGTAGAACTAATTCGGGATAAAGGCATCGAATCGTTCGGAACCGTTCCCAGAGCGTTCCGAACGGTGTACTATGACGCATACAGTTCTGCGCAGTAACAGAACTGTGTTAGAACCGTTCGTAATATTAAACCCGAACAAACCTATTGTGTCCATAGTCACCTGCTACGACTGATGCCTACGATCAGAAAAACGTTCCGCGTATAAACGTTCAACTGCTCTTCCGTTTCCACTTGTTTCACCTTACAGATACATCATATCCCGTAATTCGTGTGTTGTAAAAGCCATGGCGATAACTAAGAATGAAAACACATAGGCTACTGAAAACATAATGAACAATGAACATCTATCTGTCTGGTGTGCTTAAGTGTGATACATGCATGCGCGCGCTGTCCATACGTTTATACCGCTGTCGTCCAGGCTCGGCATAAGGCCAATTGGGTTTTTTATTATTTTTTTTTCTGCCGTATGCGTACGAATAAAGACTTTATATTTTGGGAATATTTTTTTTAACATTACAGGTATCGATTACTGATATTCCGTCTTTTTATTACCCGGACACCCGATATAATATTAAGATGTTTAGGTAAATTGTACAAAACGTTTTACTGTTTTAAGAATAAAATTCTGACAAAACTTTAATTTTTAAAATATATCCAACTGAAAGGAAACCTGAATCTTAACTGATATACCTTTTCTCCATTTTAATGTATTATTTGTCACCAAATAATACGAATTTTTGATTTTTTTATTTGGCAACCAACTCACCTGATATGGTCAGTTTCTTCTACTGAAACGTTTCAAATTTTATTTAAGCGAAATTTGAATTAGAACGTTTAATGACAACTTACCACAAATAAAGTAAAAATGCATTTAAGTATTTATATTTGGTTGCCTTTTTTGCAACAAATAATACACCGTCATGACATTCCTATTATCCCAACCATATTTAATACATGTGGAGGCCTTGTTCACTTAGAGAAAAATCTGAACGTCACAAAAAGTTGCGCGAACTACTGCGATATTTCTTTTACATATATTCTACCGCCCGTAAGAGCTAAATTTGTTCTTTGGGCACAGACTTTTTTTTTTTCTAAAAGAACGAGCTCCAATTACGATTGCCCTGATTTTAATAATTTAATGGTACATGCTATTTATTTTAGGGTCTTATAGCTTTGACAGATTACATCATAATGGATTACATAAACTAAATGAGTATGGACCAATCGTGCGCGAAGAAATAATACCTGGTGTTAATATACTTTGGCTATTCAAACCAGAAGATATCGAAACATTATTTAGGTATGAGGGTAAATATCCTCATAGACGAAGTCACTTGGCATTGGAAAAATATAGACTGGATAAGCCGAATATATACAATTCTGCTGGATTACTTCCAACGTATGTATATCTTTCTTATTATCGAATATCTGCAAACAGAAAAGATATTAAATTCATACTTATCGTACCAGAAATAAATGCATACAAACATAATTTAATAATAGTACGATCAGCTTTTCACCAATCTTGTGATTGTTTCATACTCCTGAATGTCAAGAATGTTTTGTATGGATACCATTTTGAGAGTGCGCGCCAGGTTAATCGAATGATATCTAGACCCGTGAACATTCCAGCGTACCCCGCTGTAGTGGTTTGATTGTCAGGTAGGTAGATTGAATAAAAAACCGTGTATTCAGAGAGGGATATATCTCCGGATTCCCTTACTTCTTTAGTATGCAATGATTTAATCAGCGGAGTGTTATGAAACGCTTTATCGCATAATAATTACACTAGGCTCTAGTAGCCTTGGCACAACTTAACTTAAAATTAATACTGATGAAGAAACAGACATAAAATACAGCCTATCAGTGTATTGCCTCCTCCTAAACACACTAATACAAATCTCTACGGATATCAACGCAACAGTATTCCACGGTGAAGCTGTTAACTTTTCCACAATACAGTAACTACGATATTCAACATTTAATAACTCGAAAACGGTTTAAGATACCGGTATCCTATGGTATATTTTTGAAATCAGAGTAAAAATACCATTATATAAATTTAATAATATACATGGTATTCCATTTAAAAGAATAAACATTATTTTGTTTTTATACCGTTGTATCTGCACGCCACTGTGTTTATATATGAAACATTTTTTTGTATATGCAATAATAACGAGGATGAAGGGTGGGTAATTTATAATGAATAACCCTGTAACTGTATACACGGAATTACTAATTTTTGTAGCACAATTCATAATAAATGTGACCATATAAAAATTATTGAAAAGATATTTGTTTTTCGAATTTATTACTGTGGAATATTTTTGAATTGGAATTGGATTTTACTAGATACTATAAGGCAATTAAGAATCGGTTGGATTTAAAAAAATGATAATAACTTTACACTTTCAGTCTTATTTATGAGCAAACAGAATTGAGTTTCGATATTGTCCAATCTAGAGCTTCAAACATAGCATATTGTAAGAGAATTGAAAATTTGCAACAACGTTTACAGAACTTTAGAAATGATCAAAATACTTTGAAAAATATATAACACCGTTTGTAGTATTGCCGAACCATCTACCATGTTAGCAAAACGTAAATCCGATCATGGACAATTGAAAAATGTATTTTAATGAAATTATTGACACAATAATTAATCAAATAGAAGTCATGTTCGAGGATATGTTCTCTTTAGATTTATTAGCTAAAAACAAATTTATAACTTTCAAAAGTACATTTCCCCAACAGTTGATTGCTTATCCCTGTTAAAAGTTGCTGAAAGAATCGGCGTTCCCTCTGCTACAATTTTTCGCTTTGCAAAGAAACAAAACGAAAATACTTTTGGTGTAGTCAGATTGGCCCCAAAATCAGTTCTAGGCATCTTTTTATGTAGACCAAGAAAAAGAATTTGACAAATATCTTCTGACTCTGGCTAAAAAGAAAACTGGCCTTCGAAATGGCCAAACAGAAGAATGAAAGCTGCTCTATAAACTAGGAAGCCGGATTAAATTAAGTGGTTCAGAGATTCTGTATTGGTGTAATTCAAAATAAGTGAGAAAGACGAGATAATTATTGTTTATTTCATTGGACCAGTGGCGGCTCGGGGTGGTTCACATAGGGAGTGCATAATTTCAAAATTAAAAAGTGTAATACAAGAACGCTTACCCAGTCTTTATAAGGGTCACCGACATACTGTTCCAGACAGGTACTGTTCATTGTACAGTTTGTTTTGAGGGAATAATAAATATAACACTACAGTTTGATTACATCTGACGATAAACGAAGTCCATTTTGCGTGTCTTTGACTTGCAGAACAGTTCTATCACTTTTTCATTAAAATTTGGGAAATCATTTATAAATTCAATTAAAAACCGGTGCTGCTTCGATGTGATCTCTGAGCGATTTATCTAATTCTGCCGTAAAATTTATCAATTCCCGAAAAATGCCCTTGGTATTCGACGTTTGCCGTTCATCATGACCCCGAAGTGCCAGTTCAAACGCGCCACAAAATCTAATGCAATTTATTATTAAATTTAACACACGCCTATTTTTTGTTACCTGTTCATTGTGTTGTTGAACTGCTTTTCTATATGATGATCTAAAACATTCTGAATGTTATTTTTTCCTAACATTCTTAGACTAAATATATTTTTCAAATGCCCTTCGGAATTTTCATGTTTCGTAATTTTAGCACTAAGATGAATTAAGTCTTTTATTCCGTTCTTTGACCAAGACGGTTAACCACCAAACAAAAGACACGGAAAACAAAACAAAGTATTTTTAATTTCACACCCACAAATCCAGTCATTTTTCTGATAAATATTCATTTTGAATTTTCTTATAACGTCTTTACCTTTAACAGATTGTTTATTTTCTAAACAAACGGCCGTTTAAAATTTTTTATTGCGATTTTTTCATCATACGTTAACCGCGAAAACGTGTTATTCTGTATCGCAGACACGAAATACATCTTACAACAGCATTGAGCAGACGGGAATCTTGCTCACATGCTATGTATTATACGATATGGAACTAGAACAAAATACAGTTCTCCCCACCTTCAATGTAATGTTTAATGGCTTAACGCAGCAACAGTAGCGCTTTGCTCATGGGTATGTTTCTCTCGGTGGAAGGGGTCTTTACATCCGTGCGCTGTTAGTCGTCATTATATCTGTGACGACAATCGGTGCATGTAGGTTGTTTCGCGTGCCGTACACGCCACGTTCCTGTTCAATAACTATGAATACGTAATAAATAAATACTTTCACAGTTAGTCGCCGCTTGGTTTGTTTGTTTCAAAATTCCAGGGGGTGCAATTGCTCACTTGCTCTCATTAAAGAGCCGCCACTGCATTGGACAGGTCTTTAAGAATAATGAGAACGGCGATATACAAGTAAATTTTTACAAAAGCATACGAACTTGTTAACCAAGTTTATTTTATGAATTGTTCCCGACCTTTAGAGAAAGATGAGAAAATGATATTAATCCCACCAGTAGATATGGGGAAAACGAAACAGCAAACCGCTTTATTGCCTTTTTCAATGGGTTTTAATAATAGTAACTAGCGGTAAAGTTGAATTATTGTACCTACTTGTTCACATGTTACTTTTATTATTTATTTTCGGTTTATTTAAGTTTATAATCATTCGCTATTTCTCTTGCAATAAAATGATGTAATTTCGTATTTTTTGATGTAATTCTACTGTACCGCACTGGTGTTTCACAAATGAAACAAAAAACAAGGCAAACATATTTTTTTAAATGTCTAAACTTTTGAACTATAGGGTGGTAAAGTTTAAAAAAACAAAATTTAAAACTTTTGTATTACCCTAGATATTTTTGTGAAATTTTGTACACGCCTTTTATGCATCAAGATGCATTTTCTGATGTATAATCAATTTCATAATTTTTACCTGTGGTGTCCGTAGGGTTTTTTTTTTAATTTTTTTGAAGAAACATGTTACGCCATTGCTTTTTCTTTAAGTACTTTTTTTTTAAATCCCCATTTGTTTCTGGGCAAATATGGTCTGTTTTTTTTTGATGTACGGTTTTCGCTTAAAAAAATAAAATTTATTCGTGTGCACTATGTTATGAAATTAGTTATTAACAAGAATTAAAAACGATCTATTATATAGTAGGTAAAAAGCAGATTTTATTTTGTAATCATAAACAATTTTGACATTTATCTACCTATTATACTTGTCACGTATAAAAAAACATGGTTCAATTTACGAATTCTGAGTATGCAGGCATACATTACATGTACGGGCTAAATGATGGTAATGCACTGGTAGCCAGGCGATTGTATGAAGAAGAAGGTGGACATTTTCCACATCTGATTTAATTTATTTCTTTGTTCGTTGAGGATAATTTGCTGTTACCATTTCAAAATGTACCTACGTAGATTGCGTTATTCTCTTAAGAGGGGCGTTTACCTATCGAAAACTAAGGCATCGCCGTTTCGGGTTTTTTAAACTTATTTTGTAATTTTAGAATCTCAAATTTGGGTTAGTGATGCAAAAGGCATACATTTATAATATCAAGGTCAGTTTTTGTACTAATTTATTTTCTTAAAAAAGTTATGTGTTTTAGAAATAACCACAAAAATGCATGAATTTGATTAATGTCTACTAACTAAGGCTGGTACACAAAAAATAACGACCTCTACGTGCCAGCTGCACATTTGATGTAAATATGTAATTATTTTTGAAGATAAAAAACATTAAACAGTAAACATTGTTACACACATTTCACACGAGGTTTTTCGCGTTGTCTATCTCCACTTTACGGTATCTCTACCGGTCCCAGCGAAGACGAAAATCTATCGGAATCGGTCGGCTATTGCAGACTTAAATGCGATTGACTTAATTACAAACTGTCACTGGCATTTAAATGTCATATATATCTATAATATTCGAGTATATAATAATATAACACTTATGGGCAAGCGAAAATTGGCTTATTATAAAACATCAACAACATCAACAGTTCCGTAAGTACTCATTTTTTATACATTATGTTTCCCATCTATAGTATTCCTTAACGGTGCGGTCTTCGATGCCTAACCTTAACGGGGGTCCATAGATGGAGCTGTGATTGCATAAGTTCGCGGACGTTGATGTGAGCGCACGTGTTGCTGTGTTGCCTGACACAACTAAACAAATAAATATATTAAGTGAATATATAGTATATATAGTATATGCATTTTAGTGATATAAAACACAGAATGAGTTATAATCTAAGAAACAAAGACAACTGTGATAGTGCAGGTGTAAATCTTGATGAAAAAGTCAAGATGATAGTTGAAAAAACAATACAAACATTGGTGAGTGATCTGTATACCACAATAAAACATTTAGAGACGAAAATAGACAATTTAACTGACGTAAATAAAGAACTTGTGTCCTTATTGCAACAAAAAACTGTTGGAGAATGTAAAAATTATTTAAATAATAAAGCGAAGGATCTAGATCTGTCGTTGGGTTCGACTTCTTCGGGCGATACCGTTGTAGGTGTAAGAAGCATCATAAATAGTTATTCGGAAAAAGTGCGAGGAGATAAGAAAGAGGATTATGTTGAGGGAAAAAACAACATAAATATAAATATACCACAATATTCCCAAAATATTAAAGTGAATAAAAATAAGAAAGATAAAGTTATTGTGGGGATTAATTCTGATAGTTCCGGAGAAGGGGCTGACGATTTTGGAGCACCGGAGCGTCGACTTTGGCTGTACGTTGGGAGGTGCAAGGCGACAACGACGGAGGAAGCAATTAGAGATTTTCTTCAGAATAAGGCGTCCGGTCACACATTTGAAATTACAAAACTTGATACAAAGGGTGTTCACTCGGCTTTTCGAGTTGCTACCGACGTAAATCTTATGGAAACTTTATACGATCCGACATTTTGGCCGAGGGGTGTCCTAGTGAAGAGGTTCAGATTTTTTCACCAATCACGGAGAGACCAAGGAGAATTTTAACACGACTACATTAAACAAATTGAATAACTTGGGTTTACCTTTTGATGACAGGCCCGTTTTGAATGTGGCTCATGTGAATGTGCAATCTATTAGGAATAAACTTGATATGTTGGATATTTTTGTAATGGAAAATAATTTACATGTTTTGTGTGTGACGGAACACTGGCTACCCAGTGATGCGGTTCTTTTAATTAAACCTACAAATTTCAATCCAGTTTCATATTTTTGCAGGGATTCTGGTCACCATGGAGGAGTCGCAATATATATAAGCAGACAGTGTACTGTTAAAGGAATAGCTGTTGAAAATGTAAATCGGTTTTGCATGGCAAATCATATAGAGATGTGTGCGATGTCTTTTATTGGATTTAAGTATAAGTTGTGTGTTCTATGTGTGTACAGACCACCATTGGGTAATACTGAAACTTTTTTTTCTAATTTGTCCCTATGCTTGGATTATGTAACTAGTAAATTCGAAAGTGTAATTCTGTGTGGAGACCTTAATATAGACAATTTAAGCACATCGATTGAAAGTGACATTTTGAATGACATACTGGAGAGCTATTGTCTGAGGAATACTTTGTTTGAGCCTACCAGAATTTTCACAAATAAAAACGGGGTTGTGTCCAGTACAGCAATAGACTACATGACCACTAATCTGCCTAGTACGTGCTGTGAAGTAAACATGCTCTCGGATCACATTGCTGACCATTTTGCACAGAAGATGTCGATTATGGCTAGCAATGATGTATCTAATGATAATGGAAATAAATCACTAAAAAGTTATAGAAACACGTCTGACGAAAGCTTGACTAAATTCAAAAGCCTTTTGCAAGAGATAAATTGGGACACGGTTTATGTGCAGGGTGATGTAGACACCGCATTTGAAAGATTTCTTGAAATTTTTCTTGAAAACATGAATTTGAGCTGTCCAGTTGTTACATACGTAGCAAAGGAATCGAAGTGCAATAGAAGACCTTGGTTAACTCCAGAAATAATACGAGAAAGTAATGATTTGAAGACACTTTACTGGAATGTGCAATTTGTTGATAGCACTCTTCAACACAAATACAAAGAGAAAAAGCGAATTTTCAATAACAAAATAAAAAAAGTGAAAAAAGAATTTTATGCAAAACGGATTATGGAAGCCCCAAATCGTACAAGGGAAGTATGGAACATTGTAAATGGATGTGCGCGACAGAAACCCAAAAATTAAACAAAGTTACACCTTAAACATTAACGGAGAAATGAATAGCGATACGGCTCAGGTCTGTGAAAACTTCGCGCATTATTTTGCAACGACTGCTTCACGAGAAACAAGAGAACACTTTGGTAATTATACGTCCGTGCAATGTACCACTGGAAGGTCTGTCAGTGCATCGGTGTTCTTGCAACCTGTTACACACTTGGATGTCGTTCGTTATGTTCATGGACTAAACAGAAGCACTTCCTGTGGGGTTGATGGAATATCGTCTAAAATGATTAGATATGTAGCAGATGAGATTGCAACTCCGATTAGTTATTTGTTTAACTTATTAATCGAGCAGGGAACTTTCCCCTCATCACTGAAGGTGGCCAGGGTGGTACCGGTGCCGAAGAAGGGTGACAGGACTGATCTCCGCAGCTATCGGCCGATATCGATTCTGAGTGTTTTCAGTAAGTTATTTGAAAAAATGGTATTTGATAGTATAATGGTTTTTCTGAAGAGATTCAATGTTCTGATGGATGAACAGCACGGATACAGAGCAGAGAGGTCTACTCTGTAGGCTACAGTTCTATTAGTGCAGAAAGTTTATGAACATCTTGATAAGGGACATGAAGTGGTTGGACTCTTCTTCGATCTGAGTTGTGCCTTTGACACACTGAATATTGAATTTATCCTCCTCAAGCTTGAAACTTATGGCATGCGGGGACCCGTTTTGGACTGGCTACGTTCATACTTGACTGGACGCCGGCTTAGGGTTTCTATCGATGCTGATCAATCTGACGACTACGATATACATGCTGGAGTGCCGCAGGGCTCCGTGTTGGGACCTTTGCTTTTTATCCTGTATGTTAACGACCTGCCGGGATATGTACCTGGAGCGTCCATAACTATGTATGCTGATGATACCAGTATGGTTATAACAGCACTGGATTCTGCGGGTCTTGCTGTGTCGGTGGATACCGTCCTGGCGAGCTTTGCTCGATGGTGTTCCCAGAATATGCTAATATTAAATTTGAATAAAACCGAATGTGTTTACTTTTCGAAATGGAAGGATACCCCATTCAATCTGCGGGTGTTGCTGTGGGAGCATGGACTGGAAGCGGCGGGAAGAGTGAAGTTTCTCGGCACTACCATAGATAAAACACTCAGATGGACAGACCAAATTGATATGGTTTGCAAAAAAGTAAATAGTGGATACTTTGCATTACTTAGTCTTAGACATCAATTGGATACTGGACACCTAATCAATATATATTATTCCTTGATCTACACCCATTTAACATATAGTATCTTGGTATGGGGACAAGCAATGGATACTAGTAGAGTGTTTTGTCTGCAAAAAAGAGCAATTAGGCTAATGTTCGGACTTGGACCGAGAGATTCCTGTAGACTGTATTTTAGACAACACAAATTGATGACTTTACCCAGCATATATATATACGAGAACATAAGATACATTAGGAGCAACTTGGACAAGTTTAGTACCAATCACAATTCGTACAACACGAGATATCAACATCACTTGAAACTTGCGAGACCGTTGCACACATATCTTAAAAATTCACCTCATTATACAGCAGTACGATTATATAATGCGATCCCAGATGAACTGAAAGTGATTGTGTCGAATGAGATATTTCTCAGACGAATTAAAGCACTGCTGGTGAAACAATGTTTCTATGATATAAGGGAATACTATAGCTATTGTCAGCAATTGTAATGTACAACTATTTTTGTTTACTATAAGTCTAGCTTTAGGACTGTATTCACATATACGCGTGTATTGCTTGTTTTTCTCTTATGTAAACCGAGAAACGTGTTTTCTATTTTCCATTGTATTTTGAGATTTTATTCATATGTTGTTCATGTCTATGTATTTATATGTTGACTTATCCCATACTACTAGCGTAGTCAACGGGACTAATAAAGTATCTATCTATCTATCTATGGATTTTTTGCAGTTTTTATTATAACCCTTGATCAATAGAGAAACAAACAGAGAAATATTTATAATAAAGATAGTAATACAACAAAAATTAATACAGAAAGTGTTCCTAAATTCCAATTAAAACACCCATCTAATGGATTTTTTCGGTACCATTTTCGGCGAAACCAAAAATCAAAATTCATTTTTTTCCCGGATTCGACATCAGCATAGTGCCTTTTATAAATTGAGTTAATTTCGTCCTGTTTCTTCCAAATTTACTAATTTTATGATTTTTTTTTGAAAAAACTAGGAGCACTAGGATTTTCAAAATAACTCAACCTGATGAGTGTGTTTTAACATTTACTGTGTGAAAATTTCATTGTTCTTGATTTACAACTTTTCGTTAAAATGGTACCGATATTCCTTATGGACATATAACACGGGCGAACCCCAGCCTTAATCTATGAATAAAAACGAAGCGCTGTGATGGAAACCGAATATCGTGTAGCTCCACTTACTCACACCCCCTTGCGTCTACTTGTCCCGCGAGTAATATAAGTTGCATAAGTTTCTATTTGTTGATAAACTCCCGTCTTAAATAAATTGTTATTTAAAGTTACATAATTAGTTTTTTCTCATAAGTGGTCTAGCGAGATGCACGATTCAATTTTTTTTTTAAATTTTGCACCCTATAGTTCAAAAGTTAAGACATTTAGGACATATGTTCATATCAAGTTTTTTTCATAAAATGGACCCAAGAATAACCCCCTTAAATATTAGCATTTTATTAAGAAACAGCCTGTATATTGAAGGGCATAGTCCAATGTTTCTATATCCCAAGCCAAAACATTTCTTATCGTAATATTTTTTAAAGAATAAAAAGGCAAAGTGTTTCAATGTGAAACACTCTCCCCCTACACCTTGTTGTTATATATATATATATATATATATATATATATATATATATATATATATATATGTAGTACATCTTCGAAATACATCCAAATCAATACTTAATAAACACATTTGGGCACAGACTTGCTTGAAGTTATGCAATATAATCTCTTTAACAATAGCTAATATTCTTGCCAACAATCTATAAAGACAAATAAGACGTCTATACTTTGTAATATAATGTAAATATTAGAAAAGATAAAAGACTATTTACTAATCCATAATTATATTTACAAAGATTATCTAAAATACAACAGGGTCGTTTGAAAACTTCCCACTGAAATTTTCAAACGTAATATTTTATGCCAGCCTAAAAATTTGTATTTTTTTATTATAATAAGCGGATATCATATTTAAGAACTAATTTGAACCCGGCAGTAATGGTCCGGAATGGTCAAGATTGCGAAGTGCTTTTCAAAAAGGTTTAAGTAGTCCAACAGCAGTACAAAATTTTCTTCCAATTGTCAATGACGTAGTACAAGAGTGGCTCTGTAGGATTAAAGACTTATCGCATCAACCTGATTTCGACGACTATCTTCCCGAGTTATCCAGACTATTTCTTGAACGTATGAGTTTTCCCGTCAACAAGTGCGTGGACTTAGTAATATCCTGTTAATTTTTAGTAATTGGCGTCGCAGCTTTTGATCTACGGTTGAATAGTTTTTCCAAAGCAGAGTTAAAACCTTCCTCGCGATCGTCCAGGTTAATGCAGGCCGCTGAAATAACAAATGGTTGCATTTTAAAAACAGACAACGGACCACAGTTATGGAGAAAATTCGACACACCCATGTACAGCAAATTGAAAAAGGCGCAACAATATATGGAAGAGTAAGACATCAAAATTCTAGTAAGATATTTCAACAAAATACATACCTTTATAGTTATAATCTAGCATTGTTATTTATACAGCATGTGTCAAATACCATTAGGCATAGAGATTCAATGTTTACGTGCGATCTATGCATGTAATACGTGGCAATGTGGTACCCCTACTGTCTGTCACCAATGCCGGCGACAACCGACACCACAACGATTTGCTCCGATTCCCATTGTCCCCACTACTCCCCACCCAGATTTTACATTCAATGTTTAGCTGCGAACACGTTGCGATGTGCAATAAAAGCTCTCAGTTGAATTAATTTATAATGAGTCTGTACACACCCGCTGAAAAGCTTCAGATAGTAAAATGGTTTTATAGTAATAACTCTGCAATAACGTGCGTAAATATGTTTGCGCTAATGTTTGCAGACCGTCCTGTGCCTTGCGGACAAACAATTTATAATATTATTAATACATTTGAAAAATGTTTCTGTCTCAATAACTGCACGAAATGCAAACCAAGAGAGATATCCCCACAAAAAATTGAGGAAAGTGAACGGCGGGATTTATTAGTTCGTAGTATTGGGGAAGTTGACAATACGATATCAACTAGAAGTGCTGCCGAGGATTTGGGTATAAGTAACAAAAATGTTTCACGTATTTGGAAACCTAGTGGTTTGAAATGTTTTAAGTATTCGAAAACCCAAGAAATATTTCCGGTGGACAATTTTCGAAGAATGGAGTTTTGTCAATCCGTTATGGATAAGATACATCGAGACAATATTGTTAGATGTATTTGCTTCACCGATGAGTCAACTTTCCATTGCACGGAAAGCACAATCTCTCTGTTCTTCGATATTGGGCTACGGAAAATGAACACTGGCATTTTGCAAACCGCACCCAATATCCTCGAAAAGTAAACGTTTGGGCAGGTATTTTAGGTGACCATTTGATAGGATCGTTTTTTTATTGATGGTGTATATTAATTGCCGAAAAGTACCTCGAATTATTGCAAAATAAAATACTTCCCGCCATTAAAAACACTGGAATAAATCAGGAAATCGTTTGGTTTCAACATGATGGTTGTTCAGCACATAATGCAGTCAGGGTAAAGGAATTTCTAGGGAATACTTTCCATGGCCATCTTATTACTGGAACGGGAAACAATAAATGGCCTTCGCGATCTCCTGATCTATCTCCATATGATTTTTTTGTGGGGATATCTAAAAAATATTGTTTATATCCATGAAGCTGGTAGAGCAGAAAACATAGTTGCTTTGAGAGAAAAAAAATGAGGCTGCTAATTCAGTAACTGCTCACATGTTAGAAAACATAAGAGTAAATTTCTACGACCGCCTAGGGCAATGTCTTGCTGTGCGGGGAGGAATTTTTGAGCCCCTTGTGTAGTTTATTATTATTTTCAGAATCCTTTTTTATTTATTTTATTAGGGTTATTTTTTTATGGTTCTCTTCATTTACTGAAAGGAAAAATAAAAACAAATCCTTGCAACTCGTAAATATTATTTCTGAACGCATTACAAACACCCAAGTCGGTGGTCCAATAGTTACTGCTAACTTGTATTTGCGAGATAATCGTTGTGGTATCGGTCGTCGCCGTCGCTGGCATTGGAAACGACAGTAGGGGTATCACATTGCCACGTATTACATGCATTGATCCCCTATGCTAATGATATTTGACACATGCGGTATGTTAAATGTTTCGTGTTACAGGGTTGCCATTGATTTATTGTCCTTGAAAATGTCCTTGTTCAAGGAAAAACAAAGCGAATCATCTATGTCGCTTTTAGAGATATATTTATCATCGCCAGAACTTGATTTTAAAGATATTATTGGAATGACGTGCGAGATTTTATTAGCTGGTGTAGATACAGTATGTATTACTAATGTATAATATGATACTCTTGCGTAACAACACAAGAATAAAAAACTATGTACCTACAGTCTAATTTATATAAGTACGTATTACGTCACTCAGTATCTAATGCCTCCTATTTTTTCTACCTAAATAAAGTTAGTTAAGTGAAAATTTTCAATTTGCCGCTATTCTTCAAACCTTCTTCTACAATCCACTGCAATAGTAACTTTCTGCGTCGACAAGTGGCATCACTGCAGTCGCTTGCAAAATGGCCGACATCGATGTTCGTATAGACAGCGTTCTGTAATAGAATTCTTGAATGCAGAAGGTGAAACGCTCATTCGCATTCATGGAAGACTGAAAAATGTGTACGGTGATGCAACAGTGGATGTCAGCACTATTAGACGATGGGTTGGCCGCTGTACCGAAGCAACACCCTTGGCTGACGGAAAGCGGAGCGACAGGCTGTTGACTGCAGTGACTCCACGCAACATTCAACCATTCGTGGTGGCCGCCGGATGACTGCAGATGAATGACGGCGGCGAACCCATCGTCTAACAGTGCTGACATCCACTGTTGCGTAACCGTACATATTTTTCAGTCTTTCGTGAACGCGAATGGGCGTATCACCTTCTGCATTCAAGAATTCATTTACGTAGAACGCTGTCTAATAGGAAAATCGATGTCGGGCATTTTGCAAGCGACTGCAGTGCTGCCACTTGTTGACGCAGAAAATTACTATTGCATTGGATTGTAGAAGAAGGTTTGACGAATAGCGCCAAATTCAAATTTTTCGCTTAACTAATTTTAGCCATTAGATATTGACTGACCCATGTATATGCATACGCTGCAATATCTGTGCCTTCATTACTTTGTCATATTGACAATTATAACGAAAATATCACCGAAGTATCTAGCGTATGATGAGCCTCTTGACTCGACGACTCGTTTCAGTAAAATTTCTAATTACGTTTCAAGCTCGGACAGTAGAAGATTTAATATTATCTTTCAAAACATTTTTAATACAAAATTTGGGCTCCATAATTTAAAATTATTGAACTGAAAACTTCTACGGGCGCGTTGATGCATTGATTGTTGGGCACTGAACGAGACTGAGACTTCACGCTCGGAATGTAACGCTCGTTCGGGTAAAGTCGGCTCGAGTCGAGTCGACTAAGGGAGCGAGAGAGATATAGTTAACGCGTCTCTGCCGGTCTCTGCTATACTCGCTCGACAACCGTTTCACGCTCGGCTTTGTATTATAACACTAACTAGCGGTATTTAATTTCAATTAAGTTGAAATTTAGAATAAATACGCGAAATATTGTATTTTTATTTTCTGAAAAATTGTTGTCCGCGTGCAGATGCGATCCCGAGCCGCCCGGATGTAAGGCCGGCACGTTACCATTAGACCAGCGCGGGTACTCGTATGAGAATTATCATATCGTCTATTTGTATATATACATGCGTACGTATGAATTTTTGAAGTGAAAACTTGATCAGACCAAGCGAAATGTACTAGAATAATGTATACACAATAATAATAAATATATATTTTTTTAAATGTAATATAGAACGAAAATGGAAAATGTAAATGAATATGGAACGAAAAAAAAGTTGTATTTCGTATTATTAACCTCGCCTTGATGAAGTTTTCACTTCTGCCGTGTATATTTGATAGGTCGACATGCAAATGTTCCAGCTTTCTGTTATCTTTTTCGATAAGTTAATAAATAAATAAGTAATTCGTTGTTTTGAAAGAAATGCATAATTTGTATACATAATAGATACCCATAAACAGTTGCAAAGGTTAATTTGAGATAGTCCTAATATGCAATAATTATCGTTGAAAAATACATCAGGACGTAAGAAATTCCGATCAGTTAAAATTACGAATATGAATTATTGTGTTTGCAACAGTTACCCTGAAATCTTCTCTTGCCTATTACCATTAACAGTTGGACACTAGTACTGCCGCGTTTCATACTACCTGCTCAGAAGAGACAAGAAATCCATAATTTTTTTTTGTTTATAGACAACATACTCTATGGCACTTGTTCTGTATCATATAGCGAAGAATAAAGCTGCACAGAATAATCTGTACAAAGAATGTAAACAACTATTACCTAGTCCATTCAGCCCTATAACGAAAGATGTTCTGGCCCAAGCTCAATATGCTAAAGCAGTTTTAAAAGAGTCATTACGGTTAAGACCTATATCAGTTGGAATCGGTCGGGTATTGGATCACGATGCTATAATTTCAAATTATGAAATTCCGAAAGGGGTATGCACGTGCAATGTAAATTGTTTTCCAAAGTGTATCATAACCTTTTTCATTTCAGACTGTTGTAGTCACTCAAAACCAAGTGGCCTGTCTTCAAGAAAATCATTTTCCCAATGCTCATGATTTTATACCAGAAAGATGGCTAAAAAATAATCCTCTATATAAGCAACCTCATCCATATTTGGTGCTGCCCTTTGGACATGGACCGAGATCTTGTATTGCAAGGCGCTTAGCAGAGCAGAATATGTTAGTTACGTTGATGAAGGTACATAAAATATATTAAATCAATGAAAATATGATTTTGAATGATTTGTAGGTAGTCAGCGCGTTTGAAATAGATTGGAATGGAGGAAATATGGATACTAAATCCTTACTAATAAATAAACCAGACGGACCTCTGAATTTAACCTTTAAAATTAGGCGGTCTATGTTATAACCTTAATTCTGTGCCTTAAATTACAATATACTTCTTAAGAATGTTATTTATAAAATAATTCATAAGTAAAATGAAATATTTTTAATATACACTGTTAACATAGATTTGTTGAATGAAAGTATGTTTAGTAAAATACCATGTACATAAGTAATATACTGGTATGTATAGGTACCTATTTTTATTACAGCCAATTTAATAAAATATACCCATCAATTCAATACATTTATGTAGGTATTTTCTACAATAGAGTTTTTAATGAATATAATAAAAGAATTGTGGGTATATCTTATAATATTGACTAAAATTAAAATGACTTTTTATACAAGTGTCGAGTATTTTATTTTGTGCCTTTCATTTTTGTAATTAAAGTAGTTGTAGCTTATATTGCAAAATATACCCAGTCAACACACACATAACTGAAACGTATCTAGGAGATAACATTTAGAGCACAATGTTATGTGCCACAGTTCCCGAAATGAAACAATCTCGTTAAGTTCTTGGAAGTTAATTTGAAACATATTTTGCCACATAACATTGCTCAACTACATATCTTAATTACTTTTTATGAGATATTAATGGTAGAATATCGACATTGTTCGTCTATTATATATTATCATCATAATAATATTGTCTGTGATTTGTGTTATGGGTGTTGGATCGGTTGACAATCAAGTACGAAGTAAGCCGATCCGGGGCTAACTCGACGCCACTTGGGCATGCGCTTTATGTGCCCGGCTGCCTGACCGTTATCGAGTCTTGTGACTTTAATGTGCGATACGATCCGTTCAAGTAAACTATTATAGTTTATTTGTTTATCCAGTTATCCAATTTAGTTTAGTTCCTAGAATAACACTACATCCGTATTTAGAGTCCGGATTGTTAAATTTACACAGAGGCAAGTGTGTTGTATTTATCCTGATTATTTCTATATTTTAACGCGGTGTCAAGGCTAACCTCATTTATGTCACAATTTCAGGATTTCAAGGAATCTCATTTGGATAAAACCTGCAGCGAGTAGTTTCGCCAAGCGAATTTAGGCACAAAAGAGAAATTTAAAAAAAAGCAATGATATATGTTAAGAGTTGGTCTAAATAATATTATTTGAAATATTCCAGTTATTTTTCTGTTCAAGAACTATTTTGTTTATGTATTAAATCTTGTGTGGAGATGTTGCCACCACGAAAGAAAATTTGTGTTCCGTCCAAACTGTCAAACTATAGCTAACTTATAACATTACGCGCAAACAACAAAAAACATAGTTTTCCTTATGATTATACAACGATCGTTATGCATTTATAACTATAAGGAGAAATTCCTTGAACAATCTTTAAAATATGGTTGAATCGTTTTGACAACCGACATCCGCCAAAAAATCAAGATGGCGTCAAACTTGAGATGTTGCCAAATTTTATGTCAAGTAATGAACCTACAAAAGTGATTTCACTACTGTCATAAATAGTAATATTGGTAATTGGTACACCTTTTGACCTTTATCGTAATTGTTCGCATTCAGTAGACACTACAGTTGCGCAGCTGGTCAGTAATCGGATTCAGTTGATGTACGTTCACTCGGAACATTTTGTAGAACGGTCGCCATTTTTGCGAGCGGAAAAATTCTACGCTCACTTAGTGAGCCTATTCTGTCCGCTTGCGCTGTTAAAGTGTTGCAACACCAACGTAACACACAATTTTAAAGAAAGTTACTAGAAAAGTAAAATAAGCAAATTAAAGGTATTGTGCAGAAATAAATGTATTATAAGATTGGAATTAATCGAGGTTGGAAAAACCAGCCCTTACACTATGAACTACGTCGGAACTTAATGCAGAAAAAGAATTTATTATTACTGTTAGTCGTTTTAATCTAATAATCTATTGAGGAAAAATACTATGGAGACGCTGTAAAGCATCTTTGCTGTACTCTCAAAACGGGAGCATGGGGGGGGGGGTTAAGTGTGGGACCAATATGGCTGCCTCACCTAGGCCAGACTATTCAAATTTATAATCTGCCATCCCACGCCTGTCAAGCATACACTAACCTATGAAATGTTATTCCAGACGAATTATTCTCGCCGTCTCTGCTGTTGCAGCTACGTATAGCACAAGAAACCATAATGTCTTTTAATATTCAACTTATTATATAACTCTAATACACGATGCACTTAACACTCCACTTTTTACCAACACTACCTGTTTGACGTAAGTGTAGTATCAATATGGCGAACCTGAACCCGGTTTGATCACGTGACGTCGTCTCCCTACCTATTCTTTCTCAATGGTTTAATTTGTGTAATTCAAACATATACAGTATTATGGCAGCAGTGAAATGTACCAAATGGAAGGTAATCACATAAAGGTGAACAGTCCTGTCCAACGAACACTCAACTGTTGTCAAGTGAACAGTTGGAGCGAGAGGGGTTCGCGATCCGTCTGCTGAATGCGACCAGTGGTGCCTAATACACAGAATAGCAAAGCATTAAATAAAATATAGGCATAGAATAGAAATATTTAATAACTTTATTTATAATATTCAATTGGTTGGTAACTGACTTTAATGTACTAGTATTTTACTAATGGAATGTATCTTGAAATTTTAATTAGTTCAATTTTGTTCCAAAAATTTTCCAGCTGATTGGAATTTGTCATGGCAATGAATAGCCATGTCGGTTACCAAAACGATTCAACCATAACTACTACTCACATAGCAGTTGGAAACCAAATATGTTTATTGACCATTATTGTTAGATACATTACTAACTATCATGCATATTAGGCAGTTTATGCACAACTAAATCTTTATTTTTGAACTATTCATCAATACAACAAACAATAATAGCGATTAACATAAATTTTACTAAAGCTGATGTAGATTTTATTAAATGTGACTAAAATGGTGCCAACTACATGTTAACATAATTTTTGCAGCAATAGTTAATGAAATAAATAAACAAAATATTTGAAAAAGTAGTCGCTCAGTACTCACCAGATCCATTATACATATATAAATACAGATGTACACTACTGTGCTCTATTAACCTAGAGGATAGGTTGAAGTAATAATTGGGACCTGGGGTAAAGGTAAAATATTGGCCATACTTCAAGCATGCACTGGTTTTCTTAGTTCCAACATAATGGATTTTCAAACCCCGTTACAGAGGCCTTTTATTATAACATTTTCTAGATAAAGATAACAATATAAATTTTTATTTAATTTAATCAAGATATATAACATATGATCTTCATTAGTAACTTATAACTAAATGTATGTACTGTCTTATACACTATTTAGATTTTAAGAAGCTTATGTTTATATATGTATACATATTATTAACATCAATATTACATATCCTTTCCAAATTGCAGTAAGTGAAGTGCTTTTTGGAGATTATCTATAGCTGTTTTAATATCCTCATAATTTAAAGCGGAGCTTGCATATTTGCAATATTTCTGTGCTTTTTCCATTTGCTCAGGTGATATAGTTGAAGCATTTGCATCTGAATATGAAACTACAGGATTTGTAGGGCTTCGGACAGGAGGTGTAACTGCTGGAGGTAAAACGGGTTGACTTGGAATATCAGGCAATAGGGGTTGTGTAGGTGGTTGATTGTTCCATGTATTTGGTGCTGGATAATTAGAAGAAGATGGGCTCGTAAAAGGATTGGGAAGTTCCTGATTCTCATTACCACTATCCGGTGTTCTTCCTTTTATCTTATCCAACTCAGACTTTGGTAAAAAATCAGAGTAACCAGATTCATCTTGGTCATTTAATAAAACTGTTGATCCTGGAGTAGGTATAACACCTTTTTTTAAGCAATTATGAATGTACGCTGCTCTCCATTTTGCATATTTACGCTTTTCCTCAATATCTTCTGATAAATTGTCAAATTGATCTAGTGTGTCAAATAAAATACCAGCAGTATAAAATGATTTTACCATATTCCTATAATGAAGAAGTATATGTAATTCAAACTAAATTAACCATTTATGAAACTAGGTTTCATAGAAAAAGTCAAATTTCTCCAGCCTTTCAATATCACGCTTATCTACTTACTTATCAAACTTCGACTCTCTATCCTGACTTTCAGCATAAGTGAATAATTTCAAAGCATACTCCTCTATTACAGCTTGTGCACATGTTTCGTTTGATATACCTTCTGTATCTTTTTGTTCGGATTTGGTTTTTTCTAGCCAATCCATTAATGCAATAAGCAGTTGAGATACGTCAGGTGCTTTTGGACCAGGAAGAAGTTTCATGGCATATTGCACAGCATACATACGACCTTAAACATGTTACTTATTGTGGTTTTCCAGAAAAATACATTATAATTCTTACACCAGTAGCTAACTATTACATTTCGATGATCGTGTTCGTCAGCTGCCTTCAAAAAATGTGAAATAGCTTTGATTTCTTGTGGAACTGGTGGAAATCCCATTGTTAACTATTTAAACTATTCTAACATAAAAAACTGAATAGATCATTAACTGACACTTATCAACACACTTGAAAACGATGACAAATGACAAGACTGGACATATATTTTCTTTCTAATGTTTTAGTACTTTTAAAATTTTAGGTTTGCATATATTAGTTGTTTTTTTATTCGAATGTTGGTTCGAACAATATATACAATGTGACTAAATACCGCGCGATCATTTAAATTCTAAATTAGAGCAGGCTGTGAAATTTAAATTAAGTTGGTATATAAGTACCAATTTACAATTTGAATTCTCAAAGTGACGTTTCAAAATGTTAATTAATCAATAATTGACATTCTGGACAACCTAATAAAAAAAATTCCGCCTGCTATAATTTAAAATTTAAATGATCGCGTGGTAGTGTGTACATAAATACCACGCGATCATTTAAATTCTAAATTATAGCAGGCGGGATTTTTTTATTAGGTTGTCCAGAATGTCAATTATTGATTAAATAACATTTTGAAACGTCACTTTGACAATTCAAATTGTAAATTAGTACTTATATACCAACTTAATTTAAATTTCACAGCCTGCTCTAATTTAGAATTTAAATGATCGCGCGGTATAATTTAAACAAGCTGAAAAAATAAGAAACTAATGTTTTTGCTTGTACAACACTTTATAAACGAAGAATAACTCGAAAATTATAAAATGTAAGTACAGAGAACTATCTATAAATAGATAGGATTTTTTTTTACATTAATTATATGTACTACTACCGTTGATTGAAGGAATATATAAAGATGGGCAACGCTTAGTAAAATAGCGTGTCTTTCCGTTAAGTCGTCCTGCAAACCCCTTGCCGAGAAACATCATCGCTGTCTCGGGCTGTTTCGAATCTCGGATCCAAACGACTCATGCAGTCGCTATGATCTCGGATCCAATTTTGGCTACGCTCAGTGCTATGTAGTGGCGCATCTTTATGTATTCCTTCAATCAACGCTACTACATACTACTCACACTAGAGGTGGGCAAAACGGTACATTTCATTGACCCGGCTCACTCGGTTCAGCTCCTCATTGTGAGCCGGGTCCCGGAACTGGCTCATTTGAACCGTGTGGATCCGTAATAGCCTACGAGTAAAGAATAGAACAGGAGAGAGTCTCCTTAATAATAATATTTGTTCAAATTTGGTAACTAAGTATGGCCGCCGCAATGCCTAGGCGTGCATAAATATTTTGTAGAGGGTATATGTACACTTCCTGTGTTCTCGATAATCATTTAGAATAGGTTGTTAGTCCAAAAATAATTAAAGGAATATCGTGAGTGTATTATGTTTTCAATTCTTTTCTTCTTTTTAATATATTATAAACGGGTTTAAATGAAATCTGCGTCAAAAATATGACAAATATTAAATGACTTGGATATATATGTTACGACACTGAACACATAATCAGACATGTCAGATATATGACAATTTATTTAAAATACCTCTTTTTAAATTATTATTGCCTATGTTGAATGCCAATGAAATAACTTACCGATGAAGAGAAAAATTAATATTCTTTGTTCTTGCCGTTTTAGAACGACCACAAGTCACACAATTGACCATTATAGAAACACTAAAATGTCATTTTTGACATAACCGGACATAACTGACCTACCAAAAAGGGTAACTCCGTCTAAAAAATACCTATTTCCACACCACGTTATGCTCTCTCCTGTTCTATTCTTATTCGTAGGTAATAGCATACCGTTCCAGGAACCTGTAGGGCATGTAATACTCGGCGCCGTCGCATCGTCTCAACGAACCGGGATTATTTAGGCTGAGCGCACACCAATTATACAAAATGTTTGACAAACAATTTATTTGAAGCTATAATGCACACAAATTTGACAAATTATCAGATTGTTGTATACAAATTAAGCAACGACTCAAGTGAGCCGAGATCCGGTTCATTGAAATTTAGTGAACCGGCTTCCTCGGTTCCCTGCTGGCAAAATAATCTCCCACGTTTTGCACCGCCACCGTGCCCGCGCCACTGAAGCGATGGGGAGCTTAGTGTTTTCAGTTGGTAGCACATGCCTTGCCATTTTAGTTGTCATCATGATTTGGACGGGCGAACATCGTGCTGTCATTATCGAAACATTTTTGAAAAATGAATCTGTGATTACAACGCAACGAACTTTTCGTACTCACTTCGCACTGGGTAGACATGCTCCGGTTCCAGATCGCAAAACTATACTGCTTTGGGTTTCGAATTTTAGAGCCACAGGTTCAGCCTTAAAAAGAAAACCAACCGGTAGACCCAGAAGTGTTCGGACACCTGCAAATGTTGCAGCTATTGGAGAAGCTGTGGAACGATCTCCTACTCGTTCAGCTGCTAAACATGCCGCTGCTTTGCGTTTATCAGATCGTTCGCTGCGAAGAATTTTACACGCAGACCTACACTTCCACCCATACAAAATGATGATCGCACAAGAGCTGAGTGAACGTGACTGGGAAAATCGTAGAGCATGTTGCAACGATATTCTTAAAAACATCCCACAAAATGGGCTTTTAATAACCAGTGACGAAGCCCATTTCCATTTATCCGGCTGTGTGAACAAGCAAAATTTTCGTTACTGGGCAAGAGAAAATCCGCAGCAGCTCCATGAAAGGCCACTTCACAGCCCACACGTTACTGTTTGGTGTGCTGTTGGGTCATTTGGCGTTTGAGGTCCCTATTTTTTTGAAGAGGGAGGCGTTACGGTTACCGTAACCGCCGATCGGTATATCGACATGCTACGTAATTTTTTGGACCCAAGACTTAGAGAACTTAACCATGCGAATGTGTGGTTCCAACAGGATGGAGCTACGGCTCATACGGCTAGAAGGTTCATGAACGTTTTAAGGGAGCGTTCACCCAATCTTGCCCCATGCGACTTTTTCCTTTGGGGCTACCTGAAAGCGAAGGTCTTTGAACACCATCCCCGAACCATTGATGAATTAAAAGCAGCAATACGTCAAGAAATTGCAGGAATATCGCCTCAAATGACTGCTCGAGTAATGGAAACGTTCAAAAATCACCTTCGAATGTGTATCGAAAACAATGGTCGCCACTTGAAGTCTGTAATTTTCAAAACTTAATGAAAACAAATGGCAAACTATACATTTCCATTTAATAAAAAAAAATTTAAACAACATTTACAATGGCATTTTTATTAACTATTAAAATGTGGGAGGTTATTTTGCCGGACCCTGTATTTATGAAAAATGTTTGGGGTAATTTCTCAAAAGAAATTTTATTGAAAATTATACCTACAACAAAATTATACCTACAACCAATTTTACGACACCCGTTTTGGTAACGTCTCAGTATATGGCACATATTTGTTGGTAACGACTACAATATTAAATCAGATCATATTTAAATAATAAATAAAAACGTTTTAATGTAACAACCATATTTAGATTATAATTTAGGGTAAAATCATATGTAAAATTAACAATATAAACCATTAAACAGTTGAATTGTAAAATTTGTAATGCTAATAGAAATATCAATGAGATATTGGACAACAGAAATTTATGATGGTCAAATATAATTTATACAATATTAAATATTTTTATATTCTAACTTATAAAAATATATTGTTAATATTATATTTGTCATACCGGGCTCTTTTTTTATCATTACACATAGCATTTTCCCTGTGTGTAATGATAAAAAAAAAATTGTCAATGCATAAGGGATATAGTCACTGTATAGTAGACAACCAGTTATACACTCGTATTTTGACAAGCAGGAACAGTGAGCTGTCATAGGATTTTTATCAGTCAATTTTCGTTAAACTTTTTATTAAAATTTTAAAATAAAAATTGAGTTTGTAGCAGAAACACTGTACGATACACGTGTTAAAATGTTATTTTATTTTGCTTATTTTAAATTGCTCCAGTTCCTAATCACCCTCGTGTCGCAAATCTTACTCGCAAAATAAAATAGCACTTTTAACAATTATATCGTAAATAACTAATTTTGTACAATTTTTCTTACAATTTTAAAATTCGAAATATATCACGTCGTCAACATCATAATTGCTACATTAAGGATTTCCCGCCATTTCCCACTGTCCGCGTAACGTTGATACAAATAAAATAATATTCTGAAGATCCGTTTCTCTTACTTCTACCATAAATTATTTGTACGGAAAAATTAAACTTTGCAGCGTACATAAAACCTTTTACATTTATTACGAAACTGTTAAAATTTAGCGCGAAAATATTTGATTCGGCATTAATACTTGTACTGGTAACACGGCGATACAGAGCCAAATAAAGCTTAGAAGAATTAGGTTATGTTTTTAATAAAGAAAATGCAGAATATCACTTGGAACAAAACAATTGGTTTATTATAACAATTAAACGAACTTAAATGTGAAGTCTAATATCATAACAAGTTCTCGAAATGTCCACCTTGTCTTTCAAGGCAATAAGCAAGGCGATCTTGAAAGCAACGAAGTGTATTTCTAATAAATTCTGGCCTTATTCCATTACATGCAGTACGTATACGCTCTTTTAGTTCATTCAAGTTGCGTATTCGTACATTGTTGTAAATTTTACTTTTTAGGTAACCCCAAAGAAAATAGTCATTTGGAGATAAATCAGCTGATCTTGGGACCAAATCTACCAATCCACCGTCTTTGAAATAAGTTATTTAAAAAATTCCTGATAGCGTTAGTAGATTGTGGCGGGGCCCCATCCATTTGGAACCAGGGTTCATCAACATTCATCATATCAATTGATGGAATGATATGGTCTCTCAACAAATGCAAATATTTCACTGCAGTGAGGTTACCGTCAATAAAAGTGGGCCAATAAGTCTATCGCTTATTATTCCAATCCAGACATTAACTTTTTGAGGGTACTGTGTTCGGGTCAGGTTTTGAGCGTGAGGATTTGTACGGGACCAGTACCTAATTGATTAATGGATAGGAAATTTAATAATTTTTCATGGATAAATGTAGGGTACAAACCGAAAGTTCTGAGAGTTGACTTCACCGTTTATGGTAAATGTAGCCTCATCAGTAAAAATTATTTTATTTAAAATTTCTTGGTTTTCATTTAACATGTTAAACATTATTTCACAAAACTCAGTTCGTTTTATCTTATCCTCTTCGAAAAGCTCTTGATGATTTGATATTTTGTATGGCCTATATTTAAATTCTTTCAGAGTTTTGTATACCGAACTGTACGATACTCCAAAATGTTTAGCTACATCTAAAAGCGATCCTACAGACCGTTCCTCTACGTAACACAGCATATTTAATTTCATATCTTCTGTTCGAACATGATTGGTTCTATTTCTTTTTTTGTGAGAATTTGGAACACAACCATCTTCTTGAAATTTTTTAAAAAAGTTCAGAATTGTTTTTGCACAAGGTATAGGCCTGTCTGGATAATTGACGGAAAACATGTCTCTAACTTGCCTTAAACTATTATTTTTCTGGTACCACATTACTATTGCCACCTTTTCATTTCTGTTGTATTTATCTATGATTTATAAATAAATTATCTATTTTTTAATAAAATGTATTTAATTTATGACTTATGTTTGAATAAAAATTCAAAAATATTAGACATAAAAAATGTTTTTCCCGTCATGGCAACCTGATTTAAAAATTAAGGTATGCTATACGTAAATTCTTCATTGGTGTATAACTGGTTGTCTACTATACAGTGACTATATCGCTAATGCATTGACAATTTTTTTTTTATCATTACACATAGGGAAAATGCTATGTGTAATGATAAAAAAAGAGCCCGGTATATCTCTTCTGTATAACCGCACGTAAGTAGCAATAGTTGAAAATTAACACAATTAAAGGAAACTATTTGAATTGAAATCAATATATCCCTACAATAAAATTGAATCATCTCCAATATATGTCGTTGACTTATTTTAGCAGTGTTAATGAAGAAGTTGCTAAAATTATTTCTAAACAGGCTTAAAGTTTACTTTAATGTTGTAAACTTTAAGCCTCACACAAGTGTTGCTAAATATCCCTTTTAATGCAAAAAATAAAACAAACCCCTTAACAAATTTGAAGTCTATGAGCTTGAATATTTTGATTACTGAGGAGTATATATTGGTCAGACTTGTAGAAGTTTCAATATTCGCGTTGAAAGAACATGTCGAGGAATTCTATAACGAATGCCCTAACTCGACAAACGATTGTGTATATATATTTTGCCGACAAAGGTAAGAACATACACATCCTAGAAGAGCTCGAAATATTCAAAGCATCCCGTAACCAAGAAATAACACTGTCAATGATCAGGCTGATTTTATGTATATGTACACCTTTGTTTGCTTGCTGCACTTAGTTTTATATTATTGTACCTACTCATATTTCTGTTTTCTGGTTTCTCCATTATTGACTAATTTATATGTAATTATCGCCTTCGCTTACTATACATAGAATTTATTTCTTAATAGTGTAACCTATTTCTTGTAGGCTGTCTCCCGGTTTCCTTAATTGATATACGATTATCGACTTTGATACGTTCGAACACCTCTAGATATGTATATATTTGTATATTTTGTTTCATTTGTAATACAGTGTTTGTTAATGACCAAGTTAGTCGAAACTGCCGTCACTGCTTTATTTAGTTCATTATGGAATATCACAAAGTAACGCCTTACAGTAGTATTAATCGTTTTATAATTTTTGTTCGTCTACATGTGTGATTATGCATTTATATGTTATGAAATGTCTTCATATGTAGTGTTGTATTTTTGACGAAACCCATATCTTATTGGATCGAATGGCGAATAACTTTTATTATTATTAGGTTTGAATCTGTTGAAACACAAACAATAATAATTTGTTTAGTTGGGGATTAGTATACCTATTTCTTACTTCTCGTAGCTGTTAGAGATACAAGTCAATTTAATAGTTTTCCCCTCTAACGTCCTAGAAGTGAAAACAAAATCATTAAATACTTTATACACACAACCTACACTGGACTAAATATTCTATTGCAACCGTCTTATAACTTGACGAATGGAGGAGATATGCCCTGATTGAAGTTAAGTCTTCAATATAACTAATAATTAACGTCCTATGTTGCAAAGTTAATACAAGGCTGCAACAAATTTGAATTGGATTTAAAACACATAAATTGGAGTAACGAATGGTTAATAGCGCTTATTTCAAATTTGAAAAAAAAACATTAAATATTTGCAAGTATACCTATATCACTTCATGACCAGAATAATAACACTAAGTTATTACACAGTGTGATGAAGTAAAGTCGTAAATTTAATTAAAATTATTAGTTTTAATTATTGTAAAATTAGGCTATATCATCAAGGTGAATGCATGAACATATATAAGAAATAAATTAAATAAAACAATTTTGTTTTCTGGACAATAATTGAAAATACAAAATCATTTTTATAAGTATTAAATAAACCAATTTCTTTTACTTTCTTATACGTAGTATAAGGAAGTATTGTGATGACGAAAATTTTCGACCTCCAGATTTTTGCAGATGTCCACGTTTTGAGGTCCCCTGATTCCAAAAAAGTGGATTTTAAAAAATGTCTGTGTCTCTCTCTCTCTCTCTCTGTGTGTGTATTATTTCGTCAAGTACTAAGTTTAAACAAATTTATAAAGAATTCATACGCACTCAAAATTAAATTCCAGAAAAATTTTATTATAAAGGTTTTTTGAAATTTCTACCGGAAGTAGGTCTTTTACTCTTATCGAAAATTAGTTTTTTGCAAATATTTCGCAAACCATGCTTTTTATACAGGTACGTTACGAGTATAAAAGTATTTAGAACTTAATATCTAATACTTTTTGTATAAAAAAATTTTCAAAATTCAAAACGGAAGTAACCCTCATAGCGATTTTTTGGAAATATCTCGTAAATTATGCATTCTATATATATTTATCAAGAGTATAAAAGTATTTAGAGCTGGATTTAGAATATCTTTTGTATAAACAAAATTTCAAAATTCGGACCGGAAGTAATTCCTTTACTCTTAGCGAGTAGGTTTTTCTTGCAAATATCTCACAAAGTATGCATTTTGTGAGATTAAGAGACTAGAAGTACTTAGAATAGGATTTTAAATAATTTTTGTATAAGAACAACCTTGCATAATTTGAAATTAATATAAGTATAAGAAAGTCGTGTGGTGCCCACACCTCATTTTTTCTTAATAATAAATGTATACCACAAATTGCATTGAGTTTTATTTTTGAATAACCAAAAGTAAATGGAATTGACAAAAATTTATAGTTATTTGAGGTAAGGACGATAGGGTACAATAAACGAAATTTCTGGGTTATATATTCAGATTTTGTTTTACAAATATTCTTAAAATATCAAGATTATAATGTTTTTAAATAAATATTCTTCATATACTAGGATTAGGGTTTTTAATAAATTAAAATGAAGGATTTTCTTTACTTTTGTAGTACAAAGTCTAGGTATGTAGTTGCATCGTGCCCACCCGTGACCTCACCCATTTAGAATTATGTTTGCTTCACTGCTTGATAGTTAAGGCGTGTCTATGTTTAAATGGTCTAAAGGGAGGTTCACACTGATGCAATTAGTTGCAGCAATTTCTCGCTTGTGAAAAGTTGCACGAAAATTCGCGTTCACACTATGCAATTAGTTGCAGCAATTTATCGCATGTGAAAACTTGCACGTATTAGAGCGTGTTCTAATTTCTGAAAAAGTTGCATGCGATTTTTTAGTAACTTTTACGCTGCCAACCTGTCTTATGAAATGTACCAAAGTACATGTATTATTTTTCATCACTATACGGTGCTATACATTGAAAGTAATGATGACATATAATTATTTCATGTTGGTAGTACCACAAAAAAAATTGCATCTGTGAAAAATTGGTTGTGCTTCCTGATCAGTGTGAACCAAGCGTGCAACTCTTAAGAATTGCACCGTTCATGCAACTTTTCACATGCGATAAATCGCTGCAACTAATTGCGTAAGTGTGAATCCCTCTTAAGATTATTTACATGACATAACCAAACTATCAAAATTTAGAACTATCACCAACCATAAAAAAAAAGCATGGCCTTCTCTAATGAGGAAAGTATTTGAAGGTACGGTACTCATACTTAAAGAATGTAATCACTTATGTTATTATTTCAGATCCAGTCGCTGTACTGAGATGAAACATTCGATCAGATAAAGACCACACGGCGGCATGGCTGTTATATCGGTCTTGCTCATATAACTTCATACATACATTAGTCTAGTACACCAGGGTTACATTAGACTAATGCCCACTACCGTCTTAATTTATTGTAAAAACTGTATTGGCAAAAATTATTAGAGTTGTGCTTTTACAAAAATTTAATTGTAGTGTCATTAACACCTACCTGTAAAATACAATAGTTCTTCTACAAGGTGTGGGTACTGCGCATCCTGTATTGTATATTGTATTACATTTTCGCCTCGAAACAACTTTGTTGTAAGGTGAAAAATTCTCGACCTGACAATGAAGACTGCGATTTTCAATTAAAAAATGATTTTATTTTTCTGCATAATCTCCCTTGACTTCAACACACTTGCTGCATCATTTTTCCACATTAGTATTCCTTCCCGAAAGTGAGAGTCTGGAAGGCTGTTAAAATATCCATTTACGGCCCTCTCAACTTCTTCATTGGACGCGAAGCGCTTCCCATGAACAAATTTTTTCAAGTTTGGGAATAGATGGAAGTCTGAGGGTGCCAAATCAGGAGAATAGGAAGGATGGTCGAGCAAACCATCCCCGCAGTTTTCCCATTGCCAACACACTTTTGTGAGCATGTGCGTTGTCCTGGTGAAACATGATTTTATTCTTCAAGCCAGGCCTCTTCTCGCGATTTTGGCATCCAGCTGGTCAAGAAGGTTGGAGTAATATTCGCCTGTAATTGTTCTGTCTTTTTCAAGGTAATCAATTAACAAAATCTCTTTCGCATCCCAAAACACACGGCCATGATTTTTCCGGCAGATGAGATCGACTTCGCTTTCTTTGGCGCTGAACCACCGGCTTCCACGCACTACTTCGACTGTTGTTTCATTTCTGGCGTATAGTGGTGGACGCATGTCTCATCCATGGTAATAAATCGCCGCACAAAATCGATCGGATCCTCATTGAATCGGTCCAAACATTGCTGCGAAAGTGCGCTTTTGCTTTTGATCGGCATTCAGCAAATGCGGCACCCATCTTGCACATCCCTAATTCTTCGTGGAAGATGTTTCGCATCCTTTCTGCGATATCCCAACGGTCTCAGTTATCTCACCCACCTTCACACGCCTATCGTCCAACACGATATCGTGCACCTTTTCGATGTTTTCCGGTATGGTTGCGGATTTTGGACAGCTGCCCACTTTTTAACGGTCGACATTGAAGGAGCACAGTCCCCGTAAACATTTGTCAACTTCGGATGAATTTCCTTAGGGGTTATCCTATCCAAAACGAAGAATTTTGTGACCGCACGATATTCAAGTTTATCCATTTTAACGAAAAACACTGAAGACGTTTACTGCGAAAATTCGTGTAAACAAACTACTTGACAGAAGAATTTGAAACTGGTCATACGAACTAATGATATGTGCACACAAGCAGGAATCATAAATTTTCCCTGATTGGAGCGCCATCTCTGTGTCAGGCCGTGAATTTCTCATCTTATCCTCGTACTACATTAAATTGCAGAGTCGATAAACCACACAATAAAACATCAAGAAAATTTTAAGAAAATTTATTAATGCCTAGTTTATTGGAATAAATATTATATACATATTAGACCACCCCCAAATATAAATAGATTTCTAGGAAATGCACACACTATTCAATTAGTTGTATCATACATATTGTCATAGTACTCCTATCCTGCTATCCTAGTAGAAATGGAGTAAATTTTCTTCTATTATAGCGTAAGTAACTAATATAAATGATATTTTTCCGCAAATAATGTAACAAAAATACAACAGATTATAAACGACTATTACTTAAAATTTAAGTACAATGTGCATGAATTTATTCCAAAGTTTATGTAAACACCAAAGTTGAGCATTTGTAATTAACCGTAATTACGATATTGTATTGCTGTAATGATGTATAATATATCTAAAACGGAATAATTTAAAATTCATTGGTAATATAAATATTAAAATTATTGATATAATTAATGAACATGAATTATTATTCAAAGTATGCCATGATGTGTATAAAGAAAAATACTATACAAAGGCAGAAATACTATAACTGTAACTTCCTGGAATTTTAATTTTGTAATGTTTCTTGTTTTTATTGATTACAAAAATTTATAATAAAGCACAGCTTGTTTAAATATGAGAGAACAGAATGTAATAGTTATTGGATAACAAATAATTCAGTCGGTTATGGAAATTTGGGCAAAGCCTATTAATGCTTTGTCATCTGGAGTTTCGTTATTGTTGATACCTGAGTTCTGCAAAAGGAATACAACTTTTAATAGGAGTTATATTTTTTAACTTATATGTACGTACTAGTGGAAATGTAACAACTTTAACAGCGTCTCTTCCTTCAACAAGTTTTTGTAAATTAGTTGTAATGGCCGCCATGTCTCTACTATCGACTAGACCTGCACCAACAAGTTCACTTGCTATGCCATCAGCTGAATCCTTGCCTACAGCAAATTCAAATCTGATATCATTAAGTTCCTTCTTTGAATTCCTATAAAGCGAAGAGCATATTACAAAAAGTATTTACAAATTCTATTTTTTTTTAATAGGATACAAATATGGAACAAATCTACTGTTAATACATTACATAAAATGATTCATATGCTCTCTGAGAATATGTTGAATTTCTGCTGACAAACAAACTATGTTTACTTGAGACACATTTCTGGCTTACTGTCAAGAACTGATATACATAGTAAGATTTTACAGAACCTCAAAATAAAAGTTTTGCCAGTAATACCACGATGTGTCACTTTGACTATGAAGTGAGGAGGTTGCTGGATGTGAATACAGTGATAAAAGGAACTGCAATGCCTAGCATAATAAATATTTGGTTAGTTGGTATGAACAATATAATTTAAAACCGTTTGTTAGTGAGTAAGTGGGTGATGTAACAAGTTCTTTTCTAGATGAAATTATTTTATCATGTTCATAACATTCTGAGAAAATACAGACCTCTAGTATTAGCAACAGTTATTGGAACTACTCAAAATGTTAAAGAATTAATTGTAATTACTTACAGCTGAATTTAATTTTATTTCTAGTTTTGCCGTCTCCTTACTATTAACACTACGTACATATAAACCGTGTTTATGCATCAAATGGCAACGCTATATTTGGTTTGGAAAAAGAACAAAGAGCAAAAAAGGCCTCCCATAGCATGATATGCATCATAATATTGACATTCTAGTACAAGAGTAACATATCGATACCTTCATGAAGAAACCTTGTAACTCCACATTTTCAGGATTTTAGCATTTTAGTGCCATCTGTTGAACAAATATTGAACCCATGTGTTGCATAATCCTCGAATTTCGACTGTTTACTATAATTTAGTATTCACTTATTCACGAAAGAAAACCTCGTATCTCCCAGTTGTTTGTTAAATCTGATTAATCAACAGAAATACAACTTAGGCGTAGACAAAAAGAAAGACATGTAGAAAAAAGAAAGAAAGAAAAAACGAGATGCGCACTGGGCATACACCATCCATCAAAATGAGAATAAAATGAAAGGAAGATGCGAATGCAAATTAACTCAAAATAAAAACAAGTATTCAACGTTACAGTCTGCAGATCCTACCGAAGAAAACGGAAAGAAACTGTTTAGAGAATTTTGGAAAGACTCATTCGAACCTGAAGTACAAAAAGATCAAACCCTACTTAGGCCTTGTAGACTTTCCATCTTTGAAGAAAGATAGAAAGTCTAGAAATTTATCTTTATTCTTCGATACTTTGCCGATAATGAAATCCTGGATAACCAACTTGATCTCGAACCTTTATAGACAGCTAAGTCTCAAGTTCACCGACTTTATTCCAACAGCAAATGCAAGGAGAAAAACATAGAACGACTATCGCTAACCCACTTTTTAAATACATTTGATGATATGAACCTAAGTGTTTTTGCTTCTATAAAGGATGAGTGTTCTATATGTGTTGCTCACCAAACAGGCAACCTTGATGAAGCGGAATACCAGCTTCGTCAGGCAAAAACATAGAAGTGACAAAAGAAAAAGATAAAGACAAGTGCAAAAAATATCCAAGAAAGTCAAGACACTGATAAAAGGAAGATTTATTTTTTTACAGCGAGGGATTTTGTGAAACCAAAATAGAAACATCACTTTTTCAAATGTCTTGGCTGAAGTTAGCAATGGAGGAAAAAGTTGCAATCTGCCTAAAATATTTAGAGAAAGGTCATACACAAATGGAAGTCGATGCTATGCATGCCAGGATTTGAAATTTTTACTGTTATTAAGTTTTCTTCTGTGCTTCCTGTAAAATTTTGATTTTTGGAGTTACGAGGTTTTCTCATGAGGGGTATCGATTAATTTGGTATATTTCTGTAGTAAACTAGTTCACATATCACACACAAGATGACATATTCACTAAATTGCATATGACGTAAGAAATAAGAATTGTTACCCATACCCTATTTTATTTAAGTGATCACATTATCTCTCCTTATAAGTTGAGTAGCATTATGGATCTGGTCAATTTTTAGGCTTATCAATATAGTTTACTTACTTAAAAGAGCATCTTGCATTTACCTGCATGGCAAGGGAAACTGAGTGAGTATTCTGGATAAAGGAAATTTGATAGGTTTCGCATCGGGACAAATTATCAATTGCATACCTCATCCTAAGAACGAGATTTACTGGTGGTGCTTCTGCTTCACTACTTTCTTCGTGTTCCGAATCGGACCCTGCCGAAACGATATTTAAAGGCCTCGACTCCGTATCTGTGTCACTTTCACCTCCATCTTCCGCCTCGTCCTCACTCGACCAAACCCATTCGCCCGTTTCTTTTCTATGTAGTCGACCTGATGCACCCGGTTGTCTTTTTGATGCCTAAATAAAATTTATAAGATAGTAATATTTAATTAAGATATATTCATTATATTGCATTTTAAAAGGATCGAATCAAAGTAACATTTTGGTAAATTCCTGCTTAGCACTGATAGTTTAAAAAATTATTTTTGGGTGAGATTCGAACTCACGACGTCTCAATCGCTAATGAAGTGTTCTACCGGCGAGCTGCAGAGGGTGCGTATCATATCTTAAAATGGTCTTGAGCTGCATCAAGTAAGAGTTAAGAAAGATAACAGGATTTGATATACTAATAATTAAGAATTGGAATCGCTTCTGAAATTTTACGATTTTCAAAAACCGACTGATACAGATAAATTCAAATCCACGAGTATAGGATGGAACTTGCAGCGTATTGTTGTTTTCTAAAGGCGGCTGCACAATCGAACGTGAACGGGAACCGTAACAAGAACGAGAAAAAAGTTAAATCATACGATGTAAATGTAGGCACGCACAATGCAATTCCGAGAACGAGAACGACAAGCTACCCGGTAACGAGAACGGGAAAGTTGGCCAAGTTTTAACTTTCTCGTTCCCGTATATTACCGGAACCAATCAGAAGGCTTTAAAAGTACAAACATAACCTTAAATTTATGTAGTAATTAAGTAATTACATATTTCAAAAATGGATGACGAAATATTAATTTGTTTAGTTAAACAAAACGCACATATACAGCATGTGTCAATTTTCATTAGCCATAGGCGATTAATCCATACATTACGTGGCAACATAGTACCCCTTCTTGCCTTTCCAATGCCAGCACGACCGATGCATGCTCGTAAATACAAGTTAGCGTGGTTAGCAGTAACTATTCGACCACCGGCTTGGATGTTTGTAATGCGTTCAAAAATAATATTTACGAGTTGCAAGGATTTGTTTTTCTTTTTCCTTTTAGTAAATGCAGAGAATTATTAGGCTGCGTTCACGCTGCATGACACAAACAAAAGCGTAATTCTAATAAAATTAAAGATAAGGTAAATAAAAAAGGATTCTGAAAATAATAATAAACTACTAGATCAGGAGATCGCGTCGGCCATTTGATGATTCCCGTTCCAGTAATAAGACGACTTTTATTGCAGACTAGATCGCAACGTGTTCGCAGCTAAACATTGAATGTAAAATCTGGCCGGGAGAAGTGGGAAGATCGGAGAAAATCGTTGTGATGTCGATTGTTGCCGGGATTGGTGACGGACAGTAGGGGTGCCACGTTGCCACGTATTACTTGTATACGTATAAATCGCACGTAAACATTGAATCCCTATACCTAATGAAAATTGACACATACGGTATACAATAAATCATTAAAAGAATACAAAGATGAAAAAATAAAAGAAAACACGCGGGTTTCAATTGGAGAATACCTAAATTCGCAAGTAAGTACAACACTAAATTTCTGTAAACCTACATTATTTTTCTTTCTAATAGCAAAGAAGAAAAGTTTCGTCATCTTCTGAATCCATAATTTTCGATTTTCTTTATAATAGCACTTACTCTCAACAAATATCCCTACGTATTTTCGGAGTATTACCGTCAATTGTGCATCTGCTTAAATTTCCCGTTTGCGTTCCCGTTCTCCGTTCTTGTTACCGTCAATTGTGAAGCAGCCTTAACAGATTTAACAGATCCAGTACTAGAAATGTTATCATAAAAGTGTGAAGTACCTTTTGTACTCGTGTTTCCAAACTGGGTCCGATAGCAACTAACGTTTGTTGTAAATATTTTTTGTCTTTTGCCTTTTTAAAAAATGGGTGTTTTAGGAGTTCTGAAGCTGTTGGTCTCTTATTTGGTTCCTTTTGTAAACAGTCAATAATCATTTTTCTGAATGTTTTACCATACACCTAAAAGTGCAGAAATACATACTCTCATAAAAAATTCGAATTACAAAACTCAACACAAATTACATATATTTTGGTAACTTTTAATGCAAACCTTATATTGGTCCTTTTCTTCTGCACCAGTATCTAAATTTGGGGGATCATTTTGTAGTGTTAACATTAATACTTTCATTGGAGGATATTTATGGTAAGGTGCTGTGCCACTTGCCATTTCTATTGCAGTTATACCAAATGACCAAATATCAGCTTTAAAATCGTACCCATGATCCTAAATATTTAAAATTGTTACCTTAATGTGGAAATATGTAAAAGTTGGGCCAAATTGGTCAGTATAATAAAGTATACAGTACATCATTAATAAATAATTAAAGGTGTGTAACAGGTCTTGAAGCCCAATTGCAAATGATAGTGATGTTACGTCTTTTAATACGCCAAGATAGTAAGGGGACTTATTATTACCGCAGTTTCGACAAAATGTATTTCGAAAACTGTTAAGGTGAAACAAATATAATATATGAATCACACTGCCTTTTTTGATATCTCAAAATTAAAAAACTTTTATGGGTTTTACAAATTGTTTTCTTTTGTCTTCACTAATAATGGTGATACTCTTTAAAAGATACCAATTTGGCCCTCTTCATAACAGAATGTAAATATAAGATATTGTCCACGCAGTACATGCATTTTCTATATCTTCTACACTACAACATTAAATAGGGAACATGTATACATAAAAGATACTTATATCTATCACCTCTACTATATAAAACTATTGCTAAGCACACAGACTATTCAGTATTCTCACAATAACATATACAGGGTGAGTTTTTTTATCTTGAGACAACGGAATATCTCTAAACCACTGCACCAAATCAAAAAAAGATCTTAATAAGATTTGTTATAATGTAGGGGGCTCACTGAATGGTGCCGAACTCGGTCCCCCCCCCAGATTGAGAGGGGGGACAACTTTGAAATCTTAAATGGGAACCCCTATTTTTTATTGCAGATTCGGATTCTACGCCATCAAGTATGTAGTTTTTGTTTGAAACTTTTTTTTCGATTCGTAACTTGTCATGTACCGAATAAAGTACGGTTTTGTATCGTTGAAAGCATTCCAATTGCGAATAAATAAATGTTTCGAAGTGGAGGGGCACAGTTTCGAGCACATGGCTTTTTGAAATGTTAGTTTATGTTAAGATTAAAAAAAACACAAAATCGTGTTTGCTTGCTTCTCTTTTTTGTGTATTTTCTCTAGACATTCACAACCATGTTTTTTGCGATTACACCGCAATCCGTAACGAATAGAAAAAAAAGCTTCAAACAAAACGTACATACTTGATGGTGTAGAATCGGAATCTGCAATACAAAATGGGGGTTCCCATTTAAGATTTCAAAGTTGTCCCCCCTCCCACTCTGGAGGGGTGAGGTGGGGGATTCAGTTCGGCACCATTCAGTGAGCCCCCTACATTATAATAAACCTTATTAAGATCTTTTTTTGATTTGATGCAGTGGTTTAGAGATATTCTGTTGTCTCAAGATAAAAAACTCGCCCTGTATATTTAGACTTTTAAGTGGAAAATTCAGACTATTTTTCCCTTTATCAATATATTCTAAGACAATATTGTGTTGAGTGACGTAACTGCTCACTCACATCATTTCGAGAAAAGAGTCCAAAAATCTGTAGATATAGATATGAAGGTTGCACACTCCAATAGAAGTAAAATCCACCCAATACTGGATTCTACAAACTATGTTCTTCTGGTTGGTTATACCAAATGCTCTCATTTATTTGTATACTCGTATACACATAGTATTGTAACCTATCTTAACTATTATAACTAATTCAATTATATGTAAATTATTCTTTAAGTTTTGTGTGCTTCTTCAGGTTGTCCACTATTCGTCGCCCTTTATTCCTATCATCTAATAAAATATTTATTTCCTTTCAAACTCTTTTAGTAATAGTAGTTCTTCTTTTCGCGCTTCTTGCTACATTTTTAAATTAAAATATCAAATCAATTATCATTAACTTCGTATATTTTGTTTCTATAAATAAGTATTTCTGTAAATCTGTTGCTATGTTACAGATTTTCTATATGCTTATAGATTTTCCATAAGCGTACGGACTTATACAGTTTCAGATATAATCATATATATAAACTATATTGCGTGTGTTGTATCTTGATAAGGTGTAATTTTTCATCCCAACTCAGAGAAATAGAATTGGTCACATTGCCTGTTCTGCGCATGCGTCAACTCAAAATGTCCATTTTGAAATTTGCGAAATGACAGGTAAACAGAAAACATAATTATAACCTGAGATTTAAATCTATATCTATATCATCTATAACTATGATATTACTGCAAGCATACGCAAAGTTGTTTTTTATTGAATTCAGTTTTGTGCAAGTTTACTTCATCGGTGAATTTGTAGAATTACCCAGAAAATACGATGTAGAATAAATAAATGATATGAAGGCTGATTCCAGTGAATTATTAACAGAAAAAAAAACTTGTGAAGTTATAACGTCTGCGTTGATTTATACGTGCTTACGGGAATATGTGAAATCATATTATTAAATGTAAATATCGGCCCTTCCATTTCGACTAACAGAAAAGATTTTGAACAGAAAAACGACTACAGTGATTTGTACACGTTTATTTATATATGTGGAATTATTAAATGTAAATACTGCTTGTTTCGTTTTGACTTACAGAAAACACATAAATTAATATTTTATATACCTACACAATCAAATATATTCAGGTAGGTATGTTTAATATATGTTAGGTTATATTATATTTCAACATATACTTTAGCTATGTACTCTTAAGCTTAAGAATGCAAATATAATTACTATATTTAATATATTGGCTATATGTAAGAATAAAACAGCTTCTAGATGAAAGTGGCCTGTAAAAACATTTGCTTCTTCTTGTCCCTGCTTAACACCAGACATCTAAGATGATGGTATTTTTGTCAGTAATTTGATTGTAGTGCGGAATTTGAAGAATTCTTAAAATTACGGCGATTCGATCAATATCTACAAGCAGCTATGAAATTTTCCTTGTAACAAACAAAGATCTACATTTAACTAAATAATATTTTTTACATTACTATTAACTATAATTGCCTAATTAAATCATTTGAAAATTATTATAAAAAGTTGTAATAAATTAAGTTATTTTCAAAAATCGTATAAAGAGGTAGTGTTTCCATCAAAAAACAAAATTTTACGCATTACAGATGTTTTAAAAGGGGGCGAATTTAATGAACAGTCAGTAAATCAACCGGCACTTTTAATACAGTCAAAAGTATTACCAAAGATTGCTAAAGCCGTGCTTTAAAAGACATGCTTGTAACATTATTTGTAAATAAACCATTTTTCATAAGACACATCTGTCAAAACTTTACGATAATTGTATAAAACTAGAAAATAAAATAATAAATTAACACATTATCTTTTGTCACATTGCCTTAGAATACAGAGGGAAATATGAGAATGCAATAATATTCTGGGTTCTATTTAAAAATCTAAAATTGTATGTTAATGTGAAAAAACTGGAGAAGTCAAAAATTCTTGAACATGTAGTTTCTACTAATAACTGAATTTTAAAACTGACAAGAAACGAATATTAGGTCTTTTCAACTATGATTTTGGTTTTTATCAAAATGAATTAGTTAATGCATTGAGAAAGAATAGGTAGGGAGACATTACGTGATCAAACCGCCATATTGATACTACACTTACGTCAAACAGATAGTGTTGGTAAAAAGTGGACTGTTTGTTAAGTGTATCATGTATTAGAGTTATATAATAAGTTAAATATTAAAAGACATTATGGTTTCTTGTGTTCTACGTAGCTGCAACAGCAGAGACGGCGTTGATAAGAAGAATTCGTCTGGAATATCATTTCATAGGTTAGTGTACGCTTGACAGGTGTGGGATGACAGATTATAATTTTGAGTAGTCTGGACTAGGTGAGGCAGCCATGTTGGTCCCACACTTAGCCCCGCCCAATGCTCCCATTTTGAGAGTACAGTAAAATAAGTTTGGCCACAGAAGATGAGGCATTGACTTATTTAAAGTACTGATGTTGACAACTATTAGAATATAGACAAATGCAAGTGTGTAAGAGGTCATCCAATGATACTTGATCTTGCCACTAAGTTTTTATTAGACTGGTATTTACCACAAAACATCACAGAAGTAACTGCTGCTCAACGTTCAGTAATAACCAAAGTCATAATCAAAAAGCCTTATTTATCTAAAAAAAAACATGTACTATTATTTCACTATTAAGGTAGGTTTTCAAAAGGACAAGTGAGCAAAAAATTGTCGTTCGCTTGGGTCATGTTTTCAAAGACGCGAAACACACGTTAACTCCTCCTACTTGCAACCAGTCATTACATCAAAATATGCGCTGTCTTCCTATTGGTAGTCGCGCATGAAAATTCGCATCTATCGCCTGTGAAGCTATTTAAAATAGTCGCATGCGATATCGCCGCGCCAAAGTATACTTGTTCGTGATTGGTGGAGTGTCTTCGTCGCTCGCTCGCGTTATCGAAAACCTACCTTTGGTGTTACTTTTTAATATACTTATAGCTCAGTTATATAAGACTTTAAATAAAAATGGAGAAGGAGTAAAACTTGCATAGTGAAATCATGTAATTCAATTTCCAGCAAGGAAATGTCAATTATATAGGTAAATTAAAATTTCTACAAAAACTTATATTAATTACCTGCTCCATAACTTCAGGAGCCATCCAGCATGGAGTTCCAACAAATGTGTGTCTCATTTTTTGTCGAGACAAATCTCTTCCTGTTGCAAGCCATGCTGATACACCAAAATCAGCAATTTGAACGGTTCCATCTTCTCCTAATAAAATATTTCCTGCTTTAATATCCCTATAATTATGAAAATTAATGACAACATTAAAATATACATTTAATATACCTGTGAATTTGACCATTATTATGAAAATATTCTAGGCCTTTCAGAACTTCTCTCAATACAGTTGCTATTACTGCTTCATCAAATACTCCATTTCTACAATTCACTGTTCTCGTTTTATGTTTGATTATATCCAAGAGGCTTCCACCTAATTCATGACCAGCTTATTAACTGCATATCTCAGCTTTATAAATTAAAAGCCTACCTTCCAGTAGTCTTAAAACAAGCCATAATTCTTCTCGTACTACAAAACTTGTGTGATATGTTACTACATTCTCATGGTTACAACTTGACATTGCCTGTATTTCTTTAAGTAATTCGTCCATAGAAGTATTCCATTTTTCCAAATTTATTCTTTTTATGGCACATTTTTCATTTCTAGGTTTACACAAGGCTTCATGAACAACTGCTGTAGCACCAACGCCTATAATAATAAAACTTCGAAAAATAGATATATTTATATAGAGTAAAAAACGAATACATTATGATACATAAATCATATCAATAAATTAGGGTCAATTTAATTGTTCAGATACAATTAATTTAAGCAACATTATCAACAGATATATATGGTTATTACAAAACATTCTGTAAATATTTTGGTTATAAAAAAATATTTAATATTGCAAAATGAAAATAAGGAAAATTTCACAGAAATAGTTTGACCAAATAAGTTCATAACCTTAAAATATTTTTAACCTTAATTTAAACGAGAATAAAATGAATTGATTACTGAAAATAAATGTTATAATACATAAATTACACATCTTAAACTATAAATAATACATATACTAACCAATTACTTTGCCCAATTCATAATCATCTTTGGAATTTGGCCAGGATACACTTGATTGGGACGTCGAGGCCGCCATTTTTCGAGATAAAACATTTCCTATATTGCCGAGCGAATTTCTGGCAGCTCTCGCATATCCAGATAAGTAATCACAAGAAGTTATCGATTTTTGCCTAAAGATGCCAGGAGATCCCGATGGCAAAATATCAGATTGAGACTTTCTAAAAATACTTCCATAATTTTTTTGTTAAATATTTATAAACGTACGTACTTTTTGCCTACGACTAATGTACTTAAAAATCTATTATTTTCGAATATCACTTGATCAGTGGATTCCAGGGAAAAAGCTTCTTCTTTACGAATGTGACCGGTTTTTCTGAAATAAATATTTATTATAAATTTTTAATTTGCTATGAAGCAGTAACAAGTTACAACATTTAATAAGTATTATTTGTTTCTTTTATACAAGAAGCAAACAGTACAAAAAAAATTTAAAATAAAAATAATTCTTTGAAATTTCCTAAATTATTGTCTGCGAATGATAATAATTGTTGATATACAAGGTCATCCAAAAAAATTGCCATTAGGCACATATAGACAGTCCATGCGCGATGTTCTTATGGTATACATATCTGGCGATGATTATTTAGCAGTTGTTAGTAAGTTTTTATTACCGTATGCAAAGAAAACAATTCATAATAACAAGATATTGTCAATCCCGTCTTGTTATTAATTTTATTCTTGTTATAAACTGATTATAACGAATGAGAGGTAAAAATGAAGTAAAATGAAATTTTTTTGTGTATATACAAATAAAAATAAAAGATGGAACAGACCACGTCTATACTATTTTTTATAGTGTAGGTAGGTAATATGATCATTTTTGAGTCATATATAAAAATAGAGATTCCAAAGAATTTCATGGATATAACAATTGTATATTTGGCTTATGACAATTGTCGATAGTTAAAATGACCAATAGTGCCAATCACTAATCAGAGACAGGTGAAAGTAGAAGTCAATATGTGGGTTCACTTCCATACTGAACATGTTTGTCAGAACTAAAATCAATGTTAAAATGTTTGACTTCAACTGAAGAACTCCACTGATCCCTGTCAAACTGGTTGATGGTATTCTTAACATTTTCTTTATTGATTATTCGACTTTAATCAACATTAACTTAATTTTCTAGTATATCAAGTAATAAAACAAAACTATCTACCTAACCCTTAGACGGCAGGGGGTTAACACCTGCCCGTAAGCACCACTAATTCGACCAGCCACAGTATTGTAAAATTTAGAATGTAAGTAAATAATACAAAATATACACATAAAGCACGTATTGCTGGCTCTGCAACTGCTTATGAACGACAGAATCTACTTAGGGTGCTATTAGCGCGAAACATTCCATGGAATACGGTGAATCAGCCTGCGTTTACTAATTTTTTACACAATTGTGTTAACAGTAAATATAGTGACTTGCGTGTGCCTGCGGAACCCATCTTGAGAAAATATTATTTGTCCGCGATGTACGCTAAAATTAAGACTTCAATTGACAATGGCACAGATGATTTGGGTGTCAGTAGATGAAACAACTGATGTTAAAGCACACAGCAATGTGTACACATCTACTTGCATCTAAAAGAGTCTAAGAGAGATAGGTTAAAATGTTAGATAAGAGTAAAGAAAAGTTTTATTAATTGTTACAGATGGAGTTGCATATTTTAAGGCGACTGGACGCCTCTTCCAACAAATAGTATGACGCATATTACCTGTTTCGCGCATGCCTTTCATCGAGTATCAGAAAAAGTCAGAAAATATTGCCTGAATGCAGATAAATTGATATCTTCTGTCAAAAAGTGTTTGTGGAGGCACCTGCAGGAAGCAATTATTTTAGTTATTGATGCTGTGAAAGATGTGATAGAGATGTATATGTGTTTTGAAACCGTTCAACAGTTTTATAGTTTTTTTTTTTTTTTTTGGACAGAGCATCAATAGGTGGAATATCTTATCAAGTTTTATTTTTGGTGCACCACAAGATGAGTTTTCAGTCCCTGTGAGGTTAAAACAATTGAATTCAATTCGAAGGGCAGGACGATATGATATTATTTTTGCTTTAAAAGTTCGTCTTTTTGAAGTTCAAAAAGCCACAACAAAAACTATTCTATTAAGTTCCAAAGCAGATGAGGAAAATGGAGCCGTTTCATTGAAGAAGAAGAAGTTGAAAACTAAATTTTTCAGACAGTCGACGTAGTTTCTAAAGCACATCAGTCTAAAACCTCACATCTGTCACACACTTTGAAGTTTGGAAGAGCTTAAAAAGTATCGTCATGAATTTGAGGGCCTAAAAATTGAAGCCGCTAGCGTGACAAAAAATTGTGGCAAAACTCCCAAGTTTCCTAAAAGTCGCCAAGGAAGGTGAAACGCTACTTCAATTAAATTTGCGAAAATGAACGTTTTGCAAGACCCAGAAAGTTTATTACAGTCGTGTATTGGACATCATTACACATCATTTGATATTTCGTTTCTTTAGAACGAATGAAATACTTTCTAATGTCAATGTTTTACATCCTGCATCCCAGAAAAATTTAAATGACTCGTGACAGAACGATAGTTTGCCGATTTGTATAGAAAAGATATATCTGTTACATTTGTAAAAGAAATTATAATTATCGAAAAATTGACTTATATAAGGGAACTCGCAGATTTATTAATTAAAAAGAATTATGTTGTATCATCAAGCTTCTGTGAAGTATGTACTGCTTTAATGTCATTTTTACGCAGACTAAACAAACCAGAGAGGTAGATTACTAAATTCTTCATAAGTTGACGTTGAAAGGTTTTCTCCAAATTTAAAATCATCAAAAATAGTTTGCATCAAAAATCTCCTATTTTTCAACTATTCACATGTACATTATATAGGGCCATTAATATTGTTGATAAGGCAAAAATAATTACTAATGCAAAATGGCTAAAACTATTGGCTCGTATTAAGTATTCAAAGAACAAAATGTTCGACCAAAAAATGTGCAAGTTACACAATGTAATACATGAAATCACTCTAACGCAATATATTCCTATGACTTTATATTACACCACAGTTCACCAATTTCCACTCTGTACTTATTTAATCATAAACTCGCAATCAGTATCAACTTACTTATACTTAATATGATGTACGGTTGCGGCCAATATTATCTGGGCAGCAGTTTTCCCCACTGTAAATGGATTCTAATTGTTACATAAAAAAAGTCGCCTGGAAAACTATACTATCATATTGATTGATGAAAAACGTCAATTATAAAAATGCCACATTTATCTTTGGCCGAGAAATTTAGGGTTGTGACGTTACTGGGAGAGGGGTGGTCGGAACGTCGAGTCGCATTAAGATTCCAAATACCAAAGAGTACTGTGCATAACATTAAGGTAATATGGGATGAGAGACAAACGTTTGATAGAAGATTGGGTAGTGGTAGGCCCAGAGTTACAACGGAGGTTGATGATGGTAATTTCGTTGATTTTGTTAGCGAAAATCCTTTCCATTGTGCGGTAGACGCACAGGCTGAAATAAACTTTCCAGGGTCTGTTCGAACGGCAAGGCGTCGTATCAAAAATGGATCTGATCTACGTAGTCGTTCTACAGCGAAAAAACGTATTCTAACTCCGCAAATTAAGGAACAGAGAGTAGGTTTTGCTTTGGAATACTCCTTAGAAGTGTTAAATTTCTGACAGAATGTTGTTTTCACAGATGAGAAGGTATTTAAATCGTGTTTTGACGGACACGTTGGAGTTTATAGACCTCCGAACTCTCGCTTTGATGAACGTTATACCCATAAATCACACACAAGCGGTCGTTTTTCTGTCAATGTCTGAGCCTGGATGAGCGCCCAAGGACCCGGAGTTATAACATATATAAGAGGTAGATGCAATGCGGAGGACTATGATGGAAAATATCATGCTGCCCTCAGTAAATGCAGTCTTTCCCCGAAATAACTTTATATATCAACAAGACAATAGCCCCATTCATACAGCCAGAGTGACCTCAAACTTGATGCAGCAACAGAACATACAAGTTATACCTTGGCCTTCACGTAGCCCGGACTTGAACCCCATTGAAAATATGTGGGATTTGACAGTAAAAAAAATTAATAGAGGTAATAATTTTCGCCCACAAAATTTAGAACAGTTATGGGAAAGAATTCAAGAAGCATGGATCGAATTAACTCCAAATTATACTGCAGAATTAGTAGCATCAATGCCCAGAAGGTTAAATAATGTTATTGAAAAAAAAAATGGAGCTGCTACAAAATATTAATTTTTTATATCATTTGTTTATGTTTTTCGTTTCTAAAATATACATCAAAATTTTCAATTTAATTTAAGAACAATAATATGGTTGGTCAAAACCAAACTAATTTCAGTTAAGAGACAACACTTTTTAAGGTAATGACTATTGATTATTGAGATAACCAACACATGATGGCTCATGCCCTAAGTGCGTATCCAGAGTAACATAGATTGTAGCAAAGCCTGATTTACCAAATTTCATGAAAAAGTTATGAAATGTCAAATCACTGCCCAGATTATATTGGCCGCAACGGTACAACAAGAAAGGATTGCATTAATACGACATATTTGTAATATTGTTTGGAATGACATATGACATTGATTGAGGGAATAATATGTATTCCTTCAATCAACGGAATAACTAAAGCTACTATATTTAGGACAGCTGACTCGTCGGCCATTTTGGAAATAAATGTCAGTCATATTACGTACTTATTTTTAGTTATTATTATATATTCTGGGTATTTATTAAATATACGACTATTGTAAAAAATTATACCTACTTTATTTCACGTCCTAAACCGGCTTAATAAAGTCAATTATTCGAAGTTCTATTCAACATTTGCTATTAGCATTCATATTTACCGCCTTAAAATTATCTCCAAAATGGCGGACGAGTCAGCTATGCTTTATATAGTAGTTGTAGGAATAACCACAACATAACAAAAAATTTGAAATAACGCTAGCTCCATCTCATCTCTCGTTCACTTAATATAACAAAGATGGTAGAGGATTGATATTTTTATTTGCTAATAAAGGAGGTGTCATATGGATAAAATTTGGGATTTGGTTACCAGTGTGGTTTGTTTAGTTTGTGATTTTTGACAATCCCTGTCACTGCCGCTGTCGAACGTTCGCAAAATTAAAATTAATAAAGATATATTCCATGGGACAAAAAAGGTTGCACAATTTTGCAATACTGCCAATTCAACATTCCTTGGCCCGAAATCTGAACTTTGATGAAATAATTGACAATTTTGCCGAAATGAAAGCATGAAAAAACAATTTTAATTTTTGTTAAGTATTTTTTTTCATGTATGACTGTAACAACTAAGAATAAAAAGTCAATAAAAGTATAAAATCAATTTAATCAAGATTGGGGAAGTAGGGGACCGAGAATTAAATTTTAAGGGGCCCCTACTGATCCAGTAATAATAATAAGTAATCTCTGTTATTGTTAGATGATAAATAAATACTTACTTATTATTATTGTTTACAACAAGAATGAATAACATGCTAATAAGAATCTGTTACGAATTGCCAAACTAAGTATGTGCATGGGAATTCGTTGCTAGTGATTCATTCTGCAGATATTTAAAGTGGGCGCAATTATCCGCTAATTACGTACAATTTTTGGTTTACAACTATACTAGTTATTGAACGTAGCATGTCAATATGATATTCAAATTTAACAATGGAAGAAAACTGGTTATTTCCGCAAATGCTGAACAAATTTGCTAAAGATTATCGCAATTATTATATAAACAATATCATTTCTTTGATCGTCTAACTAATTATACCAATTATGACCATTTTCATTTTGTTGGTACTGAGGACTCTACGCGCGGCTAAATTACAGACGCGTTCAGTGTATACGTGTGTATACCGGCGGTTCTGAAAGTATCTTGGTAATCGTCGTTCATAAAGGCAAATTGTTGATAACAAGAGAGCACGTAAGGGTCTTTTAAAATTATTAATATGACCTTAATACCGGTTACTAATTCCCCTGTTCTATTTATAGTGTTCGCAAATTGTTTATTATTTACTTGTTATACTAAATATATTAGAATCATTACTATCGTTTATTTACTTTGCAAATAACTTAAGGTCAGTAGCACGTGATTATACAAAGCATTCTTGATATTGGTATAAATGGTTAACGAGAATATTTTTTATTTTAAAAACTACTAAAGAGATAATTATTTTCTTTAATCAAATTTTTAAACCGGAAGTAGTACATTACATCAACACGGAAGGAAATCATACTTTTAATAAAGAATAGCAAAGGATTAAAAGTTAAATTGTAACAACTTTTAATATTCAGATTGGAAAAATTTGAAAAAAAAAATTAATAACGAATACCTGTGAAATAATACTGTCTAAAGTCCGTTTTAGGCTATCATATAAAATTCTAGTGCAATGTAAAACATTTTACAATTTTTTTCCATAATGTGTCTGTAATTGCGCTACGTCGTCGCCACTTACATTTTAGCGATTTTTACGTTTTGCAATTTCCACCCTTGCGTGAATTCAATTAATTGTCAAATTTAACATTAAAATCCCATATGCGCAGTTTAAAAGGTGTTTCTAGCGGCAGCTATGAAAACTATCGATATATACTAATCAACATTAACATAATATGAATTCGAAATTAGAGGTTATTGATGCTATTTCATCATATTGGCGATAATATACCGTGCCTTCAAATACTTTCCTCATTAGAGTAGGCTGTTTTTTAATTTTTTTAAGTAATCAATGTTGGTGTTCGTGCTAAGCTTTTGAAAACTTCAAATCCTGACAGTTGTCATACTTAAATTCAAAGTATAGACCAGTGGCGGCTGCTGCAGGGAGGGCAACGGGGCACTGCCCCCCTGTGACAAATTTCTTTTAACAGATAAATTAATTATAAATACCTAATTTGTATGTAATTTTTCTGATTTGTTTGATAACAAATAATATGTTTTCGGAAGTAACAGTCCGTCTTTTCAGCGCGTTTAAAAATCGCAGTCTGACGTAGGCTCCGGGGCATCTCGCGCGACTGCCCCGTGAGGTCTGTATTGGAAATCGAGCGATGAAACTGGCGCGGGTAGCGCGCACATATACGTCAGCGGTGGGGCACTCCTTTATGGTGCCGCGTGGCTGTCCAGTATGTAATATATAGCGGTGAGTGTATGTTGTAATTTCTATCGATGCAAATGCAACTATGAATTGAGTTAGTAACATAATTGAAATGATAGAAAATAACACACTGAGCTATGACATTAAGATAGAAAACTAATAAAACCGTGACGAGAAAATTCAACAGAAGCTCTTACAGTTTATCAGTGGGTGTAATGTGCAAAATGCTTTTTGAAGTGTAAACTTCTTTAGGCGCGTTGCGCTGATTGTAGGCACTGAACAAGACTGACTGCAACGCTCGGATATGTAACGCTCGTTCGGGTAAAGTCGGCTAAGGGAACAAGATAAATAAATATATCATATAGAGGTATTTAATAACTCCGCCTGGGGTAAGTGCTGGGTGGATTGAGTAGCTCAGTAACTGCCTCTGCCGGTCCCAAGCCCGGACAAAGGAGGAGGGTTTGCGGGCAAGGTTAGCAACCTACCCACAGTAAAAACCTATTAACGCTCACAGAACCAATATACAGCCTCGGAATGGGACGGATTGCCTGATAACGAACATGGCGAGGAAACGGAAAATGAAAACGAGATTATGGAAAAAGTCAAACTGTCTGAGAGTGGCAACATGGAACGTGAGATCATGGAACAATAAAGAACAGGAAATACTGATGGAACTTACTAGACACAAAATAGATATATGTGCAATCTCCGAAACCAAGAAGAAAGGCAAAGGCACATTGCAATATGAAGAATATGTGATGTTCTACAGCGGAGTGGAAAGAGGAAAGAGAGCCAAGGAAGGAGTCGCACTAGTAATACACAATAACTACAAAAATAGCATAGAGGAATGGAGATATGTCTCAGAACGCATTATAGCGGCAAAGCTACAAACGGAAGCAGGAAAAGTCAACGTAATATCAATCTATGCCCCGGAAAATAACAAACCCACACATGAGAAGGAAACGTTCTTTGAAGACCTTCAAACAACAATAGACAGAATTGACAAAGAAGAAAAAATTATAATAATGGGAGATTTTAATGGAAGAGTTGGCAGGGAGATCGTCCCAGGTATAATGCAAAGATTCAATGAGGAAATAAAAAACGAGAACGGGGAGCAACTTATCATGTTCTGCGCAAACAACGAAATGAGGATAAACAATACCTTTTTCAATCACAAACCCCAACACAAATACACATGGGAAAACACCAGAGGTCTAAGGAGCAGCATTGATTACATCATCACGAATAGAAATATCCACCCTTCTCAGGTGTTAGATGTTAGAAGTTTGACATCACCTGAAATAGGAAGCGATCACAGAATGGTAATGGGGAAAATAAGAATGAAAATGAAAAAACAGAAGAAGGTGCAACCGAAATACGCTACCATATTTAACATAGAATCATTACATAACGAAAGTACTAAAAAACTGTATGAAGAAAGATTAGCAATAAAGTGTGATCAAAATAAAATATCACATGACGATGATGTGGATGAAAGCTGGAAAAAACTTGAGAAAAACATAAAGAGTGCTGCGCAAGAAGCAATAGGGACACGTGAAACGATAACAAATAGAAGCGAATGTAAAGTTAAAAGCACCCCCTGGTTTTGCGATGAAGTCAGAGCCCTAGCAGAGGAAAAGAAGAGAGCTTACCTTATGCACCGCAGTAGGCAAACAGAGCAATCACAGGAAGAATACAAGGAGGTAAGAAATAGAGTCAACTCGGAAATTAAAATAATAAAGCAGCAGTATTGGGAAAAATTTTCAAAAGAGCTAGAATATGACTTCTTCGGATTGCAAAGACAAGTATGGAAAACAATCAGAAATCAAAAAAGAGAAACTAGAGAATTTATAGAGTCAAGCAAAATAAGCACTCAACAATGGACAAGTTATTTCGCCCAATTATTCCAAGACGAACACGAGGAGGAAAATGGAGAAGTAGAGGGAGAGATGGAACTAGAAGATGGCAACCGAGCGACACTGCACATAAGCCCGACGGAACTCAAGGAATCATTAATAAAGCTACGAAATAGAAAATCCACAGGCCTAGACGGCATTAACAACGAGCTGCTTAAATATGGTGGAGAGCCGATAAGAAACGAACTGCACAATTTGCTAAATAAAATTTTAAGAGAGAAGAAAATACCAAAGGAATGGAAAACGGCCATCCTGGTACCAATATTTAAGAAGGGTGACAAGAAAGAACCGAACAATTATAGAGGCATAACTCTACTTAATACTACACTTAAACTAACTACAAAAATAATCACAGACAAGCTAAGCAGTCTAACGGAACACCAAGAAGAACAACAGGGCTTTAGGAAAGGAAGATCTTGCATGGATGCCATATTCGTGGTACGTCAGGTTGTTGAAAAGTCATTGGAATTTAACAGACCAGCATTTATGTGTCTGGTAGATCTACAAAAGGCTTTTGACCGAATACGCTTATCGGATATGACAGAAATACTCGCTAGGAGAAAGATTCCAACTTCTTTAATACAACTGATAAAAGACATCTATACAGGCGGCTGCATAAGAGTGAAATGTAATGGAGAAACATCACAAGCGATACCGGTTGGAAAGGGAATACGACAGGGGGACTCGTTGAGCCCCATGCTGTTCAATTTTATGATGGACGAAATAATAGAATCTGTGAAAAACATGAGAGGATATAGGATGGGAAGAAATAACATTACTATTTTATGCTATGCAGACGATGCTATATTGATAGCAGAGAATGAGGACAATTTACAGAGACTGTTACTTCAATTCAATAACACATGCAAAAAATATAACATGAAAATCTCCACAGAAAAGACTAAAGTATTGACGATTGCAAAAGCCCCAATTAGATGCAAGTTAGTCGTAGACAACGTCATAATAGAACAGGTGATGCAGGTGAAATACTTGGGCACAGTAATAACAAGCTCGGGTGACATAGACAAAGAAACAAATGAACAAGTTGCGAAAACGAATAGACTCGCTGGATGCATGAGCGACGTAATCTGGAACAACAAGTACCTGAGAATTGATACAAAAACAAGAATATACAAGAGTGCATTGAGGCCCATACTGACCTATGGGGCCGAAGTGAGGTCACAAACGGCTAAAACCAGAAGACAAATGCAAACGACGGAGATGAAGGTCCTGCGAAGAATAGCGAGAAAAACCAGATGGGACAGAGTTAGAAATGAAAATATAAGAGAGACATGTCAGGTAACGGAGATTGATATATGGACAAGAGAGCGAAGACAAAACTGGGAGGACCACGTGTCTAGAATGAGCAACGAGAGATTGCCAAAAATAGCAAGAGACAGCAGACCACTTGGAAGAAGAAGGACAGGAAGACCGAGGAAAAGATGGAGAGACAGTTTATAGGGATTGGTTACATAACAGGAGAAATCCTAATAGAAAGAAGAAGAAGAAGAAGAAGAGAAGGTATTTAATTTCAATTAAATTGAAATTTAAATGGATAAATAAATTCATCTTCCAGAACAGATTCGATCCCGAGCCGCACGGGTATGAAGTACTATGAAGCCGACACGTTACCATCAGACCAAGCGCGGGACCGTAAGCGAGTATTTATATCGTCTATTTATACATACATATACGTCCGAACCGACCAAACGAAATGGCCGCTCACGTAAATGTAATAAATGTGCGAATATGTTTTATTTAATACGTTACTGAATATTATACGCGTGTATTTCGTATTATTGAAAATTGACGTATGAAAGTGAAATTTTAGATACGGGGGTGTCTTAGGTCGCCGATCACCATTCCATAGTCAAAATGTCAAAAAAAAACGAAATGGCGGAAGAGTTTTTTGAAAATTGACGTATGAATGTGAAATTTTAGATACGGGGGTGTCCTAGGTCGCCGATCACAAATCCAAAGTCAAAATGTCAAAAAAAAACAAAATGGCGGACGAGGTTTTTGAAAATTGACGTATGGATGTGAAATTTTAGATACGGGGGTTTTGGGGGTCGCCGATCACGATTCCAAAGTCGAAATGTAAAAAAAAAAACAAAAGGGCGGAAGAATTTTTTTAAAAATTGACGTATGAATGTGAAATTTTAGATACGGGGGTGTCTTAGGTCGCCGATCACGAATCAAAAGTCAAAATGTCAAAAAAACAAAATGGCGGACGAGTTTTTTGAAAATTGACGTATGAATGTGAAATTTTAGATACGGGGGATCTTAGATCGCCGATCACGAATCCAAAGTCAAAATGTCAAAAAAAACAAATGGCGGAAGAATTTTTTGATAATTGACGTATGAATGTGAAATTTTAGATACGGAAATGGTTGAGGTTTACGTTTTATTTAATACGTTACTGAATATTATACGCGTGTGTACATGTGTAAATGTAATAAATGTGCGAATACGTTTTATTTAATACGTTACTGAATATTATACGCGTGTATTTCGTATTATTAACCTCGCCTTGATGAAGTTTTCACTTCTGCCGTGTGGTTTTAAGCACACTCATTCTTCTTGTTTCTATTTCGGTGCTATAAAGTTCACTACGACACTAGGGCGTGTTAATTTGGAGGGGAAAAAAAAATTCATGATTTTTGTGAATGAGGGGGTCCAAAAATATGCCTTTTGATGTGTATTATCCTAATTTAAAAGGTTTTTCCTTATTCATAAACATTTACCTTGGTAAATTTGCGCTTGATTAAAATTTATACTGAAATTTCCGAAAAAAAAGTGGATAATTTGCTATAAACTCCAACAAAATTTGCTGAAAAGTGTTTTAATGAACTCAAACAATTTTAAATATATGTTGTCTCTATTAACAAACACTGAAAACACATTGAAAAAAAAAGTTAAAGCTTTAACCAACAATATTCATCAAATCTTGCTTCGATTCATTCCTAGGCATCATTCTTCTGCTTGCTTCCTGGCCTCTAATGAATCCTTCCCGTTTCTCATGAGTATACACTTTGCCAGAAGCCTCTGTCACTTGTTTCACACACCTCTCTTTGGACTGTCCATGACATGGCCATTTCGGAACCTGCATTGGCTCTTCAACAAACTTTCTTATTTCTGATATTTCGAGTTTACAAGTAAGTGGGGGTTCATATACTTTATCTGACCAGTCTATCAGTTCCAAAAGGGAAGTTGCATTTGGATTTACTGCAGGTGTTATCCTAGGCCTAACAGATAGGTCTCCTGGTGTATCTTCATCTTCATTCCTTAATTCAGTTATCTTCTGGACCCCTGCTTTCCTTTCTTCTTGATCTTCCGAGCATAAAAGTGTCTGAAGCACCATTTCACTAAATGCGAACCACGATGAACGTTCGATTATTGGCAAAACAATACCTGCTACTGCCTTCTTCTGAGATTTTAGGAGCTTCAATTGATAAAGAATGTGGCGAGGTCCTTCCACCCAAGAGAATTTCGATTTGATTGTAAACCAACAGGGATAGTAAACGCCAACAATGTATTCCACAAGCAATTGTAACGTCTTCAACTTGTCGCCTTTTAGGCCATGTTTTGAAACCCATATGCGACAAATCCTATTTGCAGTTGTTAACCACCGAAAGTGGCTTACAGGACCAATTTTTAATAATGCCAGATCAGTTGGAAGTACACCTGTTCTTATGGCCTGAGTTATCCTGTAACCATAAGCCTGATCTGTAGAGAGATCTTTGACAACAGTGTCACTCAGTGGAACCAAAGGCTCTGGAAAAGATATTCTGACAAATGAGGGATTGATTTCAAGTTCTGTTGCAGTATCAAGCATGTTGCCAATCGTACCACTCCACTTATTATTAGACAAAGTTTTTCCATCCAACTCTCTGATCAAGTGCCGCAAAGGTAGCTCATTAGTATGAAGAGCACAAACCAACCAGATGAGTTTACGATTCAGCTTTGCCTCAACCCAATGCATGACTCCTCCTTCCCAACCAGTGTTAACATTCGTTGAGTCACCACCAGTAGCCTGCAAACTTTTATCAATGCTGTTTTTCTTTAAAAAATCCATAAGATTGTTAGCAATAACTTCAGCAGGTTTCCCTTTCGTTAAGCCTTTCTCTGGAGTAAAATGGCAAAGATACCTTCCACCTGGCTCACTGCAAACAGTGTAATGCTCTTCTTTCACAATACTTGGAAACTGAGATTTGAGTTATCTGATTGTAACAGAACTTTAGTGGAATCCTTGCGTCCATCAAAGAAGATACATTCAATACCGCCCATCCGGCATCGAGCTTGAAATTCTTTATCACGTGATTTCATGACTTTTTCTTGCGCCCTTTTTACTTTATTGTGATCAACCAAAAGTCTCCTGTCTCCTTCAGTAATTAATCCAGCATCCAAAAATGCAGCGGTTGCAATGGCAGCTGTAGCACGTAGACCGACACCATACCTAATACTTTGCAATGCAACATTGCGCAATTGTAATGTATTATAATGACTTGAAGTAGAAGGTTCATGAGAATCATCACATGGAATCTGCAAACGTTCTTCAGATTCTAGAACCCAAGCATCAGTTGGCAAGATTGGTTGTAATGTAAACTCTTTATTCCCTTTCAACTTATATTCCGAAATTCTTCTTAATTCATCTTCTTGCCTTTTCTGCTTTTTAATTTGTCTTCTGTGCTCAGGTAGATCTGGTAATCCAATTTGATGGTGTCCAACAGATCCAACCTTATATCTTTGACTCTTGATATACACTAGTTCTTTGACAGGGATCTTCATAACCTTAGAACAAGAGCAGGAGATGTGCACTTCATGTTTACAGTCAGCACCACCTGGACATGAACCCTCAAATTCTGAACATAGCTTAATCTCACACTTACAATTGAGGATGTCAAAGAGCTTGTTTAACGTTGCTATGAAAGCCTCTTTCATTTCCAGTTTTCCTCTGCCAAGTGATATGTTTTTTCCTTTTCCCAGTTTTCCTCTATCTTTTTCAGGACTGCGTCTCTCGAATTTAAAATTGGCACCACAAAACAACTGTTTGCTAGCTTCCACTTTTCAAGCACTTTTGGATAAATATCCTTTGCAACAGTGGCTGCTGGGTAATTTCTGACATTCTCTCCACTCTGCTCTCTTAGTAGAAGCCCATATCTTAGAACATCACGCAACGTTGGGAGTTCCGAAGGCAGCATTTCTCGGCCAGTTCCAATAAAGTTACTCATGTGAGTGGAAGTTGCCAGTCTGGTCTTCCTTTTACTAGCCATGGTTCCGAATTATCAGATTTTGCAAGGGGAAGTAACTATTAGCACCTGGAAAAAGAATGCGTGGAAATGTCACTATTTAGCAGAAAATCACAGTCAACAGTTCAGCAAATCACAACTCGCAAAGTCCACAGTTTAACACTGAAATTCAGTCTTTAAACACACCACAAATACTATAACTGAGTCACAAAAACACGGTATAAACAGCGTAACACAATTACCAATGAACGCAGTAATTATAACTGCAACAGTGCAACACAGATCACAGGAGATCACAAAACATACAGTCCACTATGAAACGTCCACTCTCATTCACAGCTCTGGACATACTACTACTCTGCCGAAGGTAGCAATCCTTTTATAGCTTTGCGGAAAACCGTTAAATTTCTGGCCAAGCTGGCGACAAAACTTGGCGGTATATCGCCAATTCGGCGACAAAAATAGTATCTAAAACTGCTTTCGGTTTCCCTCTAGCTCGCATATTTGGCGAGTTTCCCATAGACGCCATAATAAAAAGAAATCGCTAAGCTGCGTCCAATCTGCCTTCTCTTTAGCTTTTCCGCATAGCACAACCGACTCTAATGGAATGTAAAGACGTCTCAGAGTGAACAATATTCGTGTAAGAAAAAACAATAGTGCATTATTTAAATAAATGTAAGTTACATTTACATAAATTATTGAATGCATTACAGAAAAGCGATATTTACAGGATTCGTAACAATATCACGAATTTGAAGTAGCAATTTACCGAGCAAACCAATGTAATTTCCAGTTCTTGTAAATATAATTGTGAATAGCTTAACAAAACGCAATTTTATGACACCCCTCATTTTTGGAAAAAGAAAGTCAAAAAAATTGACACGCCCTACTATGACACCCGTTTTGGTTGCAAAAGTATTACTTTATCGCACGCTAATTTTGTTGTTTTGACGTTGGTAACAAAAAAAAAAAATGGAACCAAATTATATTTAAATGTCAAAATGTAAGCCTTTAATGTAACAAACATGTGCAATAGAAGTTGTACAAAGAGTAAAAAGCACACATGCTAACATTTTATTTACTAATTAACAATATAAATTGTTAAGCAGAGTTGATGATAAGTTTTCTGATGCTACTATTGAAATTTACTTCCAATGTTGAATAGTACAACTGTTATAAAAGTTTGTTTTTGATAATATGTCGAGACTATCTTGGCGAAAGATTTTGTAAATTGTCTTCTGCTATTTTGCGAATCTCTAGGGGCGTGCAATTATTTATTTCGTCCTTTTTGTTGATAATTTGAAATAATTTATTGCATAAATCAGTCTGAATTTTAATCATAATTACATATAAAACTGCCTATATTCAAATATTTAAAATGTTCGAACGAAACATGTCTCTCATTTTAAGCTTTTTTCAACTTTTAATAACCAATATAGAAAAAATAGTATAAAATACACGTTTCATAACACATTTTGCACACTTGTTCTTGTTCTCAACTTAAACGCGTGCGCAAAAATCGTGTGTTATGAAACTTGTAATTTAATATACTATTTTTTGTATGTGTGCTTAATTAGGAATTCTCCACAAAGCGACCCTGTCTGGACTTCTAATGGTAGTAGGAATTTAAAACACTTTGGTGAGCAAGTAAATAGACATAAAGTAAGTGAAAACATCTTAGTTACATGATAGAATATTCAGTTTTGGGAAAGGTAAATACCTATAATGTGCCAGCTGAACACTGCATATAGATAGATTAAATATAATTCAGTACAATGAAAACGTCAGTAAAAACAGACATACTCTTGGAAAATTAATAGACTGCATTAAGTTTTGCGTCATGTTTGAAATCGCTTTAATGGGCCATGACGAAACACAGTGCGAATTCGGGAATTTTTCGTGGATTGGTAGGAATTGACAGCACCCACAAGTCTAATAATAGAGTTTTTATGGGTTTGTCAAAAACCATTCAAAATAAATTGCTGGACAGTATCTACGAAGTTTCTCGCACTTTGATTCTAGACGAAATTAACAAAGCCCATTATATCGCTATACAAGCAGACGAGACGACAGATTCGGCTACATTTTCCCAGTTAGCTTTCATAGTTCGATACGAATTGGTAGTTTTGTATAATAGACCAGATTTTGGAATTGCTTCATCTGCTCTAACATTACTGTAATGTTTCTATGAAAATAAATTAACAACTACATTTGCCGAATCTGTGAAGCTATTGAAAATAATTTGCACCATACCGATGACAACAGCTGAAAGTGAACGGTGTCTTTCTACTTTGAAGAGAATAAAAACATTTTCTATAAATACCATGCGGGAAAGCAGACTATGTGTCTTAGCAATGTGTTCCATTGAAAAACAATTACTGACATCAACACCAAACTTCAATGAATGAGTTATTAATCAACGGCGGATGGATTTCATTTTCAAACAAGTTAATTAAATAGCGTATTGAGTTTATTTTTTGTCTGTACTTAATTTTTGATATTAAACACTCAGACCCCCCGGTACCCTCCCGTCCCAAAAAATCACGAGCCGCCACTGGTATAGACGCCTACTATTATTATTTACATGACATAACCAAACTATCAAAATGATGTACTGTCACCAACCATTAAAAAAAAACGCATGGCCGTCTCTAATGAGAAAAGTACCACGCGATCATTTAAATTCTAAATTATAGCAGGCGGGATTTTTTTTATTAGGTTGTCCAGAATGTCAATTATTGATTAATTAACATTTAGAAACGTCACTTTGACAATTCAAATTGTAAATTAGTACTTATATACCAACTTAATTTAAATTTCACAGCCTGCTCTAATTTAGAATTTAAATGATCGCGCGGTATTTGAAGGCACGGTATAGTTGCACAAAGCATGACGATTATAAAGTGATTGTTATTTTGTAAATTAAATATTCAGGCGCGACACTGGCGGTAGAACAAATGAAGGAAGACGTTTCCAAGTTGTGATATCATTAAAATAAAAATTTCTAAGTCGCAAGGCGTAAGTCAGATATATATTTAGATTTAGGTGTATCGATAACCAACGAATGCAGCGACGGTAAAGTAATAGTTATGGATAACAAAAATTAATAATTGTGCCGAAGGTGTATGTGGAATTTTAGAGAACTATCTCAAAATACAAACTTAAAATATGAAAGACAATATTAAGAGCAACCTTTTTCTATGGCTGCAAGACGTGGGTTTTAAAACGTAAAAATCAAGAGAGGATAGAGATTTGGGAAATAAAGCTAATAAGGCGGCTCTTTGGTGAAACAAAACAACTGAATGTGGCTGGGAAAAAGATCGAATATGGAACTGCACCCACTTTTTTTAGAAGAGGCTACAGACAAGTTTGTTAAAAACTAGACTATAATGGTTGGGATATATACAGCGAATGAACAATGAAAGAAATGTAAAAGATATATGCATGGAAAACCCTTAATGAGAGAAAAAAAAAGGACGACTGAGGAAGAATATGATACAAGCAGTGGAAGACCTCAAGCGGATGCAGATTGTAAAATGGAGAGCACTAGCCAAATATAGGAAAAAGTGGTAACACAGCTCAAGAAAGATGATACCTGCGTCATCATTTACAATATTGTAACGAAATGTGTTTACATTAAATAAAACGAATTGAGTTCTCTCGGCGCGATAAAAACGAAATTGTCACACGCACAAAAAAGACCATAAATTATATTCGGCGCAACTGGTAAACATCGTAAAGCGGTGAGTCATACACTTACGCATGGTACTGTATCGGAAGCAAATGTCTGGAATATTCTTCACACATCGAGAGAAGTATGGAATGCAGAGGAATGCTCTAGTAATCTTCACATATGTATATAAGCGACGGAGTCACCGGGATTCATTTATTACGGAAGTAATCGCGGAGATTACGGCATTCATTCATGGCGGGCGGAGTAGTTCGGGATAAAGAAAGTCCTTACGTAGTGGTAGCGTAGAAATAAATATAGTCGTCTTATATAAATAGTGTGATATAAATAAATACGGACAGAGATATAAATAATAGTAGTAGTAAATAAATACAAGTGTTAATTTTAATTTATTAATAGTAGTTTAAGTGTGTTACGTTAGTTATATATTTTTATATTGTTATATAATTTTAAGTATATAAATATACAGACTGTTTTAAATAAATAATTGCACGAGTTGTTTATTGGAACCCGAAAACGTTACAATTGGTGTCAGAAGTGGGATAAACAATATAAAAGTGCAAATAAATAAATAAATAAATGGCTACCAAACGTTTGGAAGAATTAAAGGTCTCCGAGTTGAGGGCAGAATTGGAAGAAAGGGACGCAGATACGTCTGGAAAAAAAGCAATTCTCCAGGATCGGCTTCGTGACCTTTTAATAAATGAAAGTGAGGATCCCGAGCAATATTTGTTTCAAGTACAGCCTGATGTAAGCGTAATAGCGGAAGAAATTAAAAATTCTTCAAAACAATGGCGCGAGACTCTACAAGATACAATTGAAAATTATTCAAAAACTCTAAAAGATGAGATGGTAACCTTAAAAGATGAAATGGCAAAACATTTTGAGAGTGATATGAAGACTATAAAAGATGTTGTAAAACATTTCAAGACTCTAAATGATGAAATTGCAAATAATTCAAAAGCTTTGAAAGATGAAATTAGAAATAATTCAAAAGCTTTAAGAAATGAAATTGCAAGTAATTCAAAACAACTCAAGACTACTTTTAAGGAAGACATTCAAGAGAATTCATCGAATGGGAGGCAGGAATTTTCTGAGGCCATCGAAGCCATGGAACAGAAAGTTGAGGAGCGCGTGTTCGGAATGGGGGACGAGTTTGGGGTTCAGCTTCAGTTGCCAGCGATGAACGACTGCGGTCCCCATGACATCTCGGGCGGAAGCCTGGAGATTGCCCGAACAGTAAAGGCAAAGGTAAAACCTCCCACATTCGATGGAAAGACGTCATGGATGACGTACCGGAAACAATTCGAAGGCGCTGCAAGAGCAAATGGGTGGATGTCCCCGAAGAAAGATACTGGTCTGATTGTGTCATTAAGAGGACAGGCCAGTGATGTTCTGCAGACCGTACTTCCGGAAGAGTGTCAAGACTATCTTAAATCAATCAAGCGTCTTGAGATGAAGTATGGGCATGCGCACCTGGGACAGGTAGTCCGACGATTGGTGAATAAGGTGCAACCCAAGAGAAGAACGCTCCGATGCTGGAATTGGAAATGGAGATGGAAATGGAAATGGAGACGGAAATGGGCCATGCGCATAGTAAATGCGCGAAGAAGCCCAAGAAAACCATAGCGGAGCAGCGAAAAATGAAACGGGTCGATGAGAAGAGGCAATCGTCGACTCAGTATCGTAGAGCCTCAAAATAAATAGCGCGAAGTGCATCTGTGCAACACCAAATCACTGATGCTGTTGCAAGAAGACCACGACTAGAAGAAAAATCGGCCAAACATTCAGAACTGCCGTGGTTGACGATCAGTGGCATCCTGACAATTTGCGGATTGGTCAAGAAGCTGATGAAGACCTTGGTTCATTGATGGTTTGGAAGGGAATTGGTCGCAGACCGGCTTGGCAAGAAGTGGCTCCTCGTTCATAGGGACTGGAATCCTACTGGGCTCAATGGGACTCTCTGAAGGTAGAGGATGATCTACTCAAGTGTGTTGTGGAGAACCCAGATGGAGAAGACTGCGCCAGTGGATCCTGGCGCAGGTTGAAGGATGTCCACGAGCGAGTACGCCATCACACTCAGGATGCCAGCGACAGGACGAAGAATAGTTACCACGTGCAAGCCGAGAGAGATAGTTACCAAGAAGAGGACCTTGTTTGGTTGTATAATCCTCAACGTCGCCAAGGCCTGTCCCCAAAGCTCCAAGAATACTGGGAGGGACCATACGAAATACTAGAGCAAATAGATGACGTCGTTTATCGCATGAGACTAACACCTCATAGTGAGCCAGGGATGGTGTGTTTCAACCAGTTGCCCCATACCATGGACGTGACGGCGGTGAAGTGGCGGATGTGCGACAAATTGCTGGAAAACCTAGAGAGCCAGCTTATGGGAATCCCTTGTCGATCTACGAGGACGTGCACTCGAGCAGGATGTGGGGAGGCTGGCAATTCCGAGGATGGGCTGTGGATTAGACCGTTTGGTATGGAAAATCGCAGGAAACATGCTGGAGGCAGTGTTTCGGCGTGCTGGTACGGAAATGGTCGTGTGCGGCTGTCGGCCCGATCAGCCCGTTGTGCAGCCTGGGACGGTGGATTGCCATTGCCACAAGACGGCTGGGTGCACCCGTGGGTCCCGATGTGGATTTCGTCATCCACCGGCGTCGAGAACATGGAATAGTGTGTTTCGGGACGAAACGCAGTTTTTAAGAAGGGGGCAATGTAACGAAATGTGTTTACATTAAATAAAACGAATTGAGTTCTCTCAGCGCGATAAAAACGAAATTGTCACACGCACAAAAAAGACCATAAATTATATTCGGCGCAACTGGTAAACATCGTAAAGCGGTGAGTCATACACTTACGCATGGTACTGTATCGGAAGCAAATGTCTGGAATATTCTTCACACATCGAGAGAAGTATGGAATGCAGAGGAATGCTCTAGTAATCTTCACATATGTATATAAGCGACGGAGTCACCGGGATTCATTTATTACGGAAGTAATCGCGGAGATTACGGGATTCATTCATGGCGGGCGGAGTAGTTCGGGATAAAGAAAGTCCTTACGTAGTGGTAGCGTAGAAATAAATATAGTAGTGCCGTCTTATATAAATAGTGTGATATAAATAAATACGGACAGAGATATAAATAATAGTAGTAGTAAATAAATACAAGTGTTAATTTTAATTTATTAATAGTAGTTTAAGTGTGTTACGTTAGTTATATATTTTTATATAATTTTAAGTATATAAATATACAGACTGTTTTAAATAAATAATTGCACGAGTTGTTTATTGGAACCCGAAAACGTTACAATATCATATAATTCAAATCAATACTTCAGTCATGATAAATTTTGTAAACTGTAAAATGAATATAAAAGTTCAGGATGGTTAAAAAGAAATTTGAAAATTCGGACTGCAAGTAGGATTTTTATTCATATTTAATAGCAGTTTTTTTTTGTAAATATCCCGAAAATCATCCATTCTATACAATTTTTGTACAAAAAAAAAATCCGAAGTTTGGACTAGGAGTAACACATTTACTGACAGGAAAAGTAATTGAAACTTAATTAGGAACAACTTTTACATAAAAAATTCGTAACGCACATACGTATAAGAAAGTCGTGTGGTGCCTACCTCATTTATTAATATCTTAATTATGACTACAAAACAAAAATAAATTGTATGTATTTAGGGAAGAAAACTAAGAAGTTAAACTTTTTGAAATATTCTTTTGCATTATCTACTCTATAATAAATGGATTGGGTATATGTTTAGTATATATTTGTATCTGTTACTATAGTTTTTTATTTATTCGTGAACATGAATTCTATTTAGTTGGAATTATTAAATGTAAAAGACGTGTGTGCAATCCTTAGATGCTCAGTTTCTTTTTCACTAAAATCTCAATATTGTCCATGGACATTTTCACTAATCCATTACTTGTACAAGCTCCACCAACTCCAATTAAATAATGAGGTGTGGCCACCACACGACTTTCTTATACGTATGAGTGTTTCAAATTATATAATTTTAAGAATTTTTTTATACAAAAATTATTTAAAATCCTATTCTACTCCTATTCTCTTAATAAAACTATAGAATGCATACTTTGCAAGATATTCGAAAAAAAGTGCTACTCGCTAAGAGTAAAAGTGTTACTTCCGGTCCGAATTTTGACATTTCATATATAAAAAACATTCCAAATCCAACTCTAAATACTTTTGTACTCTTCATAAATATGTACAGAATGCATTATTTACGACATATTTGCAAAAAATGAGGTATGGCCACCACACGACTTTCTTATACGTGTATGCGTTTCAAATTATACAAAAGTTGTTCTAAACTAAGATTTAAATACTTTTTTATTCTAAAAAAATAAACAAAAGTCTACCGTACTACTTCTATTCTCTATAGGATGTATACTTAGCGAGATATTCGAAAGAAAGTGCTACTCGCTAAGAGTAAAAGTGTTACTTCCTGTCCGAATTTTGAAATTTCTTTATACAAAAACTATTCCAAATGTAGCTGTAAGTACATTAAGTTCTAAATAAAGTTCTCTTGATAAATATATATAGAATGCATAATTTACGAGATATTTGCAAAAATCACTATTCGATAAGAGTAAAAGTGTTACTTCTGGTCCGAACTTTATACATATAATTTTTTTATACAAAAGATATAGAAAATTAAGTTCTAAATACTTTTATACTCTTGATCAATATACATATATATAGAATGCATAATTTACGACATATTTACAAAAAATCGCTATGCGGCGAGAGTAAAAGTGTTACTTCCGGTCCGAATTTTGAAATTTTTTTTATACAAAAGGTATTGAAAATTAAGTTCTGAATACTTTTATACTCGTAAGTACTTGTCTAAAAAGCATGCCTTGCGAAATATTCGCAAAAAAACTGATTTTCGATAAGAGTAAAAGACCTACTTCCGGTAGGAATTTCGAAAAACTTTTTTAATAAAATTCTTCTCAAATTTAATTTCGAGTATATATGGATTCTTTATAAATTTGTTTAAACTTAGTAGTTGACGAAATATTGGCAAAATTCAATTTTTTCACTGAAGTAAACTACTACTTCTGGTCTGCCGATTTTACTGAAAATCTAATCAGTTATCAAGAGGGAGATTATATTCGTAAATACAAAATTTGGAATTGATATCTATAGCGGTTTGACCGCTATCGTGGTCACACACACACTGATATACACACACAGAGAGAGACATTTTTTAAAACCCACTTTTTCGAAATCAGGTGACTTCAAAACGTGGACATCTGCAAAAATCTCGAGATCGAAAATTTTCATCATCACAATACTTGCTTATACTACGTATAAGAAAGTAAAAAGCTTCTTTCATCATCAAAAATAGCCCGTCGGGAGCTGTATACAAAAATTCATCAACATGCTCTGCTCTCTTGTGAACATTTTAGATTTTTTAACTCTACAATTTAGATGAAAACAGAAAGAAGAGCTTAACAAAAAATATGGCTATAGCAGAAATGTATTAAAAGGGCAATAAGGAAGGAAAAACTTTGAATAGAGTCTGTGAAAGTGTGGAACACTATACATACAGGGTGTAACAAAATAAGTGTAAAAACATCAATGGAGCCCAAAAGTAATCAGTTCGCAGCAAAAAAATATTTTACGAACAACTACAGAGATACATCGTCATAAATGCGAACTGGATTAGTATTGTTATTTTGTAGTTACTACCTGCATCAAAATACATATGATTAAAGATGAATAAACAAAACTAATTTATTAATTTACAAACTGACAGCGTGATACCACTACTAGCGGCCTACTAAATAAATTAGTTTTACATTTTCGTTTTATGACGATGTATCTCTGTAGTTGTTCGTAAAATAAAAATATTTTACGAACAACTACAGAGATACATCGTCATAAATGCGAACTGGATTAGTATTGTTATTTTGTAGTTACTACCTGCATCAAAATACATATGATTAAAGATGAATAAACAAAACTAATTTATTAATTTACAAACTGACAGCGTGATACCACTACTAGCGGCCTACTAAATAAATTAGTTTTACATTTTCGTTTTATGACGATGTATCTCTGTAGTTGTTCGTAAAATAATTTTTTGCTGCGAACTGATTACTTTTGGGCAAAAAATTCAAGAGACATTTTTTGTTTCGAATGAAACAAGGTATTGGAAATAGATTTTTAAATGGTAAACAAATAATCAGACAAAAAGTTACATTGGAAATAAATTACATTTTTAGTGTTTGTGAGAAAAATTGTAAAACAAATTTTATGTACCCCCTTTATGGGGCTGTATCTTAACAAGGGATGCTCCATTGAAGTTTTTTTTTATATGAAAGACCCTATCTCTTTTTCGCTAAGGAATCACCCCCTGAAATGTTTTACACTTATTTTGTTACACCCTGTATAAGGAATAGGGTACAAAATCGACGAAAAGTTTTTTTTATACAAATGATATTGAAAATTATGTTTTAATACTTTTATACCCGTAACGCACCTGTCTAAAAAGCATGACTGGCGAAATATTCGCAAAAAATGTTTGTCGATAGGAGTAAAAGACCTACTTCCGGTAGGAATTTCGAAAAATATTTTAAAATTTGATTTTAAGGACATACGAATTCTTTATAAATTTGTTTAAACTTAGTAGTTGACGAAATATTGGCAAAATTCGATTTTTTCACTGAAATAAACTATTACTTCCGGTCTGTCGATTTTACTGAAAATCTAATAATAATAATAATAATAATAATAATAATAATAGACTATATATTTGTAAGACCTCCGTTACATAAAATTGTCAATATTCTCAAACTTGTAATGCATTACAATTGTCAGATCATGATAAGTATAAATAAATAGTGTAGTGTATACTAATACTAACAACACTCTTAACAAATAACAAAGAAGACAGAAAAAAAAACACAAAATAATAAAATCAAATAATAAATCAAATAAGATCATTTGTATATAGAAGAGGAATGACTAGTGTGGAATTCTTCTATTGTGTAGTATTCTCCATTAATCAAGTGGTTCTTCACTTTTCTCTTAAACAAACTGATTGGGAGGCCCTTAAAGCTCGGCGGCAGGTTGATGTCAAGAAGGAGATTATACCCGTAAATACAAAATTTGGAATTGATACCTATAGCGGTTTGACCGCTATCGTGGTCACACACACACAGACAGACATACACACTGACACACACAGAGAGAGATATTTTTTTAAAACCACTTTTTCGGTATCAGGGGACTTCAAAACGTGGACAGCTGCAAAAATCTCGAGGTCGAAAATTTTCATCATCACAATACTTCCTTCTACTACGTATAAGAAAATAAAGGCAACTATATAGTGCAAGTGACGTTATAAAAGCCTTTAAGGCGCGGTGCACACTAGAGCGACACAACATGCGATACAACAAGAGAAATGTAACGACTTTCTCAAGTATTTTAGAAAAATTATGGATACCACAACGCTGAATCGTACACTCTCCATTTCTGTACGAGATAAACAATCTTTTAGTGGTAACACGTGACGGCCGTAATGTTACATATTTCTTAAATGACTTCAAGGGATTATTACCCTCAGATACAATTCTTTTCTTGTGATTTTTTGAGTTGGAAATGGTAATGACAATCTTAGTCTCTAAAATCTCAACATCATCCATAAACATTTTCATTAATTCATTGTATCTACAAGCTCTACCACCCCCAATCAAAAAATCAACTTTCATCATCAAAAATACCTCGTCAGGAGTTGTACGCAAAAATTCAATTTGCTTTCTTGTGAATATTTTAGATTTTTTTAACTATGTAACCAACATTCGTCTTTTTGATAAATCTTATAAAATCACCATACTTGTCGATTTTTTTCAATCTTTCCTTCAATTCCAAATAAGCTCGCAACATGGAATACTTCGGTCACAAAGATGAAGGAGAATATTCATTTGAAAGTTTGACAAAATAAGCGAGTATAATCGTTTCTCCAGCACCTTGAACTTGTTCTCTGTCTCACCACTCACAAAACAGACGATATTCTTTTTCGCAGTATATTTTTGATTTCTCTGGCAGCAAATCCAATCTTCCACTGTTCGCTGCTTCTTCAAAAGCGTATTTTTTTTTTATAAAAGTGACATTTGTTGATGTGCTGTTTGTTTTCGTCGTCCAAGATACGATATAAATGTAGGAATTACATTGATTTTTTAGTAAATCTAAGAATCTGTTTATACACTTTTCGCTGCTTCAAAAATCAATAATAATCATAACAAAATAATTTATTTGTTTTTGTCTTTCATGATACGATAAAGCTTTGAAATATCAGCGATTTCAAACCATCTTGGACCCTGCACAGGTGACTCGGCTTCGCCTTGTCTCCTAGCAGAGTCTTCGATTATTATAAATCGCATAATATTACTATTATATTGATATATTATTTTTAAAATTACCCACGGTTGAGGTTCGAACCCAAGGCCTCCCGATTGCAAGTCGTTCGCGCTACCATTACGCTACCGCAGGTGTCTGTGCTTTTAAATCATACTGAATTATATCAAGTAACAGATGGAATATCTAATGTCGGCAATCCGACGTTTGTACTAAATTTTAAATTACTATATAATTAGTTTTTTCTCAGTGTTAAATTTCTGCTTTTAGCACTGATAATTATTTAATTAGGTACATTTTTAATTTTTTTTAAAATAACATGTTCGCCATCTATGAAATAAATTATTATTAGTATTATTTATTGAAGTGTTTCTGCTTGCCCAAGGAATATGCTTTTGGTTTGTTGTTTCTCTTTAACGGAGTTCTTGTACAATTAATTTAATAATACTAAGAATGCGGAAAAACATCGAAATAATTTATAGATAAGCGCAACAATGGAATTATTACTATTATTAAATTTATATTTGCCTAGTATCCGACCCAAACGAAATTATTCGAAATATCGGAGAGTGAAGAGGCAATTACGTCCCAATATGTTTTTAATAACGTGAAGCGGAGAGTGACGTTATGTATCCAAAATATTCAAAGTGATCTCTTGGAATATTCATCACGCATGTTTTTCACTATTAATATTTTTATTTTTTTCAACTTGATCATTTGTAATAGTTATTCGTCAAATAAAGTCACCTGATATATCAACGTCACTTGACTAATTCGTATATTGCCAATTTAAGTTTCAATAAAATAAATTCATGGCTTTCCTGAGTATATAAAAGATCTCGATCAGTTGAATTTATAATTAAAACTGCGTTTCAATATTAGCAAATCTATTTCTGTTCGAATCTAAAAATCTTCGTTTTTCGTAGTTCTACGGCCATAATATTATGATGCTGCAATATCAGTTCTGAAGAAAATAATTTTCTCAAAATTTGAAGAGTAATTTTCGGGCAGATATAATTAACCCTGAATTGTTTAGAATTATTCCTGCTTACCTGATTTGTATTCTTACACTTGCAAATAAATGTACATATTACATTCTAATACAACCAATTTGCAGTTTTCTAGATGCTAAAAGCATTGTTTATATACTGTGAATCAGCTGCTTCTGCATGTTATTGTCTTATGTCTATTTTGCATTTTTACTCTTTTTTTTTTAAATATCACTAAGAGAAATTCTACATGTAATGTATGGGTGGTCATGGTGGCCGTGGGTAGATTGTATGGACAATGGGATTTTATTCATGGTAAGATTACCTATGGTAGATAATTAGCAAAAGATGAACCGTGTTTTTTACTCTATTACTTATTACAAATTTTAGATAATTCAACTAAATTTTTGTTGCATGTCCTAATTTAATTAAATTCCTATTTAATTTTCAAAGTTTTATACAACATTAATATAACAAATATAATTAAAATTTATTTTGTCTTTTAATCACATTTTAATCACCTTCATTTTACAGTGCTTCGTTTCGAAATTTATATAACACATGTAATGGTACAACCCATTTCTATATATTAATTTTATATTTTTATTATATTAAATAATTTAATTAAGTGTATTTTATTAATATTTTCAAAAGTATTTAAAATCAATGAATATATTTCTGTAATATTAATTCATAGTTAGTTATAAGTTGTATTATGTATTTATGTATAAGTAGTGTGGCGCCGAAAGTTTATATTAATGCGATAAACGCTACGATATTGATAAACATTCTCACGGCCAAAAGAATGTGTGCATGTGAAGTGTGAGTGGAAATACCCGGACTATGTAAAAAGCGGGGAATCTCAGACATCTTCATATAAAAAGAAAATACACGTTGAGAAGAAAAGAGTCGAAAGCTAGACCGAGTCAAGTGTTTAAAGTTGCACATTCATATTAAATGTACAAAGTGTTATATCGTCGTAATAAAGATGTGCTTCGTTTGGAAGAGCAAGCTGATTCGTCACGTCCTGGTCGTGAAAATTGAAGTTCCCACTAGAACACAACATAGAAGAGAGAAGACAGCATTGAAGAAAGAAGGTGAGAAAAGAAACTTTAAAAATAAGGTATTGTTTAAATGATAAAAACTTATTATATGTAAATGTATTTTGATAATAAAGTATTAAATATTATAAATCCATTTTCAAATAGAGACGATAGAATTAAATGTGAATGTTAAATAAACATCGTCTCTGTATTATAAAGAATAATGAAATTCGATGTTTTATCTATGATTTGTACGGGTATAAACATACATAAATCTTGTATGCAGCAGACGTTGTAAATTTTTGCCTTTATTGTTTATGTTTAAATATAACGAATAATCGACGTAAATATTTGTGTCAATTTAATGTTTGTGAAAGAGTATTTGAATTGTCTATTAATGTAATTTTGTTTTTCTTTATGTTAAGAACAATATATTATATAAACCTTTTTCTTTGTCTGTAAAAATATACCTATATAAAATTCATTGATTTTGAATATAAGTATTATTAAAATTTAAAATGTTATTTTTTTTTATAAATCATCTAGGAATCTTTTTAATTAATCATTTCTATTAACCTGAATCGCCCATGAGAGAATCCGAACTGAGCTGAGCTGGCAATAAACAATTTATTTGAATTCTATTTTGGAATTTAACTTAAATATATAAATTTATTAATTTGGATATAGGGGTTCCTGTTCATTATGGCTTCCAACTTTGGGGTGTATTAATTACATTTTAAGGTGGTTCTATTTCGCACAAAATTATATATAAAATGTATATATTTTCTTTGTATTAATTTATAAAACGAACTCATATTTTATACATTTTAACTAATGGTAAATTCACACGTCTTTTGCCCAGCGTCACATGACCAGAATCTATAGCTTTTATCTCGGTAAAAAATTTCAATTTAGGTGATTTGCAGAATTCACCTCACTGGTAAAGAATAGCATCTTGTAATTCAAGATGACTAAGAAAATTCCATATTGTAAAAATATTACACTTTGATTAAACTCACAAATGACTTTATTAATCTTGTGGTGCCAACCTGCTCTCTTTATATTAAGTACGTACTTTTAAATAACTGGTAACATATAAAATCTAATATTTGGTAACACACAAGCTATTTTGAACTATAATTTTTAATTATAATGATTAATTTAATTATCATGTTCTACATTACACAGGTCAGATTAAGATCAAACATGACATAACTCGTCACATTGACATTTAGAACTGTCATACGTGTTTTACACAAAATTTCTCTTTAAAAACACATTTCGTTTACTTTTGACAAGAAATAGTCCTCTATAAAGCTACTCCGAATGTCCTCCGAAACGTCAGTTGTTCAGAATCCAAACGATGGAAATACTAAATAGCACAAATAGCATATCAAATTATACTCCGTCAAGAATTACCAGACATTAATTATAATAATCATTACTTCAACATAAAAAAATTACATGTATGCTTAGCTACTGTTACTATTTTACCTTCCAAATATAACCAGGTATTCAGTAAAGGAACTAAAGACATATAAATTTACAGAGTAATTTCTAACCATTTTTTTACTGCTTGCAACACCACTCACATAATTTGCAAGATATACTTCGTTAAACCTTAATATTTTTGCTCATAGCATAAATTCTATTTATTGCTTTCTAACGACCCTAAAATTTGAAGAAAAAATGCTGTTTCTCTTCCACCCAAACATTTTCAAGCGTGGTCTGAAGGTAGGGTATGAATATTATTAAAGTATACACTATACACACTGTCTGATTTTCTATATACATAGTTTTGTATTCGATTTATAAACTTAATAGATTTTTTCCCTTTTACTATTCGATTCCTCCTTTGCCTGGGCCCGTTCTACTTTGCATTTGATTTGGATTCGACATTTCTAGAATGCTTCAGAATAGAACAGCACCGCCTCATGTGTGATTTTCCTAGTGATGAACATGCGCAAGGCAATGTTTAGTAAATGGTAACCTGTGTTTATTTTAGAGCGGAACAGTGAAAGTGAATTAAACAATGAAATGTTGGTAATGGTTTATGTCTTCATCCAGTGTTTGTACTTATTTTACAAGTCTACGCACTTCGTTCATTGCCCAAATCTCATGAACTATTTAAAATAACAAAAACATACAGTTGAAGTTGAAGTTATGTATTTCTAAGACACAATCTGCTCATAAGGACATGCAGCGAATGACGTTAACTTGAACACAAAATGAGATAGTCTGAATATCAAATGAGAAAGCATTCCATAATTTTTGAATATATTTTCAATTATATTTATCAAACGGAAAATCAACTAGAAAATCAGACAAAGCAACCACATTTTTCAAGGTTCCAAATAAAAATAATCCGCCATATTAGATTCCATTGCATGCGCATTATATTGAGAGTAGGTAGGTAAGAGACTATTATTATAAGTAATTTAACAATTGTGTGCATAGATTGACCCTTTTTAGTGTTAGGTATTATGTTTGAAATGTCTTTTAATGATTTATTATAGTTCCAGTACATACACCTATTGACTGCATAAAAAAATAATGCTGTAAGCTGAACATACAATTTATAGAATTTACTTGATGTGATAATTGATATTTTCCGTTTAGCATTATTTTGACCCCGTTTGTCTTTTGTGCAATTACTTTTTGGCGTTTGTATTTGATGCAACTGTTTATTTTGCATTTGCTATAATATTCGTTTCACAATTTCTGAAACTCTCTTTATTAAACTACAATGACAGGACGTAGTAGAACATTACGTTCAGAATGGCAAGATCTTGTTTTAAATATGTTGCAATATTTCCAACAAGACTAAGATACTGGTGGTTCTTTAGTATCCACTACATCTGTTCATCAAGTGAAGAATGAATGATATCACGGCTTACAATTCTAATGAATCTTTGTAATATAGAAAAGTGGCTGACCCGGAAAAATTGAAAATAGCGATTTAACTTCGTGAATTGTTGGAACGGGGTGGGGGGGGGGGGGGGTCACACTAGTAGTCTACATTTCGGTTTTCGGAAATGGCACCCCATTGCCCAGCTGCTATCTTCAATTTAAGGGTGAATTTAACACGAAAAATGGTGATGACAAAAAATATTTGGAACTAAATTTTCCCACAATTTTGGTCTTTATCATTTTTTCCCTAGGCTCATATTATTCAATTAAGACCTGAAATAAAAGGTGAAATTTATTTATTGAATAACTCGTTTATTTTCAACTTCACATGAAAAATGGTAATAACAATGCAATTCAATTTTCTACAAATTTGATCGTTATCAATTTTTCCGTTTGATCCCTATTGTTTTTCCCCTAGGATCGTGTAGGGTTCTCTGTAGTTGTACGTTTTCATAATATAATACCTGTTGCGAATATATAAATAAGTAGCTAACGTTGTCAATCTCTTCAAGCTTGAATCCGCCTCTTTGCATCCGCTTACATTATGTTTTCAAATTTCCTGTCAAACGCGAGCACTGCCATGATGCTTTGATATATGTTTGTATTATAATTGTTTAAATGCCATCACGAACCAAAATTCATTGATCGTTTTGATGTTTGATAACCTGCAATTGTATTGTCTTGCGACTACCAACGTTAATCAAACGTGATACGGATTTTTGTCTGTCAATTGTCACGTTTCCTGTAATATCTAAGTCAACTTAACGTGGATGTTAAGTTGTCATGGTGAGCTATGCCGACCGACCTCCACATTCGGTCTTAATCGAATAATATCGACTCTCGGGGAAACATGAAAATTGTAGGTAATTTAATTCCAAATGACTGCTAGTATTGATTTGAATCATAGAACACAGGAATCATCTTTGCTGAATTAAACTGTAGGTATATAAATGAATAAACTTTGAAAAAATTTGTTACCTATATAAAGATATGTATAATTAAAATGCTCATTTGTAAAGGGTTGATATTAGCCTATAACAATTTTAAGGAAACCATGCGGTGTCATGTTTTTGATTGGTTTTGTTTGCAATTTTAAGAGAATATGCCTAAAATTTCATAACAAGTATTACCTAATACACACTATGTCATTTCTTGATTATTAATTTTTTTTAGAGCGTACGTGCATCATCTTATCTATAAACATTATTGCATTTTTATAATTACATATATTAATTAAGCGTACAGAATTTGTACCGCTTTTTTACACCCTGTGTATTTTACCGATTTGGGCAATTGTGATTGATTCCCGCAAGGCTCGTGTCAAAACATTCGATTCTCTTAATGCCAATCATATAAATAAGTTGTTTATCAGTAATTTGCACCTCTCTCATTTTCCTAGGCAATTCCAACTTTTTTATGACTAGTTAATGAATGTACTTCCACATCGCTAAAAGTATCATCTGTAATGCCAATTTTTAAAATGCGAAATTCGGACGAACCTCTGATAATGGCCTTATTACAATAACGCTTATTTTTTCAAAGATTTACCAAAAAACTTTAAAAACTCAATTCACTAAATGTTAAGGGGATATTAAAGCTGTCCAGAAAGCAAGGTTCGAATTTATCAGTTTTTTTTACTATTGTTCAAGATAGATATGTAAAATTTTTTGTACAACTTCAATATAGATATGAGTACACGGAAAGGTTGTCAGATTATGTAATTTTTTGTCACAACCATCTATTTTTTTTATTCCAAATTAGAGTAAAATGTACGTGTGTTTCACGGTCAAAATCTGAAGTAATTAAATGAAATTGATCAAAACGGATGTAATTCCCGTGTAGACCAATGTTTTCTTGTGAGATATAGCTTTTTGAATTGCAGAGAAAAGTTTAATTTGAGTAATTAAATTAAGAAATTCCGGAATGGTGCGGTACTGAATTATTTGTATTTTAACAGCGCCTTCAGCTCCTACCTACATCTTGGCCCGGCTTATGGGACTCTCCGAACTGTTTGCGGTAGTCTGCAGTATTTTATTTCACTTATTCTCTTCTCACTCCAATTTTAGCAAATTCGACTTTAATATCCCCTTAATATTGTGTCTCTAATGTATTTATCACATTTAAAATAGAAGTAGTTAAATTTCCTAATTTTAATGATATTTAGTTTATTTATAATACAGTATGCAGTTGTTCCTTGTGCCTAGTTTCAATAATTGTGCAGTTTATAATAAAAGGTATCATTTTTCAGCTTAAAAAACTAGTTTTACTTTTTTGATGTATGCGTTTAACACTTTAAAATAAATAAATATTAATTATATAATTTATAATTTAATAAAGTAGTGAATTTTATGTACAACTGGGTAAATGTAAGCACCGCTCTTTATCTCAAACTACTATTAAAATTTCTAAGTCGTCATTAGCTTACATTGGCCCCATAGCTTAGAGTATAATACTTGACAAAGTAATTGCTTGTTTACATTGTAAAGGCAACATGAGTGGGCGTTTTTTAACGGTTTATTATGTCTGTAAAACCGCATCGTATTCTTAAAGAAGGTAATATAAGTTCTTCTACTTTGTATGTCAAAATAAAGTATTCGAATCCCAGAAAATAAATAAACACTTCAAATATGCAAAAGTCACCCCCATTTATCCTAATTGAAGGGTACAGGAAAAGAACAAGAAATGTCACATTTAAAAAAAATCTTATTATGGAGACACAGGACAGCACAAATTAGAGACAGACAGAGACAGAAGAAAAGCTGCAGGACTTCATGCAAGACATTCTCCTTAAATAATGACAGAAGAATATTTCTTTGCCTAATAAGTCCACCTATGATATATATTACCTAAGACAGTTTTCGATGTATTCCTTTAACATTCACTATAAATTTACAGCAAAATTGAAAGAAATAGACCCCGAAAAACACAACAATGAAATAAAAACGCTTAACAATTTTAAACAAATTGCGCAAACTAGAGACACCATCTTCTATGACAGAAGGAAAGATGCAGGACTTAATGCACGACATTCTCTTGTAATAATGACAGAAGAATATTTCTGTGCCTAATAAGTCCACCTATGACATATATTACCTGAAACAGTTTCCAATTAATCCTTTAACATTCACGACAAATTTAAGCAAAATTGAAAGCAGTAGGCTCCGAAAAACACAATAATGACTTTAAACAAATTGCGCAAGCTAGAAACTCCATCTTTTATGACAGAAGAAAAGCTGCAGGACTTAATGCACGACATCGTATTCCTTTAACATTCACGAAAAATTTACAGGAAAATTGAAAGAAGTAGACCGAGAAAAAGACAACAATGAAATAAAAATACTTAATGATTTTAAACAAATTACACAAACTAGAGACTCCATCTTGTATGATAGAGAAAAAGCCGCAGGACTTAATGCACGACATTCTCCTGAAATAATGACAGAAGAATATTTCTTTGTCTAATAAGTCCACCTATGACATATATTACCTGAGACAGTTTCCAATGTATTCCTTAAACATTCAGGGTCTACCAACAGCCCAATCTATATTCCATACTTTTCCTTAAACAATATCGGAAAAGGGCCTCAACGAGGTGATATCCTTTTTGGGCCATTTTATTTTCAACTACCAAAATGATGACGTGAAACCCTTGAAATTTTTAGTGACTCTGCAAGAGGTCGAAACAAGTATACATGTTTTTGTTACAAAACAATAAAAAGAACTTTACTGAATCCAGATTATATTTCCGGAAATAGGGCAAAAATATGGGTCTAGCTTATTTGAAAAGCAAGAAATAAGTTCCGGTAGATTGGGTCGAAATCCTACGAGTAACTAGGAAAAATCCAACGCCATTCCAAGTTGTTGATGTCCAAAAAAACGATGTAAAGGAATGGAATGTGTTTTTAAAACAATACTATCTTTAGAAACATCGATACCCTATATATACAAAATATTATATGGATAAAATATTTTTAAGGACAGTTCTAGATTCAATCAAAAGTAGAAATAAAAAGAAGCAAGTAGCAAATGGAGAAATTGAGCTACCATAATCAGCATATAAGGGTAGCTATTATTAATTAAAGTATGACATGTTTTTTAATTTGTTTTTTAGATCTAATACTTATTAAAACAGCAAAATTTAATAATCTAATGGTTTTCAAGTGATTCTGCAAACCTATTCTATTCGGAACTACCACATCAATAACAGTTTTATTGGACATACCATATAGTTTCACTTTTTGAACGTGCTTTTTGAAGAATTTTATATTTTTCTAAGTTATACTGAAATGTTTCATTCCGTGGTTTTATTAGTAATATACGTTTTTAAAGTCGTTTTAACAGTTACGTTTCTAAAAGTACAACGCAATTATTTCAAAACTATGGGAATATGATATTTCCAGTTTTTTCTCTGCCTCCTAGGATTTTCGTCTTTAGCTAGCATGTCTACACTTGTAAAATGTAAAAAGTTCTATGAATAAATAATATGCATACTTTGTTTTAAATAAAGCTGATGTCACTCAAACAACGTTAATAATTAAACTTTGACTTGTTATAAACTTTAAATTCAGTAATTGTACTAATTAAGGAAGTATTTAATGGCGTTTGTTCAAGTTTACCCAAAGAAAATTTGAGAAGTCGATAATATGTAATATTAATCCATAATGGTTATTTTTTTTAACGAAAATAGATATTGAGCGGGCATCAGTATATATCCTTAGCGAAAAAATTCATATATATGATAAAATACTTACTTTTTTCCATTTTCCGGTGAAGTGGTATTGTTGTTCACATTCGCAGGATACATATTGGTGAAGTAAAAAAGGGCACTTTTAAAATTCCAACTGAAAATCATCTAAACTGTTGATAGAAATTCATGTAAGAAAAACGAAATATTTCATTATATCAAATGTCTATAATAGACCGAAAAGTTTTTTCTTGTTTTCAGTTCTTCATTTTCAGTAATAACTGTCCACGTTAAAATTTCGGCCGTACATGATTAAAATGAACTAAATACTTCGGAATATCAAAGCAAACAAAATACTGATCTGATGAAAAGATGCGGAGGTGATAATAAATTAAACAACATCGAGATCGACAACGTAACTACGTAATACTGGCGACTTATTCAAAAGACAAACTCATACTACTTTCAATAATGACCCTTACTGGACTCAGGAATAAAACACTAATTTATCTGTTAAAGTCAATTAGACCATAAGCTTCAACGTGTCGTGTGATATGTGCATGTGAATGAGACGCTTAGCCATTTCTGAATGTAGTAGATATATATTTGCTTCAATATGTAGATATTTTTATTTCGTTGAGATAGGTATGCCTTGCGCTTGTATATGTATACTCTGCGGCGGTTTCAATCCATGCGATTGTAATTTATGCTAAGTCGTACTAATTTGTGTACTAACAAAAAACTTTTATTCCAAGCACATAGTATTTTCCGTCTGTTTTAATTTCTAATTTAAATGCTGTGACACAGCAAAGATAATTACATTGCTGGCCGACAATTTAAAATTTTTTTTTTAATAACTGTTGTGAAAATGGGTGTACAGTTCTTACAGTCTTTAATTGAAGGCATAACCAAAAATCAAAACTTTTCACCACGTCTAGTTTTAGAGTTATAATCATACTCCGCTAGTAGATAAACAATAATATTTAAAAAAATTGTTATACAGAAGTTATAAAAAGAAATAGATAAGTACAAAAATCATGACATAACAAATTCTTCAATGTTTAATTAGTATCAAGAATTCAAAAAGACTTAATTGCACACAAAGAAAAATTGCTGATATATCAAAGTTTTGCAAAAATAGAGTTATTTCTTCCCTTTATGTTGCCTTCTTTAATGAGAAACCGGCAAAAATCTCCCATCATGACGGGATCCTACCTTGATATCGCTCCTCCATTTCTGCAATCTCTTGATGGAACCTTTCCCCCTGTTCATCACTCGCAGGAACGCGCCAAGTATCTTCGGCGCCGTCGTGCGAAATACTGATAGGCGCCTTTACCCTATATGTATTGAGCCAAAATTACCAGCTACCCTCCCACAGTTCAACATTGAAATTTATGACGAACTCTTTAGACGTTAGTACTCGTAGGTATTTTTTATTTGAGGCAAACAATAGGTTCACATACAAAAAAATATTATTAAAATTTTTATTGCACACTGAAACAACAGTAACAAAATAAAAAACAGTATTCCAAATTATCAAATAACAAAAGGTCAAATAAAATATTTTGAGAGTGCCCTTGTTTTTAAATAGATAAACGTGAAGGAAAACAACGGAAATGTCTTGGACTTTTCTAGCTTTACTTTTGGCAAATTCATTAATAAGATTTTCAATATTCAGCTGCTTTAAAAAGTCAGACTATATAGAAATGATAGCAAGATTTTCTAGCCGCTCCTGGCCCATTCTAGATCGTAAGTAATCCTTAATTAACTTTAATTTAGAAAATGATCTTTCGGCTATAGCTACAGAAATTAGTATAGTTAACAATATCGTAATGCAATTGTAATGTTTGGGAATGAGTGGGTTAAGTTATTTATTGTAATGTAATTGAGTGTTTCTACTACAGACGTCACATTTTTGTCGCAATTTTGCAGAAATTGCAATTCATGTAAGAGTTCTGTTCCGTCTATATCTTTTTCGTTTCGATTTTTGTCAGTTAAAGCTTCTTCAAGTTTTTTACAAAAATTAAATTGTTCTTGGTCAGAATACTTGCCAAAATCCTCAATATTCCACAAAAATTTGAAAACATCAAAATGAGAGGATAGCAGTTCAAATCTTTCATTTACAGATGAAAGAGTAATGTCTAGCATTCCAAAAAAACAATTGACTTTGAATTTTAATTCTTGGTTTTCAATTGGCTGATCTTCACTTTCGTAGAAAATTGTTTTTTTATTTTTCGTGGCCTTAAAATTTCTGAACATTTGATTATCGCATCTACTTCCAAGCAAGATGCTAATTCTTTGGCATCTACGAGCAAGTCACTGAAGCCTTTATCTGATCGATATTCCTTTAAAAAGGTATTTAGGTTGTTCAAACTTTCGCAAGCCTGTGAAATATGGAATTTTTTAGTAACTTTACTTAGTATCTTGTACCACAACACTAACATACATACAAACTCATAATTTTTAATTTTTTTAACTATAGAAATAGCCAGATGTTTTGTAGTGTTATCAAAATTATTTCCAGACAAAACTTCATAAAAAGCATAGTAAATTTCGCCTAACTGGAGTCTTAGAGGGGTTACTGCATCAATTCTGCTAGACCATCTGGTTTCTGATAAAGGTTTTAACGTTAAGTTTCAAATGTTACTTTTCAAAACAGACCACCGATTGGTTGAAGCAGAAAAAAAATTATATACCTCTTGAACAGTTGAGAAAAAATGTATACTAAACATATTGGATTTCACAGCGTCGTTTATGACAAGGTTTAAACTGTGATTACAGCAAGGTACAAATATTGCTCGTGAATTAATGTCTAAAATTCTTTTTTGTACACCTTGATGTTTACCCTTCATATTCGCACCATTGTCGTATCCTTGTCCGCGTATGTTATAAATATCTAAACCATAATTTTCTAAAGTTTTCAGTAAAAAGTTGGTTAAACCTTCACCTGTTGTATCATTTACAGGACGGAATGTTAAAAAACGTTCTTCGACACTAAATTCATTGTTTTTTAAATTAACGTATCTTACGCAAACAGAAATTTGCTCCTGGTGGCTCACATCGGGAGTATAATCAAGTAATATAGAAAAATACTTGGCTTTTTTAACTTCATTTAAAATTTTGTTTCTTATATTATCACCTATTAATTTAATCGTTTCGTTTTGAATTTTATCTCCAAGATAAAATGGCATATTTCTTTGAGATCTATTAATATGTACCTACAGACATCACTGGGTCAAATTTTGCTATCATTTCTATACATTTCAAAAAATTTCCATTATTTCTTTGAAATAATTTATTATTAGGACCACGAAAAGCCAAGTTTTGTTCAGCCAAAAATTGAATTGTATAAATCAATGTATAAATCAATGACACTGCGCTAGTGTTTAGTTTCACATTTTAATAAAATTCGCATTTCGGAATCTACGGTTCGATTAGTTTTTTTTTAATCTTTTTAATAAATCTGACCAAGAACGTAAATTTTGAAAGTGAGATTTACTTTTTTCGTGAATTTTCAAATGTTCGCTTAAGTGATGCCAATCATTGAAACCGTCTTGGTTACTTAATCTTAATTTAGTATTTTTAGTCAATGGATTATTGGTGTCACTGAATATTTTACAACAAAAACAGAAAACTACATTTTTCTTAATAGAATATAGTAACCAATCTCGCTGAACCTTTTCACCATTTGACAAAATTCGAGTGAAAGATATATCAGAAAACTTACGTCCATTTTTGTATTTAGGATACATAGTTTTATTTTGATAATACATAGGACCTTTTTGGACTAGTTCTTGCACCTGGGTTGGAGATAATATACTCGGCCAAAGACCTGGATCGTTAGAGAGGGGCGAATACGCGTCTTCGGATGATTCGTCTTGCTTACTCGAACATGATGGTACCGACTGAAACGTATCAGAACCTGAATCTATCGGATCCTCATCCTCATTGGCTTGCTTCTCTAATTCTGATGGTAACTTTGATGGTGATGGAAATGGAAAACCACTGTTACAGTTGAAAATGTGTGAGCTTCCGAAAAAAGTTGGTAACTTTTAAATTGCTCTTCTCCAAGTCTTCCTCCCGTTTTCGCTTGTTAAGCAAGTTTTGATAACCAGATAATTTCTTTTTTTCTTCTCTGGCCATCTAAATAAAAGCACTAAGAATTAGGAAACACAAAGTTTTGTTTGTTTTATATAAAAAATTTTTCAAAAAAATTCGAAATTTTAAATTTTGTAATTACTGTAATGCCAAATTTTGTTAAGTTAAATATTTATAGAAATTAGGTAAACTGAATGTATAGTTAAAACTATGTAAGTTTTTTAAAGTTGAATAAAGCATTATTATAATTATTATTACTATATAAAGCTGAATTCACTTAATCACTTACCTTATTTTTTAATTATTTTTCACAATCACTATATTATCAAATCAGGACTTACTACATATATATATTTGGTACGCTCATACGGCTCACGCGCCTACGACAACGATAAGTTAATAAACCTGCATCGACTGCGAAAGCGTTTAAATACACCCAAAATTTTGCAAGTTTAAACCTGCAGCCAGATTCTGTAAGCTCGATATCGACCATATTCGACCATATACATAATACCTACTAATACACGGCGCACTTGTTATATGTATATGCAATGGTTCTTGAACGAAACCGAAAAAAGTCTGTATTCATTTAATAAAATTATTACAGTATATGATTATTAGCTTCTATTAAAATGCTTAAGATACCCCTTTCACCTTTTTTAATTGTTAAATAATATTAATTAAGTTAAATTTATACAAAAAACAGTGTAGATGCAAATATCAAGAACACTCTTTCAAGTAACAATAAAATTATTGCTGTCAATGCTAAAATAATTGTAATAATTGTTTTAGGTAAATTTGTTGATTTGTTGTAAACTTTCAAAAAAATTTCTTAATATTTTTAAAATTTAACTTATCACAAGTGGCCTTGGCGCCTTTAAGGCCTTGGCGCCGTTGTGCGCTGCACGACCTTGCCCATATGGACGGCGCGTCCCTGATCACTCGTCTTTCCTAAATTAGCGGGAAGAAATCCAAATATGAAAGCAAAAAATGAAGTTTGAGCGAAATTTTTGTAGTTTTCACTCTTTTGATTTCCCAGAAAATATTTGCAAATATTTTAAAAAGAAGTCCATGCTGCCAGCTCTAAATCATTCATGGTACGTTCAAACTTTTTATCTTTGAACAGCTTCCTAATTTGTGGACCAACAAATATTTCTTCACGAACTTTCGAGTCCGACAGCTTTGGAAACTTATCCCTTAAGTATTTAAAACAGTTGCCTTCTTTTACTTTCTTATACGTAGTATAAGTATTATGATGATGAAAATTTTCGACTTTGAGATTTTTGCAGATGTTTACGTTTTGAAGTCCCCTGATACCAAAAGATTTACAATTTTTAGCAGAATAATCAGAAGTTTAGTGAACTATGGAAGCTTCGAACAAAAAAGATCTATCAAGTTAACAATGCTGATATACTTCAAAATAATGTTTTACAATATGTTATGAACAATCCAAGTACATCAGTACGTCGAGTAGCTCGAGAAACTGGAATTTCGAAATCTAGTGTTTACAGAGCGTTGAGAAAAAACAAATACCGCAATATTGGTTTTTTCAAAATATTTCAAAATTGTAAAAAGTCCGAATGAATTTGAAATGAGATTTGTTGCGAGCATTGAATTCTGCAAAACATTCCCCATTTAACCGTTCCTCTATGTCTTCTAATAACCGATATACCAATGGTGAGCATCGAAATCTGGACACACTGTATAAATTGAACTGGTCTTGTATCTTAGCCAAGACCAGTCAAATATATATAAAATAATTGAAGCGTGCCCGGTTCAAATAGGCCAAGTGCCAAAAATTACATTTCTGAGCTTTTGCTTTAGAAACATTCTATATACCAACGGACATGTCCTGTAAAGATGCCGACTCCCAATGTAATTTCTTTATAGTTTAAAAATCATGTCATAGATGGCAGTATGTGTATGTGCCAGGTTAATTCTCTCAGAACAAGCTAAGTGCCAATTGTCAGATCAGCTTTTCTAACCCTATTTTAACGAATGTTTGCGCGTGTTTCTGCAAGTGACTTTGTGCCTCATATAAAGTGATAATCAATGGATAATAAGAAACAAAAAATCCGTGGACGACAGAGGGAAGTACAAAGCAAGCTAAGGATATCAGGGAAGGATTATGCAACGAGAAGTAACAAAATTGTCTCCAAAAAAGCGGAACCAAAAAAAAGGTTAGAGAGTCTTTAATAATAATTTTCAGTTTCATTACTAAACAATATTTTTTTAGTTGTCCTGTAAATGCTATTTCTCATGTAAAAATCTTTCTTATGAAAGAAGACTAGAGTTATTTAAAAAGTTCTATGATGAAACCGCACCTATTCAAGGCACCTACCTGATGAATTTGATTAGTGTGTTACCAATAAAAAGACGACGCCATGGAAATTATAATGACCCATCAGAAAGTTATCGCCAGGGCACTATGGCCTACACAGTTCCAGATGGAACTGGTCGGATGGTTCGAGTTTGTAAATCAACGTTTATGGACATTTTTGCGGTATCAAAAATGAAACTTCAAACAATAATAAGAAAAAAGAAAAGCGGAGAAACTTCCTTTACTGATAAACGAACATGTCATAAGTTGAAAAAGTTTACTACAGAAGACAAGAACATGGTGAAGCAACACATATTGTCTATTCCTCGCCAAGAAAGTCATTATTCAAGGTCACACACTTCTAAAGAGTATTTAAGCCCAGATCTAAATATTCATCGTTTATTTAGAGCTTTTGCTGAAAAATATCCGGAAACCAATATTTCGTATAAGTTTTACAGCCGAGTTTTTAGAGAACACTTTCCAAATTTGAAATTTCACCTCCCCAGAAGCGACACTTGCCGAGTGTGTGATAGACTCACTTGTGAGGCTAGAGCTGAGTTACAGAGCAGTACTATTGCAAAACAGAAGCTAGAGCTGCACCACCGCAAAGCTGAAAGTGCTTTTAAGCTGATGAAAAAAGACACTACAGATGCACAGTTGCCTGGCAGTCGTATGTGTTGCTTGAGCGTATACTTACAACAAGTCCTTTTCGTACCTACACTAACGCACAGTGATATGTTTTACTTAAGTCAGCTCAATTGCTATAATCTAGGAATCCACTACAACAATACAAATACTGGGTATATGAATCTATGGAATGAAGGAGTAGCAGGCAGAGGAGGAAACGAAGTTGCCTCTTGTATATTGCGGTTTCTGAATAGTAGTGTGGTCAAAGACAAACACGTTATTATTTGGACAGACAACTGCGCTGGCCAAAATAAAAATAAAATAATGCTTTTTCTATATATGTATATATTTGCAGGCCCATGGGGTATTTGATGTTATAGAACACAAATTCCTCATAACTGGTCACAGCTTTATGACTTGCGATCGCGATTTTGCACATATCGAAAAGAGAAAAAGGGTCATGAAGGCTATGATTCCTGAAGATCTACACAATGTTATTAAATCCACAGTTTATTACCCCCTTTCGAAATTTTTGACATGGAAAAGCATGGATTCTGGAATATAAAGGAGGCAGCAGAAGCTTTGATTGATATCAAAAATTTAAATATTAGCAAGGCAGTCATGCTTCGTGTAGAGCGAGAAAACCCTTGCACTGTTAAAGTCAAAGAAACTTTTAGTGAATTTGAGCCTTGGAGGGATGTTAATGTTTTGAAAAAGCGTAAATCTATTTCAGACGTGAAGAGCACATATCTACTGCTTTTGCCGCCGGATAACAAAATAACAGACAACAAAAAAAAATCATTAGTATCAATGATTAACTTTCTGGAAAAGGAAGAACACAAAGAACACTACAGAAACCTATTACACATTTAAATACTCTTGTAATGTTTACTTCTGTTGTTTTTTGTAAACGATGTTTAATACACATTATTTACTGACTTGGTGATTATTGTTTTTAACTTTCTATAAGTTTTTATAACGTTATCGCTGGACATAGAGACATATCTTTTTAATATGGTACTTCGATTGTTTCTAAATTTAAAAAAAATATATTTTAATATCTCTTTTTCAAACTAAAGTATTTTAATATTGACTTGATACAACACATCTATAAACCTAGTCCAATGCTTAGCTTAATCCAGAATAGTTATTTATTAACGCCAATCAACGCAACATGCAATAATAATCGTTTTTTGATAATATCTCGTTTTTATACTTTTGGCACTTGGCCTATTTGAACCGGGCACGCTTCAATTATTTAGGTCTAGTTTCATAACTAGGCACTTTCGTTCATTTTTAAAGTTCACTTAGGGACGAACCCTCGTACATGATAGTAATTTTATTTATTATTAATCTCCACAAGCAAATGATGTCAACATCATTACTTACACACAGTCTCATCACCTATAATAAAAATATCAAACAGGTATATCTTGTCCATAAATTTATTTGTAATGGCTATAAGAAACACACATCTTCACAGAATGTCTATGAATACATATATGATGTAGGTCTAATCTAAAGTATATAGAAGATTACAGCGCAGTCTTATATTTAGGAAACTCATACTATTGTCATCCTTTTAGTATGCTTAAAAATCTAGATATTTTTGTTGCCTTTTTTTGTTTTTTGATTACTTAGGACAAATGTCTCGGTTCGCTTAATTATGAAGCTTTTAAAATATTTCGCGGCGCACAGTTTGGGAACCACCGGAACAGGGATTTCGAACAGACGGAGAGCCAGAAATGACAGGGGAGAAAACAGGTTTGACGGGATTGTTAAAAACAAATGACTTAACGTGTTCTATGTTCCAGTGTCTTATACACTAGGATGACTTATATGGGAAATCGATGAAGAAGACTAAAGTTTTTAAATGTGTGGTAAACATTATTAATACGTTAAGCGGTGGAAGTCGATCCCTTTCACGTAGACAACTAAGTTTTGCTGGAATTTGAGGAAGAATGTGGAGATTTGCTGCTATACAACTATGTAAGGTGGCTGAATGCAGGAAAGTGCCTTGAACGGTTTTTTTTGTCATTCGCAAGCTGATTCCTAAATTCCTTAATAATTTTGTCTCGTCTGATATCACATAACTAGAAAAAAGAATTCAAAGCCCAGAATTTTTGAAGCAATTAGCTTTCCTGACAGACATTACAAATCACATTGACACCTTAAAGATGAGTCTCCAAGGAAGAAACCAGGTGGTATCAGATATAGTGTGAAGTGTAAGTGGATTTCGAAATATGTTAAACATTTTCAAAGATTTTTTGGAGAAAATGAACTGACATATTTTCCTCGGTGCCTGTAATTAGCGGTGGAGAGATACCAGAAAAATACACTTTTTAGATATATGCTGCATGACATGGAAAGTGCAACACCAAGAATGGGTGCGAATTTTTTGACCAAACTTGGTAGAAACGTATAACTAGTCAAAAGCAATAATTGATTAAAATTTTGTTGCGATAGATCAAGTGGTCATGACACATCTGACACTTCATTCAGTTTTCGCTGACATTAATGTGTGGTGTATTAATTGTTTGTTTGAAATTAATTTCAACGGTTTTGTCTTATTATACCTTTGTTTAACGTGTTTAAAGAGTTTTATTATGCCTAGAGTGCGGCAACGTGGAAATTATCGCCAATTAAGCGAATTCGACAGAGGTCGAATTGTTGGTTTGCGAGAAGGTGGTTTTTCATACAGGGAAATTGCAAATCGCCTTAACCGGAACCAATCCACCATTATGCGCTGTTATCAATCATGGACTAGGGAAGGTCAAGAAAGACGCCAAAGAGGAACCGGAGGCCGAAGAAGAACTAATGAGATACAGGACCGCCGCCTTCGCTTAAAGGCACTAAGAGACAGGTTTTCCAGTACCAGATCAATTGCTGACGTGTGGTTAGGTAATATTGGTCGTCCTGTAACCCTTCGAACCGTTTATCGTCGAATTAGGGGTTTCGGCAACCTTATCGTCCACATCTTGTGTTACCACTTACGGCTCAATACCGACAGCAACGTTTGGAGTGGTGTAGATTGCGACTGCACTGGAACGTGGAGTGGCACAGGGTGGTATTCAGTGATGAATCTCGATTTTGTCTAGGGATGCATGATGGCCGTATGAGGGTCAGACGAAGACGTGGGGAACGTCGTGATATTCAGTTTTCCGTTGAAAGGCATGTGCATCGAGCAGTGGGTGTTATGGTATGGGGTGCTATAGCATATGGGAGTAGGTCTCAATTAGTGTTCATCCAAACCATCATGAACGCCGAGCGTTACATTGATGAGGTGGTAGAACCCCATATCTACCATATCTTCAAACGCTCGAAGACCCACTTTTCCAGCAGGATAATGCCCCTCCCCACGTAGCGAGAATTTCTATAAATCGCTTGGAAGAGGCTCATGTCAATATCTTGCCATGGCCACCCAAATCCCCCGACCTCTCGCCAATAGAACATGTGTGGGACATTATGGGACGAAAACTTATGAATTTAGCCAATCCCCCGCAGACACTAATAGCTCTCCGGCATGAATTACAGGTTGCTTGGGACACCATACCCTAAGAGGATATCGACCATCTAGTCGAATCAATGCCACGAAGAGTGAGGGAGTGTGACACTAATAGGGGCGGTTCAACACATTATTAATAAAAATTATGTTAAATTGTGTTAGTCTTTTGTTTTTTTTCTTTGAAATTTTAATCAATTATTGCCTTTGACTAGTTATACGTTTCTACCAAGTTTGGTCAAAAAATCCGCACCCCTTCTTGGTGTTGCAGTTTCCATGTCATGCAGTATATACATTAAACATATGATTGAGGAAAAACTCAAGGAAACTGAAACACAAAACAAGTAGACCCCAATTTTACATGAATCCTCTTGGTGCTACAATCGAGGAACAAAACTCGCACCTCGTTGTGGAATTTACAAGCCTGTACCTGGCTACAAGACAGTCAATAAAAAGGATTACTTTTCTTCTATCTGACGAGAGATACCCAGACTTGAGACAAGTTGGACTAAAAATGATTTATGTGAAAGTGCTCTTCTGTGAAATTCATTAAAGGAAGAGAAGTCGACTTTGCTGCATCTTTTAAGATCAGCAACAATAGGACTGGAGATGGACATTGATTCATGGGCAGCTGAGAGACCACAGTACTCCCACTAAATTTATTTTTTATAATTTCACTCTTTTATGCAATAAATCATTTGTGACCCTGCATAAAAAAACCCACCTAGTGTGTCAAATTTCATGAATTCACTTTTATTTGGATTTGCATGTAAAAAACCTTCAATTTTCATATGAAACCGCTCGCAAGTCTCAAAACGATCGGAAACAAATGTAAAAATGCAATTATATAAAACAGTAAAAACCCACTTAGTCTTTGAAATTTTTTTTCTATCCAATTTTAAATGTTTTTATTAATGTATTAAATTATTAAATAATTATTTCTATCTCAATATACAGTGTGAGTCAACTACGCGGGTATGGCCGATTGTGCCTTTACGAGTAAAGATATTTCGAAGCGGTTTTTTTCTTGTGGTAGCTGTTCATTAGGGGCACATTTTAAAATATTTTGTATTACACAGAGTGTTCTATAACTTGGTGGCTAACCATAGTTAGAGTTTTTTAAATGGAACACCCTATATATTACTGCATTTTTGAATTCCCCGTATAATTTTTAGTCAAAAAGTTATAAGATAGTATCGGCCTAAAGTGTAAAGTTTTTGACTTATTCCCATTTTACTGAAAATTCAATGTTTGTATAAAATTATATTTCCCGAAAACGACGTATTAGATGGACAAAATTTTTTGCAGTATTGTTTACAATAAGAGGTCCTAATAGAAGCATGTTTTATTTTTTTACAGTTAGTAACTGCATGTGCAGGAAACTGGATTAAAATTAGATGACACGTTTTCGTATAAAAGTCAATTTTTTTAAATGGAACACCCTGTATATCAGTTCATTTTTGAATTATTTTTTAAATTTCATGTCAGAAACATGTAAAACGTTAATACTTTAAAAGTGACTATTACAGAGTTATTGTCGTTTTTTGATATGCTTTTGTTAGTTTTTGCAAAAAAGTCAATTTTTTCAAATAGAACAGCCTGTATATTATTTCATTTTTGAATTTCTTATTAAATTTCACATCAAAAACATGTCAGACGTTAATACTATAAAAGTGACTATTACTGAGCTATTGTCTTTTTGTGATACAATTTTGTCAGTACTATACTATATTAATTAAACCACAAAACTGACAAAATTATATTAAAAAGAGACAATAGCTCAGTAATAGTCACTTTTAAAGTATTAACTTCTTAGATATTTTTGATGTGAAATTTAATAAGAAATTCAAAAATGAAATAATATACAGGTTGTTCCATTTGAAAAAATTGACTTTTTTGCAAAAACTAACAAAAGCATATCAAAAAACGACAATAACTCTGTAATAGCCACTTTTACTTATTAACGTGTTACATGTTTTTGATGTGAAATTTAATAAACAATTCAAAAATGAACTGATATACAGGGTGTTCCATTTAAAAAAATTAACTTTTATACAAAAACGTGTCATCTAATTTTAATCCAGTTTCCTGCACATGCAGTTAGTAATTGTAAAAAAATAAAACATGCTTCTATTAGGATCTCTTATTGTAAACAATATTGCAAAAAATTTTGTCCATCTAATCCGTCGTTTTCGAGAAATATAATTTTATACAAACATTGAATTTTTCAGAAAAATGGGAATAAGTCAAAAACTTTACACTTTAGGCCTATACTATCTTATAACTTTTTGACTAAAAATTATACGGGGAATTCAAAAATGCAATAATATATAGGGTGTTCCATTTAAAAAACTATAACTATGGTTAGCCACCAAGTTATGGAACACTCTGTATAATACAAAATATTTTTAAAATGTGCCCCTAATGAACAGCTACCACAAGAAAAAAAACCGCTTCGAAATATCTTTACTCGTAAAGGCACAATCGGCCTTACCCGCGTAGTTGACTCAGCCTGTATATGCAAAACAATTTATTCTTTTCTTTTTTTTAATTATCTCAAGAACTTAGTACCTATGTACTTAAAAAAAATAAATGAAAACTCAATTTTTTTAAAAATATTTTAATTATGTTCTTCGGAGTAGAATGGGCTTGCAGCTTCATAATGCTAGATTCAGAAGAACAGGTTGGTATAGTACGTTTCCTACACTTCGTTTCCTATATAAGTAAAGAAATTTATTGAATTTTTTATGTCTATGTTGGATTCAAAAGTCAAAATTACAGGTTTTCAACACTTACATTTGTCTTCTTGGATTCAGAAGAACAGGAAGAAATAACATGTTTCTTTTTCTTTGTTGTCTAAATAAAGAAATTTCAATTAAAATTTTTTACATCAATTTGTTCAAAATTACAGGTTTTTCAAAACCTACATTTGTCTCCTTTGGAATTACGGTTTTTTCAATATCCTTTGATACCTAGACAAAATATCAATTTCCAATTTATTAAAATTACAAAATTTATAATTATAAAATCTTGAACATACGGCTATCTTGTCCTTTTGGTTTTGGTAGCATCGGTTTTGGGGCTAATTTATCCGCTTCTTTAGGATCAGAGCATAATGAACGAATTTCATTAAACAAATACCACTGTCTTTCGATAGATAATCCAAGAGGTTTGATCACGTCAGGTGTTGCATCTTGTGGTATTTCTGAGATCCGGAAAAAGAAAACTTCTTCCTCAGTACCCTCGTATTTTTTGCATCTTATCTTATCCTTTTGATCAAATGTAAAATGGTGAAACTTTGTAATTCCTGAAATGATGACAATTATTAATAAAAAGGTGAATTATTACTCAAAGTCATCCGTATTCTTACCTGGTAAAGTACGATAAGAATCCTTGAGAAAATTATCCCAATCGCGCCAGTCAATATCCTCAGCACGAACGCTCACATTCAGTCCTTTAATAGATGATTCATCAACGCATCGAACGATATCATCAAAACAGTCGACATTACTTCTTGAGTACTTCATTTTAATGAGTCCGAACATCCAGTCCGGACCAAATTTTGTATGGCCGCTAATCAAGAAGTTCAAGGATATTGTTTTATTCAAATTTGTTCGAACACGCCAAGATAAATATCGTAACATAGCGTTATTTTTATTTTGAGAGACACAATTGTCTGCAAAAGCTATAATATGGTTAGCTGGGGTTTTTTCGAGGTAATAATCTAACATGCTAATCACCGTATTTGGTCCTTTTCCGACAGAACAGCTTTCATCCACCAAAAAGTTGGTTTGAATTTTAGACTTCTCATTTAATATTCCGAAAATACTGGATTTACGAGCACTTTTAAAATGGCGGCATCTGTAGTTTGTTGAGATGCTGGATATGCTACGTTCTAGGCGTAATCAAAAGAAATAAGCATAGCATTATTTGTATTATCTGTAATGCATTTTGTATAAAACGCTCGCTGATCTTTAGCTGTTCTCAAGTGGGAAAGCGCGATGTTCAGTCGTTCTTCTCTCTCGTCTGAGTTTTTCGCTTCAGAAATTTGATCGGTATTTTCTTTGCAAGTATTGCATAAGTCATCAGCGGATTTCATGGTCTGTATAAATAGACAACATTCATTCCATAAATAGTTGAAACATCGTTCACCAATCAGTTTTTTTTTCTTATCATTGCAAGCTTCAATATAACGGCGGTAAATGGATATTTTTGTATCAGATGATGGGAGTTTCATTACTTTGAAGTTTTTAAATTGAGGAAGCCTTCCAGGAAGAGGTATAGCATGATGATCAGCGTAGCTTTTTATGAATTGGACGACTGATTCGCGTAGTTCTTTAGTATACCCACTTTTACATTTCGGTATTTTATTTGTCAGTCCATGAACTCTTGGCTGTAACTTACTTTTATCAAAATGAGATACCAGATTTCTGTATCTGTCAATACCAACATCATAGATGAAGAGGTACATTGTACGACAAATAGAAATTCCATGGAACATATAAATAGTATCCACACGAGTTTTATTGCAAATTCTGGAGCCATACTTTTTACGAGTTTGACTATTGTAGTACGATTAAAGAGAAATATCTTGCCAATGAGAGTTCAGATGTGATAGTACAATCAAATCTTGCTCGTGTTTTGAAAACTCACGGAACTGATCGCGGCAATGACAAGTTAACTCACGTGGTATAATTTCATTACATTTGTTTTTACAAGATTTTGCTTCTGGCTCATAAAAAGATTCGATTACTTCATACTCGTGTAAATCGAATGCCGAATGTTCCAAGAAACTATCGTTCGTTGAAGGAGCTGAAGAAATTCTCAAAATGGAATCATCTATTTCTTCTGTACAGTCGTCTGAATTGTCCGTTTCATCATTTGTATCGTATGGCTCGTCTGCAGTTCGTGTCGGTGAATGCGATGGCTATAAATCATAACGTTCAATATCAAATACATTGCACAGTTGATCAAATTCATCACACTCGCGAGACATTTTTACAATAATTAAAACAAACTCGGAGTTCTAGCACTAAATGATAAAACAAACATTGAAATCAATCAAAACAAACAAATCAAAACAAACATTCAACAATGAAATGAGAACGCCCACAGCATGAAAATGCAACATAGAGAGGGACACTTAAATTGCGTTTTGGCACACTAGGTGGGTTTTCTTATGCAGGGTCACATTTATTGTTTTATAAAATATTATTATTATATACTAGCTGTTGTTCTATCGATTCCGGTAGGTGGCGAGATTAGTATTCAACCAAAATAGCGACAGATTTTGTGATTTTCTTTTTTGTCACAATACCAATATACAAGCTGTTTGATTAAAAAACGCCCCATCTCGTAACTTCTATATTTATTATCCGATTTTAATTAATTGAAAAAAGGTATAGAAATGGTTTGACAAACTCTATAAACTGGCCGTAATCCCTATTTTTTTTCATCGCTGTCTTGAATACGTAACGATAGTCAACTTTTTGAAGTCAAAACTTCTATGGGCGCGCGTTGATGCATTGATTGTTGGGCACTGAACTAGACTGGGCCGTCACGCTCGGAATGTTACGTAGTTCAGGTAAAGTCGGCTCGACGCTCAGCTTTGTATTATAATACTAACTAGCGGTATTTAATTTCCATTAAATTGAAATTTAGAATAAATACGTGAAATATTGTATTTTTATTTTCTGAAAAATTCTTGTCCGCGTGCAGATGCGAACCCGAGCTGCCCAGGTATAAGGCCGGCACGTTACCGTTAGACCATCGCGGGTACTCGTATGAGAATTATAATATTTGTATATATACATGCGTACGTATGAATTTTTGAAGTGAAAACTTGATCAGACCGAGCGAAATGTACTAGAATAATGTATACACAATAATAATAAATATATATATTTTAAATGTAATATAGAACGAAAATGGAAAATGTAAATGAATATAGAACGAAAAAAAAAGTTGTATTTCGTATTATTAACCTCGCATTGATGAAGTTTTCACTTCTGCCGTATGGTCTTAAGCACACACAAAATTATTTTTTTTCACTGGATACCTGTAGTTTTCTTACTTTAGTCTGGTAGATAATTTTTTTTCTGAATCTGGTAATGTTCACTTAGTTATCATTTGTTTGATATTTAATTTAAAAAAAATGCATATTTAGGTACCTACCTATGCCGTAAAAAACAATCAGAAAAAGATTGGCAAACGTCAGCTGGGAAGTCTGAATTTATTTAAAATATTTTTTATTTGTTACAAATTTGGAATTGATAGTTATAGCGGTTTCACCGCTATCGTGGTCACACACAGACACACTGACACACAACCACTTTTTCGGTATCAGGGGACTCGAAAATTTTCATCATCACAATACTTCCTTATACTACGTATAAAATAAAAACTACAGCTGCCATTAAAAAAAAATTGACTATCGTTACGTATTCAAGATAGCGTTGAAAAAAATTGGGATTGCCCATGTTTATAGAGTTTGTCAAACCATTTTTATACTTTTGACCCCTCGAGCCCTTATTAGTTGTAAGTTACCCCTTTGTTAGAACAATGACGATTCGGCAGCAATGTGAACGACGCCTTTTCTTCGTTTAATACTCTATTTTCAATTCCCTTTGTTTATATAATAAAGGCTATTTGCACTATGCATGTATGCAGATGATGATATAAAGTTATTGCTGTTGCAATAACAAAACCAAATTGAATTTTTCTAGATAATACGCATGTACTACATATTTATTTACTTTAATACTTGGGGGATAATAAAACTCATTGTTATCGAAAATGACAAACAGGAATTAATATTGCATAAATACGAATTAACTGTAGATAACACTTAATTCCCCGACCATGTAACAAGTTTCTATTTTTTAAAAGAAGTTAGTAATAACTCTTACAATTCATAAAAGTTAAAAATAAAATGAACAGGTGAAATGTTACATTAAAACTAGTGTTATTGTATGAAGGATATAAAGAATATTTTTTATAAGTATTCGGTAAAATTTTAAAAGTCAGCAATAACAACTAAAATAAAGCAAAATTTTATGTAAGAGTTGTCCCACTTTTACTTTCTTATACGTAGTATGAGGAAGTATTGTGATGATGAAAATTTTCGACCTCGAGATTTTTGCAGATGTCCACGTTTTGAAGTCCCCTGATACCAAAAAAGTGGTTTTTAAAAAATGTCTGTGTATCTGTCTGTGTCTGTGTCTGTGTGTGTGTGACCACGATAGCGGTAAAACCGCTACAGATATCAATTCCAAGTTTTGTGTTTACGAATATAATCTCCCTCTTGAGAACTGATTAGATTTTGAGCAAAATCAGCAGACCGGAAATAGTAGTTTACTTCAGTGAAAAAATCGAATTTTTCAAATATTTCGTGAATTACTAAGTTTAAACAAATTCTCTCTCTCTCTCTCTCTCTCTCCCCCCCTCTCTCTCTCTCTCTCTCTCTGTCTGTCTGTCTGTCTCTCTCTGTGTGTGTGTGACCACGATAGCGGCCAAACCGCTGTAGATATCAATTTTGTATTAAGTGTATAATCTCCCTCTTGAGATCTGATTAGTTTTTCAGTAAAATCGGTAGACCGGAAGTAGCAGTTTGCTTCAGCGAAAAAATCGAATTTTGCCAATATTTCGTCAACTACTAAGTTTAAACAAATTTATAAAGAATTCATATATACTTAAAATTAAAATTGAGAATAATTTTATTTAAAAAGTTTATCGAAATTCCTACCGGAAGTAGGTGTTTTACTCTTATCGAAAATCAGTTTTTTGCGAATATTTCGCAAGTCGTGCTTTTTAGACAAGTACGTTACGGGTATAAAAGTATTTAGAACATAATTTTCAATATCTTCTGTATAAAAAAAAATTCAAAATTCGGACCGGAAGTGCCACTTTTACTCTTATTGAATAGCGATTTTTTGCAAATATGTCGTAAGTTATGCATTCTATATATATTTATCAAGAGTACAAAAGTATTTAGAACTGGATTTGCAATATTTTTTGTATATATGAAATTTCAAAATTCGGACCGGAAGTAGCACTTTTACTCTTAGCGAGGAGCACTTTTTTGATAATATCTTGCAAAGTATGCATTCTATAGCGATTTATTAAGACAATGAAAGTACTTAGAATAGGATTTTAAATAAGCTTTGTATTAAAAAAAATTCTTAAAATTGTACAGTTTGAAACGCTCATACGTATAAGAAAGTCGTGTGGTGGCCACACCTCATTTTTTCTGTCGGTAACTGTACTTAATATATTATCTTATACGAAGTTAACTTAGAATATGTTGAGCATTCCACGTCACATCCAATTTAAAAATCTACCACCATTTTTTTCAATAACGTTTTCCAGTCTTCTTGGCAAGAAATTAATTAATGAACGCCCTAAATCTTCTTTATTTGTCAGTTTCGCCCATGCTTCTACGATCTATTGCCACAATATTTCGGCGCTTTCTGGTTGAGTATTTCGTTTATTGATCATCTTAACCAAAAGCCCGCAAACATTCTCGATCGGATTTAAATCCGGACTTTTGAAAGGCCACTGCAAAACCTCGATGTTACTAGTCCCAAGCCAGGTTCTTATAATTCTAGCAGAATGAACCGGACAATTATCTTCCTGAAATATGAAGTCGGAATTGACAAAGATATGATGGATCGTTGGAAGCATGATATAATCCAGAATGTATTTGTAAGCAATCGCATTAAACCTGTTTTCAATCCGCCAACATAATCCTAAACCTTGAGAACTGATCCAAGCACATACATTAACTCCGAATCTTCCAGAATTTCTTCTAAGACGACTATATTCCTCATGGAAACGAGTTCCCCGTGGCCTAGAGACTCTGATTGATGAAGACGATTGAAAAGTCTTCTTCTCACTAAAGATAACCTGGTTCCAATAATTCAAATCATTATTAATATAATTTAAAGCATATAACAGTCATGATTGTTTCAGCTCATTAGTTAAGTACGGCTTCCTTGCAGCAACACCGCACTTTTAATCAGATTTTAATATTCTTCTACATGCGGGAAAATTTCTGTTTATTACAGAATTTCTTGTAGTTTCAAATGAACGACCTCTTATATAATCTAAAAGTTCCATATCTCCACACGGTAACCTTATATTGAGCAGCCCTGGACAAGTCTTTCTTTTTAAGGTTATTTCGTTTTCCCACCCTTTCTTAATTGCATACACTGTATTTTTATTCACGTTAAAATGCCGTGAAGTCATTCTTATCAACCAACCGTCTTCTATTTTTGAAATAATCCCCGCTTTTTAAATGTCTGTCAGTTTTCTTGGCATTTTATTATTATAAAACCGTAATACTTAAACAGACTTTTACACTATGTCATTTTTTGATGATAACATGATAGCATGAAAACCATGAAAATACTGTTCAATATATAAACCACCTTTACAATCGAAAAATAAAATTGTCCCAGATTTATTTGAACACAACTGTACAAGGCAAGCATTAGCCGAAAACCTAAAAGCAATCCATAAAGCACTAAATCCCAAAAAAGCTCCTGGTATTGAAAACATCACTAACAGATCACTACAAAACCTCCCCCAAAAGCAATAATGTCAATTCTAGCAATAGCAAACTCCGTTGTCAGACTCCAAATATTCCCAAAGATATGGAAACATGCCAAAGTAATAGTTATACCTAATCCAGGAAAACCAAAAACAATACCAAGCAGTTACAGGCCCATAAGCCTGTTACCATCCATTAGCAAAGTGATAGAAAAAATAATCCTACAGGAGATAAAGTACCACTCTGACAATCAAGACATAATACCAAAAGATCAACACGGGTTTAGAGAAGAACATTCCACGATAACACAACTTTCAAGAGTCACTGAGATTATCCAAGAAGGATTCAACAAAAATCAAGTGACAGCAGCTGTATTTCTCGACATAGCAAAGGCATTTGATAAAGTCTGGAGGCAGGGACTCATATATAAAATGATAATACACAATTACCCAACACACATCATAAAAATCACGAACAGTTTTCTCCAAGGACGCTGCTTTCAAGTTAGCATCCAGAACACACTTTCCTCAATAGAACATCCAACAGCGGGAGTCCCCCAGGGCTCATGCCTGTCACCTCACCTATATACGATTGTCGACAATAGCACTTAATGTATGTGTGTATCTCAAACACATGCATATATGCATATACGTTTTACGTATAAAGGTATATATGTAAGTCACAGTAATTATATACAATATTTACAGCCGACATATCAGTATCAAATCCTACAAGATATTTAAATACGGCCACCCTTGCAGATGATACGGCACTGCTCTCAACATCAAGATGTCCGACGAACGCGGTACAGGAACTCCAAACGCACCTAGACAACACGATAAAATGGTTCAAACAACGGAGGACAACAATAAACGAAGACAAATCCCAAGCAATAATCTTTCAAAGGAATCGGAAAACAACAGACAACGAAATAACCATCAACAACAACACTATACCATGGAGTAGAGAAATTAAATACCTGGGAATATACCTGGATATAAAGCTCAATTATCACACACACATAGCAAAAACGATAACCAAAACCAAACAAACAAGATGTCAACTATAGCCTCTTATAGGCAGAAAAAGCCAGCTGAACACGAACAACAAAATTCTACTTTACAAACAAGTATTACGTCCAATATTCACATATGAATGCCCAATATGGGTACATATGTGCAAGACCAACATCATAAAACTGCAAATAATACAAAACACCGGTCTTAGAATGATACTAAATGCTCCATGGTATATGAGAAATAATCAATTAATGAATGAAACAAATACCCCAACCATCATTCACTACATCAAGAAAAAAGCGCTTAGCTTCTATAACCAGATGGAAAACCACTCAAACCAAAATTTTAAAAGAGCACTCGCATATGATGGAAATGAAAACTTCAAACACAAAAGACCTAAAATGGTTCTACTTTAATTCTTAATCAAAATAAAGATAAACAATAGCTAATCAAATTCAACTCCAACATTCCAAGATTCACCACACTCAGATGAAGAGTAAAAGACTAAATAGTCTAACTCAAAGCCACAATAAAGAAGAAGAAGGCAAGCATTTTCTGTACCATATGAAAAAATAAATTAATCCTCTAGCAAGCCATGAATTATTTCTTCAAAATGTCATATTGGTAGTGACAAATAAAATACATGTCGTTATGTGTACTGTATTGCTTTATTCACACTGAAAAATGTTTACAATAAATCATAAAGTTTTCATTATCGAATCGTACTTTAGAAATAGTGCAAAATTAGCAATTAGAGAATGGTCCTACTCTTTGTAGCCATGTATAGAAGAATTTAGAGCAGAATTTCCAAATTTTATAGTAAAATATGACAGTTTGGGGCAATTGATTCAAGAATCACACATCACAATTCAGTAAAACAGTGTCACCTAAAAAATCTCTTCCTAAGCTTTCACAGCAAACACAAATTTCATATGCAACATGCCAGAAAATCCTTAAAAAAGATCTACATAAATTTCCATACAAATTTCATTGCGTGCAAGAAGTCTAACTAATTGATCACGCAACCCGACTTAATTACTGTCAATGGTTTTTAGGTATGATGAATAATGATGACGTTCTTGACAAATCCTTCTTCTGGGATGAAGCATGATGTCATTTATCAGGATATATAAATAAACAAAGAATGCGCATCTGGTCTAGTGAAAATCCACATGAAATTCTTGAAAGATCCTTGCATTCTCCAAAAATAAGCGTTTGGCTTGCTGTTTGTCGTGGACGGATTATTCGTCGAATATTCCTTAATAACATAAATGCGGAACAATATCGCAATAATTTATTACCGCCATTTTTAAATCAATACATGACGATGAACTCCGCGAGGGATATTTCCAACAAGATTGGATTATTGCATGAATTCTTTGATAATAGGATAGACTTTCCATCGCGATCTGCGGATTTGACTGTTACGGATTATTACATTTATCCACACCTAAAAAATAAAATATCAAATCGTCTTCATACAATTGAAGAACTTACTGAAGCAATCCAAAATGTCTGTGAGGAAGTTACACCACATAATTTAAGGAATGCCTTCAATAACATGAAACGAAGAGTGGCGTTATGTATAGAAAATGAAGGATCTCACTTTGAACATTTATTGTAGCTGTTTTTTATTAAACCTTTTATTTTTTCAAAAAAAAAACTAATATGTCAATTGCATAACCTACACTTATACTGCCAACAGATAAAATTTAAAGTAGAAATAATTTCATGGCTTGCTAGAGGATAAATTTATTTGATCATACGGTATATGCCACTATAACGAGAGCACATAGAAATTCCTTTATTCTTGATACTATTCTCGACAAGTTTTAGACCTAATTTTATTAATAATAGATTCAGCTTCTTCATACAATACTTCTGGGATTCAAACTGTTTGGCATTATTGCAATAAAAGTCTATTAGATACGCGAATTGTGTAATGCAACAGGAAGAACATTCTGTCATCATGTACCAAACCAACACCCAAGAAGCACTTCATGCGATTGAGATACCTAATGCTTTATTTAAATTATATAAATGAAAGAATTTTGATTTAAAACTCTATTATAAAGAGAAACTATTATTTTGTGTTAGTTATGGAGTTGATCTAAATAAATACCTATTCTCTGCTCCTACACACTTTGTTATTATTGCTATGGAGCTTAAATGAGATCAATACAAATTAATATAATGCGTCCAAATTATCCTAAAAATGAAGCAACAGAGATAATTGTTTGATTGTATGTCGTGATTTAATTAATTTATTGGATTTTTATTTAATATTGTGATAAAATTAATTCTATTTAACTCAAATGATTTGTATGGTACCTATATAAACGCATACTCTGATTGAAAGAATGCCAGTTTCTGTGTTATTATAACATTACAAAATGGTAATACTTAACAAAGTAAGTACATTTCCATCCATCACTAATGTTGTAAAATATGTGTAAGAAAAGTACTTGTACCTCATTTACGGAATCTGTATCAATGTATTTAGTACATTCAGCTATATACAGGGAGAGTCATTAGTAGCCGCTTCTTCGATTGCTCTTTTGTTTTAAATAAAAGAAAAAACAATTAGTGGAAGATTCATAGTTGCTTGGAACGCATATTTTAAAAATACTTTAAGCTCTGACGCACTTCCGGTTGCACCGGAAATGCATGGAATTTAGTTTTTTTAAACGACTCCCTCTATATATTTTTGGATTTTCTAGTACTGTTTTGAATTGTCTATTCAACTATTTTCTCTTTTTTAAAATTGAGCCAATTGTTTCTGAGTTATTAAGTTTTTTTGGAACTATTTGACCAAAACACGTGTTCAGAAAAAAATCGTTTTCACATTGTGTTTAAAAGTAAAAGCATTAACATTATTGGAGCTTGTAGCCAGGAAAATTCTGCATAATTTGATATAAGTTGCACTCGACAATACCTCAAAAAACTTTGTTTTTTCAAAACCTACTTCCTGAAATTTTCACATACCAAAAACTGTTTTTTTTTTTAATGGAACACCCGGTATTTTATTGTGGCATTTAGTTCCTTTTTTAATTCTCTTTCATTTTTGTTAAGAGTATCCTATACCTATCTTTTGTAATTTCTGAGATAATCAGTATAGGAGCAATCAGCTGTCAAATAAAGAACTACGAACGCTGTTCTATGCTCCCAAATATTCGTCCAATAAAGGCTGAACAACAGCGCTCGTAGTTCTCTATTTGACCGGTAATTGCTCCTATAGTGATTATTTCAGAAATTACAAAAGATAGGTATAGGACATTTTAACAAAAATGAAAGAGAATAAAAAAGGGAACAAAATGCTACAATAAAATTCTGGCTGTTCCATTTTAAAAAAAAAAAGTTTTTGCTATGTGAAAATTTCGGGAAGTAGGCTTTGAAAAAACAAAGTTTTTTGAGGTATTGTCAAGTGCAACTTATACCAAATGATGCAAAATTTTCTTGGCTACAAGCTCCAATAATGCTAATGCTTTTACTTTTAAACACAATGTGAAAACGATTTTTTTCTGAACACGTGTTTTGGTCAAGTATTTTAAAAAAAAATTAATAACTCAAAAACTATTGAGTCAATTTTGAAAAAGGAAACAGTTAAATATACAATTTAAAGCAGTACTAGAAAATCCAAAAATATATAGGGTGAGTAGTTTAAAAAAATGAAGTTCCGTGCATTGCCGGTGAAACAGAAGTGCGTCAGAGATTAAGGTATTTTTAGAATATGCCACAAGCAACCATGAATATTCCACTAATTGTTTTTTTCTATTATGTAAAACACAAAAGAGCAAAAAGCGGCTACTAGTGACACCCTGTATAGCTAATATACAAATGAAGTAGTTTGTATTAATAAAAATTTCGCTGCGTATATGTATTTTAGTTAGAAAATAAACGACATTTGTCAGAAACTTCATGCTTCGAGCGAGATAGCTAGATCAAACGCGAAACCAAGTACCGAAAATGCCCATATTAACGTTTCATATAACAGGATCTCAGAAGCGCTAGAGTTACCAGACAACTAGCGGGAACATAGTTAAAGAGGTACATACCTTAGCAGCATCATTTGATTTGCTTTAATTCCAACAATAACTAAAAACAAATTAAATATCGTCAAAATTTTATTTAGGAATGTTTTCTTTTTACTAGTATAATTCGTTTCAACTTATTTTAATCTCACTAAATAGTTTATAGTATCCCCTGGTGTGAGAGTACATTAAGCTAACGATAATGTAAATGAGATTCAGGTATATACTAAGTTTCGTCTATGAAACAAATAAACCGCCCCTCATCTCGCAATTTGTTCATGTTAATTATATATTTTTGTTGCAATTTTTGTATTCTCGGTGACTCCATTATAACACGTCGTTTGTGTATTGTCCCAAATCGGAAACTATTTTGTTTTAAGAGGGGCGTTTACCAACAAATAGAACCTTATGCAACTTATTTCTTCTTAATTATAAACTGTCACTCGGATTTAAGTCTGCAATAGCCGACCGATTCCGATAGATTTTCGTCTTCGCTAGGACCGATAGAGATACCGTAAAGTGGGGATAGACGACGTGATAGCTTCGAAAAACCTCGTGTGAAATGTGTGTGACAATGTTTACTATTTAATGTTTTTTATCTTCAAAAATAATTACATAAATTTGATTTTTTTTATATTGTACATCAAATGTGCAGCTGGCGCCTAGAGGTTGTTTTTTTCTTCTGTGTACCAGCCTTAGTTAGTAGACATTAATCAAATGTATACATTTTTGTGGTTATTTCCAAAACACATAACTTTTTTACGAAAATAAATTTATGCAAAAACTGACCTTGACATTATAAATGTATGCCTTTTGCATCGCTAACCGAAATTTGAGATTCTGAAATTACAAAATAAATTTTAAAAACGCAAAACGGCGATGCCTTGCAGGGCCATAGTTTTCGATAGGTAAAAGCTCCTCTTCATGTTTATCATATGATTGTTCTAGAGTAGGCTTCTGTTCGATAATTTCTTTAATTTTCTTTTCTAAGCTATTTAATGTGGCAACCTCACCCTGCCTATACATAATACATATTGTTTGTCGAATCATATCAATGTCCCAGCTTGGTACTTTCTTTACAGATCCCTTATAGCTTAATAACGTGCTGTAGCAGATATCAGTTAACATCGACGTTCTTTCTATAACGGCCATTTGTGTAACCTGCATTTTTATAAATTATTATACACGTTTTGTAAATTATTATACACATTTAACAATATTTGCTTAGCTTGAACTACTAGATGACTCTTCTTAGCGCCACTATTTAGATTGTCGTCACCGAGTCACAGTTCTCCTTAGTTATTTCATAATGCTCACCTTCTCTGGCTTCCAAGGTCTCCACATTTTCGTATAATAATAGTATATTATGCAATAAGCATTTAATGATAGCTATTAAGACACGAGTAAGGAAATTACAATACGAGGCGAAGCCGAGTATTGTAATGAATACGAATGCCTTAATAGCCATTAAACGCGAGTTACATACACTATTTTTTCTACGACCCCATAATAAAACATTATTTTTTGAACATTCCATTTCATAAATTGAGGTTAAAATTTTCCATGCACCTTTGCGAATATAACTGGTAATAAATTGTACGTGGTTACTAAGGCTCGTTCCATCATTTCTGGTGGACTCAAATTTCACATTTCACTGTCATTATCCCTCATTTTTATCGTTTATATTTTCAAAAAAGCACAAATTTTAAGTACTTACTTGTAAATTGCAGAGAACTGTCACATTTATTTAATTTGTATATCTGTCAGATATGCAGTCGCCATATTGAATATTGTTTGAATATTGAAATGTCGCATTCCTATTGGATATAAACTTGTATCGTAATGAAAAATCTGTATTCCTATTGGATATAAACTTGTATCATAATGAAAATCTGTATCGTAATGGACCACATTAAAGTACAGGTTCGGCATATCTAATGATACAATTAGAGTATAGGAGTAGAAAAAATATCTTTCAATTTATATTTTGCTTCTGACGAAAATGTAAGTGGACTGCATTACTTAAAAGTAAGAAATGTTAGTAATAGTAATGACTATTAAATTTAATTTTCAGAACTAAAATAAATAGGCAAATCAAGTTCAAGCTCTATCTTTTCTATCCCAACTTCACCGTAAGAACATGTGATAGCTACTATTGTTTTCTTTTGCTGTGATAAAATATTCTTTGTTAGGTACCTCATTACTAGGGCGCGGGCACGAACAGTTGATGACTCATCGCCCATTGGCGCACTATTGAAATGTTGTATTTTTAAAGAGGTTTTAATTTTATTTATATAATTGGATAACAAGTGACTGGTGATCTATAAAATACAAAATACATTATTATTTGTTCATTTTCTCTTCTGTAAGACTTGTTCTCTTTGAATTCAGTACATCCTTGTAGATATAAACGGCCTTTCTACATCGCAACTGGTTATAGGTGCGAACTGGGAATATTCTTTTATTTCAGCGTATTTAGCATACACAATTGCCGCAATGTTATTAAATCTGGATTTCTATTAAAAACTGCGTCTAACTTTGGCCGAAGGCCACATCCGAAGTCAAAATATGTGATTAGTTTAGGAAAATTTCCAAAGCGTTCCTGAAAGAATAACAACTGATTTTTTAAATTTGGGATTTATGTTAGTTCCTTGCACTCAGAAATACTTCGAGCATCATCATTTAAACATGTAACGAAATCTTGTAAACTATCGAAATTCTCTGCATAAAAACTATTTCTGTGTATGTTTTAGCAAAGCTAAGTGACGAACGTGCGTTATTTTGGCATTCTGTAACGATATTTTACAGACTTTGTAATAAATTTCGGAATCACTGACAATTCATTTTCATATCAGAAAAAGTAACATAAACAACGTTCTAGATCTAAATAAATGATAACGAAAAATGTACGCGTATGTTATTGAAACTAAACGAAATCCAGTGCACACTTACGTCTAGATAATTGGGAGAACTCGATTCAATAAACCGGTATTAAACAGACTATTACAAAAATTACGAAGTACGTAATTAACAGTCAAAACAATGAAAAAACGAAACTAAGTATGAATGAACATTTTTTTTCTCTTGCGAAATATAAGGTAAATATAATAAATTTTAAAAACTCCATCACGCTCCTATCTACGCCGATGAAAAAAGGATTTTACTCATAAATTCACAGATACCCACTGGGTACCCACCTAATGGCCTATTTGGTTTCTATTGATTTCTTATCTTTTATCACCACTCTCATTATAAAGACACTCTACGGAGCACAAGATAATACTGCCCATTTTACAGTAAGTTATTTTAGTGAACATATTTGACACTTAATTTTTGACAAATTTGTATTAGAGGTTACGTCTATATTTATTATTTTTGGGTCTACAGGATTTATTTACTTTTAAATACTCAACCAACTTGTATAATATTTCAACACTTCATCAAAATATTTCCAAATAGCACAGAAAAAGAACTAAATATACTCCCTAAACTCTTTCTTTCTTCCTATTATTGTCGTACATACTTCTGTGGTTTTTCGAATTTTGCTTCTTGGCACTTTCTCAACCTTTTCTCAACTTCAGGATGATAAAGAAGTGCATTATTAATAATAATAACCTTACTTCAACTCTGGTAGCATCTCTAAAACTAACCCAACTTCAGATTTATAGTTAATAGTATCAATAAATGCTGCTTTTTACTTCAACTTTTCATTAGAATTGTAAATCGGTTTTCTTTGCATTACTTACAAATATTAAAATCTTTCCAATTTTAACCAAGGAGTGTAAAATTATGATTAAGTATTTCCCGAACTATTTTCCTTGTATTTACTATATTTTGGATAATTAATTTTCATTTTCTAAGTAGGTACATACGTTCTTTCGGTGGATAAACTACAGTTTCTATTTCTAACTTTTTCCGTACACAATTTTCGTATAAATTTGAGAGTCTGCTCAATATGTTGCTGCGATGAAACGAATACGACATTTAATTGTTTAAATAACAATTGTGACGAAAAGTCTATTTTATACAAAAAAGCTTCAAATAAAATGATGAGACTAGGTACCTTTTGTTGTTTTGTTGTTTGTGATTACTAATGAAGCCAGAAAAAATGATTGAGACCTGTTTTATGGAAAATTTTTACAAAATAGTTGTGATAAGTGACAGTTGTTCTCTAGCCAATAAGATAATAAAATAAAGCAAAAATCGATTTCCTGATGTTCCAAGGTTATGCAATCTCCTTAACACAAATAACGTGTGTAGAGTTGTTATTTGTTATTGTAAATTTTGTTAAAGATATGGCAAGAACATATTACTCTTATTTAAAAATAGATTTAAACAATTTTTTTGACATTGTATGTCTCGCCAAAGAAGAATATGGCAAAGTTTTTCTTTTTGCTTTTCTGAAATCTCTATATAAAAAACCTTATTTTGGGCCAAGTATGGCATTCATACATATTTGGTAAGTATTCTGGAAAAATATGTGGCCATCCAAATTTTGAAAGGGATCTTATTTTTTTAATTTCTAATTATAAAAAGTGAACATTTCCTTAAGTTTTACAAATACCACTGCAAAGAACTTGTGAAAATTGTAGGTCAACTTTTTTTTAATAACAAAGTTGTAGTGAACAAGGCTAAACAAATAAAATAGGCATGGACTATTTCTTTGGTGGAGGTACCACATAAGACGGCAATGACATGTATGCCATTGCCGTCTTATGTGGTCGAATGTTTTAAATAAGTATGGAATAACAAACAACGCACTATGACAGCCTACAAATCACTCGTTTCTTTAAAAAAATAGTTTCTAAAATTGATTTGACGACAGAAGAAAGTGGAGTCTCACATATCAACTTGCACCTAAATACGGAAATCATATAAATAAAATTTTAATAAAACATTTGTACATCGTCAAAATTATGATCCTCAATAAACTCAATAATAATTGCTATGGGTGCATATGTACAAATAATATGACTATGTTGGATCCTTAAGACTTGTTGACGACTAAATAAGGGACTGCGAGGGTATACTACAGTATAATAAGGGACTGCGAGGGTATACTACAGTATACCCTCGCAGTCCCTTATTTAGTCGTCAACAAGTCTTAAGGGGGTCATGCTCCGTTTTTAAAAATACTCGATCACAAGAACAATAAAGTTCTGAAAGAGATAGAGAATTAGGGCTGTCATTTACCCCAGTGCATCTGACGTGCCATGCAAATTATAGTTGACGTGTTGCCAGAAAATATCGTTCGGGATAGAGATGCTATTGTTATCTGTGTCCAATGTTTACATTTCTTTGCTCGGACACAACTACACTGATATTCGGAAAGGAAAGTGTGTATTCAATCTCATAAAGCATATAATATACATTTGAATGAATAGGTAATTCATTCGGATCGAGGTCGCCACACACGTTTCTTTATAGATATAAAAAAAAATACCGATATCTAAAGATATTTGAATTTTACCACAAGCCCAGGATTTGCATCTATGTATTTCTTATATAAATAAGTTAACCCGTAATCGATGAGGTGCGATTTTTGTCACGTCGAGTGTGAGGTGGAAGCCCTCAGACTCCCGATTAAATTTATTTTTTTGATTTTAATACGAATTAGTATCTGTTTAAATTAAATATTATGGCATAGTCTGGAATCTACTTAAACTATTTATGTTTAGTCAGCTATTAATTTTATTACAAACATCTACATTTGGTGAAAAATCCCAGGAGCGTACATTAGGGATGCGCGATATATCGTTTTTAAAAAAATATCGATATTTTCTTTTCGATAATCGAGATTAAAATCGATATTTTTTTATTCAATAATATCGACTGATATCGATTTTTTATTCGATAATATCGTTTAATCAAAAATGCCATTATTCCAAATTTCATGCATTTATTTCACATTAATAGACAAAAGAACATGTTCACATTATACAGAATTTATTATCTTTTTAAGAAAAAAATGAGGTGTGGCCACCACACGACTTTCTTATACGTATGAGCGTTTCAAACTATACAATTTTAAGAATTTTTTTATACAAAAATTATTCAAAATCCTATTCTAAGTACTTTCATTCTCTTAATAAATCGCTATAGAATGCATACTTTGCAAGATATTCGAAAAAGGGTGCTACTCGCTAAGAGTATAAGTGCTACTTCCGGTCCGAATTTTGAAATTTCATATATACAAAAACTATCCAGTTCTAAATACTTTTGTACTCTTGACAAATATATATAGAATGCATAACTTATGAAATATTTGCAAAAAATCGCAATTCGGTAAGAGTAAAAGTGGTACTTCCGATCCGAATTTTGAAATTTTTTTTATACATAAGATATTTAAAATTATAATTTAAATACTTTTATACTCGTAATGTACCTGCCTAGAAAGCATGACTTGCGAGATATTCGCAAAAAACTCATTTTCGATAAGAGTAAAATACCTACTTCCGGTTGGAATTTCGAAAAACCTTTTTAAGACAATTTGTCTCAAATATAATTTTGAGTACATTTGAATTCTCTATAAATTTGTTTAAACTTTGTAATTGACGAAATATTTGCAAAATTCAATTTTTTTACTGAAGTAAACTACTACATCCAGTCTACCGATTTTACTGAAAAACTAATCAGTTCTCAAGAGGGAGATTATACACGTAAATACAAAATTTGGAATAGATATCTACAGCGGTTTGACCGCTATCGTGGTCACAGACAGACACACAAACATTTCTTAAAAACCACTTTTTTGGTATCAGGGGACTTCAAAACGTGGACATCTGCAAAAATCTCGAGGTCGAAAATTTTCGTCATCACAATACTTTCTTATACTACGTATAAGAAAGTAAAAAGTTAATAATTTGGAAAATGCTTATTGGGATGTTTACTATTTCATGTTTCATTTCATAGATTTTACATTTCGTATAGTTCGCCTTTATGGGGCGTTATCTTCCCATTAAACGTTTTTCAAATTTCCCACAGTATTATTTAGTAACTACGACATTTACATGTTAACATCCCTATTTATAATATATGAGTGGTCATTTTCAGTTTTAATGTTGATGTTACTAAATAATATTGTGGGAAATTTGAAAAATGTTTACTGGGTTAATATTTGTGTTTCTGTATTTGTTTTATACCACTTATATTTTCATTGGAATTTTTTAAATTTTGGAATAAATATATACAGGTGAGTCATTAGTAGCCGCGTCTTCGATTGGTCTTTTGTGTTTTAAATAAAAGAAAAAAACAATAAGTGGAAGATCCATGGTTGCTTGTGGCGCATATTGTAAAAATACTTTAAGCTCTGACGCACTTCCGGTTTCACCGGAAATGTACGGAACTTAAGTTTTTTAAATGACTCACCCTATATATTTTTGGAGATTCTTGTACTGCTTTAAATTGTCTGTTCAACTGTTTTTTCTGCTACATTTCCCGTTGTTGTTTGAATACATTTTTAAATGTTATTATAAAGATCAGAACTTTCCAGAATTTATTTTTAATTAAAAGTGTCACACATACATGTATCGGCCAGACATATTAAAAAATAATGACGGTATCATCTATGGTCAGAGAAACTATGTTTTCCATAATTATACAAGAAAAAAATACATAATAAATAACAATCATATTTATTTATTAACATAGGACATTGGCATTATACAAATTAATGAATAGAACAGAATAAAGTTGCAGAATTAATGACATAAAGAACTGTATATAGCAGAATATCAGAATAATATAATAAACTTGAAAAAGCTAAAAAATAGGAAATATAAGAGGATAACAAACAATACATAACGCCATAAGAAAGCCAAGACGTGACTATTTCTAGTCAGAGTAAAACTAAAATTTAAAATCACTTAAATTTTGTCCGTATAAAGTAGTTCCTTATATCTGATATATATTCTGTTATTTTTTCTACTGACGTAAATCACGAATAGGCATTTTCTTTGGATACTGGGGATCAACCAATTCAGGTAGAAAACATCTGTAAAAGAAAGTCACCAACTGCTCCTTCATATTCGCATCCCAGAAATTATCGTCCCTCATGATTTTTTGTACACTAATTCCGAAAGGTGTCCATATAACAAACAAGCAGTACTTTCTATTTGTTACATGTAGCTGGCCTTGCACTTGGAAATAATAATTGTCTTTACTTTTTAATGTTATTCGACCATCAACTATCTCCGCAAATTTAATTTTCTTCTCTCGAACGGCTTCCGTTGGTGAATACGATGCAGCTGCTGACGGGCATTTTATTTCAACAATGCCATCGTCATCTATTAAACCATCCGGCGAAGCAGCTAAAAAATTCAATTTGCCGTCAATAAAAAGACCAGATTCGTGTACACGAATTCCATAGCTTTTTTCCAATTCTTGTTCCTGTCCCCAACGTGTTGCTGCAGTCCCGAAAAATTTATTGTACAAAAGACGTTTTATCAAATTTGCGCAATGCGTCGTCTTTCGCATTTTGCATATTGCTCCAAAATTGAACGCAGTCAGTCTTACAGAGCGCTGCTGCCTCCATAATAAGTTAGTGCTTTGCCCTATAGTAGCATGTTGTAACTCGTCACTTTCAGAATCCGATTTTTCAATTGAAGTCAAAATTTCTTTTTCTTTTATATCGTACTGCTCTTTTGTTAATGTGACAACCATTTCTATTTCTGTGTCACCATAATCGCTGTCAGCAGGTACTATCGGTTCCCTTTTTTTCTTATTTTTACATGCAAATAACTTTTTACTGCATTTTTTCCAAGCTCTTACTCTTTTCCAGCTAGTCATAAACTTTTTTGTGTGTTTCCTGGACTTCTGTATACAGCTTTCTTATGAATAACGCGCGGTAAATCGCCCGGTTCCAAGTTGAATACAATTGAAGCGGCTTCGCATCGAGTTTGATATGATCGTCGTCCGCTGAAATTTACTCTTTTCCCGCCAACAAATTTTTCTGAAATCCGGCTAATGTTTATGAATTTTTTAGTACTACAACGGCATGATGTTAATAAAAGCAAGAAAATAAGTGGTAATTTAGACAAGGCATTTACCGATTTTCTAGAACGGACAATAGAAAAGTTTCTGAGAAAGAGATTACGTTAGGAGTCTTCCCAGATTTAATTTTAAATATTCATTATTTTACGATTAGAAGTAATAAAATGACTGTAAGCACTTATACAGAGAAATATACATGTTCTAATTAATTGTGCCTTTGTAAAATAAAGCAAATTGAGATTAAAACTAAACATATATACGTTTTACATAGAACATAGACTATTACTTTATAAAAACCAATAAAACAAAATAATAATGATAAACGTCCTTAACAACTATAAAAAATGGCGAACAAATTACATGAATTAAAATTATTTTTAATTCATTAACAATATTATGAGCAATACAACATGAGCGACATGCGTACATAAACCACATTGTATAAAACAATTTATCGTAATTTCGCGTTACACGCCGTTGCAAGCCGGCGACTGAATAAATTGAAGAAAACGGAGTTTTGCCAACAGGAAAATTATTTTTGCAGTGTAGATTCACCAAAATCGTTCTCCCGACCAACTGGCGGCTTGCTCTGCGATCGTCTTACGAATATTGCTTTAAGCGCCTGGAATATAGGCAATGTGTATCAAGAAACATACGTTCATATCAACGTGATTAAGACAAAACGGTTAGCTTTAATGATGTACTAAAAAGTGTATATTAAAGGTAAAAGACGCATGAAGGTACCCACAGGCAGTTTTTGCCATTAAAGACAAACATTACACCTTAAAGTATACGATAAATATAAGCATTTTTAAAATGTTATTATTCAGTAGCATTTTTTTATGTACAAATTTTTTCTTTCTTTAGGTACTTCAATTTAAGCTTAATTAACAAATTACTCCTTGTTTCAATCGATTCTATACAGGGTGTTTCATCGGTTGGGGTATCGCGAATTAAAGTGCCTAAATATAAAAATGTCGACTTCAAATTTTAACCACTTATAGAACTTTTAAACCGCTACCAGTAGGTTAGGTTGTTTTTGATAATATTATTTTATTTAATGCGTAAATAAAAAAAAACCTTCGTTCAAAAAATCAAAAGTACTCAGATTTTATTGAAATTCAGGTGTTAAAAAGATATGTCTATAAAATCAACTATGCAATTGAAAAAAAAATTAAAACTTAATCAATTATTGAATATTTTACAATAATTTCAAAATTAAAGGCAAGACGTTGAAGAATTTATGGGTTTTTTATTACAGTGTTGTGTGTTGAGTTTATAATAAATTTTTATTTATTATCCGTCATAAATTTAAAAGGACTACCTGTTTGCGGACGTTGAAGAATTTATGGGTTTTTTATTACAGTGTTGTGGGTTGAGTTTATAATAAATTTTTATTTATTATCCGTCATAAATTTAAAAGGACTACCTGTTTGCGGACAGCACAATTAGAAAGTTAAGTACCATAAATCTGTCGTAAGAAAAACGACATTATTTAATATTGACTTTATTTGACAAACGGTTTCGTTTATAAAAATTCTGATTGTGAAGTTAATATGGGTGATATTTCCACGTATCACCATTCAAATTTGAACATTTTTTGAGCACTTTTAATTTTTGATAATACGTTTTTTTTAAATTTACGCATTAATTAAAATAATATTATCAAAAACAACCTAACCTGCTGGTAGCGGTTTAAAAGCTCTATAAGTGGTTAAAATTTGAAGTCGATATTTTTATATTTAGGCACTTTAATTCGCGATACCCCAACCGATGAAACACCCTGTACAATGGTTACTACACAATATCGTCGATACGAAACGCTTGCAAATTGGCCTCAGCAATACCCCCTTAAGGATCCAACATAGTCATATTATTTGTACATATGCACCCATAGCAATTATTATTGAGTTTATTGAGGATCATAATTTTGACGATGTACAAATGTTTTATTAAAATTTTATTTATATGATTTCCGTATTTAGATGCAAGTTGATATGTGAGACTCCACTTTCTTCTGTCGTCAAATCAATTTTAGAAACTATTTTTTTAAAGAAACGAGTGATTTGTAGGCTGTCATAGTGCGTTGTTTGTTATTCCATACTTATTTAAAACATTCGACATCGGCATAATATTCAAAATATCATTACTGAATCAAGAATTTGTCAACGGACTTATTGCGACGGAAGATTTCGATTTAACCAATTAATGGGGCTTTATTTCAAATTTCTTAAATTTCATAAAATGGCAGTTACTTCACTTCAGGATTGAAGTGACAATAGGGGAAATAGTAAAATAAAATCTCCATTGAAAAAAAATTGCTAGAGAAGGGTTTAGTAAATTCATTAAAATTCATAGTCACAAAATCTGGTTAAGCTTGTCTTTGGCTGGCCAATACTAGACAATTAACTACTTTCAGATCCACTTCAATCTATTGATATTTGTACTACGTTTGGCCACTCTGTCTCATGTACATGGAAGTTATGTGCAGAAATGGGACAACACCGAAGACATGCAAAGCTTATGGAAAATATTAGAGCAGTTACCTTTTGACGAAATTAGCAGCGATGTAGACAATGTTGAAAGCGATTATTTATTAGAAGATGTGGAAGATATACATAATGTGCAACAGAAGCAAATTGATTACGAAGATGTTCTTGAAGAAAGTCCGAAGTATCAGAATAGAAGGGCAGTGGTAAGTGCAATAGAATATCGCGGTGCTTAATGTGTAAAAATACGAGTTATGGAAATAATAACCTAACATTTGTTATAGTAGATGATTTTCTATTTTTTTAACAATACTTTTACTTTAATTTTACAATACTTTGATTACACATCCATGACATATTTGCATTTGCCTCTACTCTGTTTTTTAATTCCGCGGGTCACCCTTAAATTTTAGCGCTAAAAGTGGGCAATTCGATTGTATGCGTCTTTTTTCTTCTTCTAATTATAAATAAATTAAAATTAACTGAAACTATCTCACACAATAAAAGAAAGATATACATATATTCATATATATACATGATTTATACGCGACAGCCCTATTCCTATTTTTACATTACCTATTTTTAAATTATGCAATTTGCTACAGAATGCATACATTGCAAGATATTCGAAAAAAAGGGCTACTCGCTAAGAGTAAAAGTGCTACTTCCGGTCCGAATTTTGAAATTTCATATATACAAAAAATATTGCAAATTCAGTTCTAAATACTTTTGTACTCTTGATAAATATATATAGAATGCATAAATTACGACATATTTGCAAAAAATCGCTATTCGATAAGAGTAAAAGTGGTACTTCCGGTCTGAATTTTGAAATTTTTTTATACAAAAGATATTGAAAATTATGTTTTAAATACTTTTATATTCGTAACGTACTTGTCTAAAAAGCATGACTGATTTTCTATAAGAATAAAAGACCTACTTCCGGTTGGAATTTCGAAAAACTTTTTTAAGATAATTTGTCTCAAACTTAATTTTAAGTACATATGAATTCTTTATAAATTTGTTTAAACTTAGTAGTTGACGAAATATTGGCAAAATTCTATTTTTTCACTGAAGCAAACTGCTACTTCCAGTCTACCGATTTTACTGAAAAACTAATCAGATCTCAAGAGGGAGATTATACACGTAAATACAAAATTTGGAATTGAAAGCTATTGCGGTTTGACCGCTATCGTGGTCACAGACAGAGACAGGCAGCAGACACACAGACATTTTTTAAAAACTTTTTCGGTATCAGGAGGCTTCAAAACGTGGACATCTGCAAAAATCTCGAGGTCGAACATTTTCATCATCACAATACTTCCTTATACTACGTATAAGAAAGTAAAAAGAAAACAAAAGGTATTCTACTTAAATAACACCTGTACTAGAAAGACTACTTGTATCTGCCAATACCAACACAAACAGCATATGCAAATAATATTAAATTCATTTAAAATAAACACACAATGTTAATAACTTCAGAATTAATTCAGTATCGACAAATCAGTTACAAATATTTAAATATTGCCGTTTCTATAAAATACCGTATATACATATATATTATTTGTTTTCAGGCGCCTTTCCTTACATATATAGGTAATAACAAACAACATAGGCATAAATGAGATAATAAATTAGGCTCAAAATAAATATACAATGCTATTAATATCAGACTAAATTATTATCGGCAAGTCATTTACAGATACTTAAATACTGTCGTCTCTTAGACAAACTATTATATACAGGTGTCCCAGAAATAAAAAGACGGAGTAGCAGAAATCGGAAGCTAGATTGTGTAAAAACGTACCCTCAAAATATCAAGTCTTTATTCGTGCGCAGACGCAGAAAAAAAATAATAAAGAATTCAATTGGCCTTACGCCGACCCTGAACCTGCTTCACTTTCACAATCGGTCCTTTTCAGGACCACCATATTACTTGTGTTAAAAAAAGGAGGAGAAATAGATACTTCATAATAAATATCAAACCATTAATTACTTTAATTTTACACCAGCTAGAAAAAAAGAATTACATTCTTGATATTTATTGTAATAAAGGCTAGAGAAACTAGGATTTAATGAATATTTTAAAATAATAATAATCAGCTGTTTCCGACTACAAACACATTAAAGAGCAACAACCTTCCTATTTTAAAAATAAAAACAATCTTTTATTGTCTGCAATAAAGAGTGTCGCCCATCTGGGTCAACAACCGACTACATAGCTGCGTTATCTAGACGCATCCGGCAAAAAATATGTTTTATATGAATGAGTGCAATTTAACGTTTGTTCTCGTTTTATACAAATAAAAGCGTATTTTTCTATGAATGCGTGTTCGTTTCTATTTACATATGAGCATTCTTACGTGTATTTATAAACATACATTCTGTGCCAGGTCCATAATGTAATTTTGTTATCTAAAAAACAACATAGAAAATTAAATTCTTAATTTCTTCCTTATTGCGGTATATTTGGGCCTGTTTCTGTTCGGACTTTACATACCTGTTACTTCCGTCTTTTTATTTCTGGGACAGCCTGTATATTTTTTGTCTTATATTGTCATACGATTTGATTAGGTCTCTAAATTATGACGAATTTTAAGGTTTTAGTTTATTTAGCACACACATATTAATAACTTTCATGCACCTTTTCTATTATCGTCTTCTTTCCTTCTTTCTTTTCTGGAGCAGAATATTTTCCTAGTGTCGATCCGCTTAGTGAGGGACTTCCCCCGACGGTAGAAATACTGGTATCTTCGTTAATCGCTGTAGGTCCACTTTCACGTACTTTTTTTTTCTATAAGTGAACGTAAACTATTTCAGCTTTCAATAAAAATATATATTAAATTTTGCACATTTAAGATTTATTAATGTAATTCGGGAATCTTTTATTGCTTTCACGGTTCAAGATGCTGTTCACCGCCATAGATGAAGATTTCCGGCCGACTTTATATAAATCAGGAACCTTCTATTATGTACTTTTGCGGTCCAGTATACTGTCGACTGCTTTGCTGGAAGATTCCCCGTCGACTTCCTCATATGGCTTCGTTCTCAGGGTTGTACCTCTATCCTCCTTTATTGCACCCTACAGTTCTCACATATCTGCACGTTCGAATAGTGATAAAAACAAGGCGCCACAAGTCCTACTCATAAGAGAATATACTGCGCACTTATTCTTAAATTTAATACAAATATTTTCTAACCTAAATAATGCGCAACATATACAGGAATTAGTATACATTTAAATAAAACTTAAAGAAATTAATAGTCAGTTTCTAACACACATGTCAGCAATAGTATTTTTATTCGTCTTTAAAGAATGTAAAATATTTGAATTTTTCCACGTCACATTTTTAGTCGTATATGTTATACACACTTTTGAAATTATGAAAATCGTAATAAATGATGTTTATTACACTTTACCACACAACAATTAAATTTAATTTTTATGTTTCTTAATCACTTTTCTGCGATTTTGAAATGCTAACATAACCTAAACAGAAGACGCCATCACAACAAACCTAACGACTGTCATCCATAGAATTATATAGTAGAAAGTAAATAGATGGTCGAACCAACCTCTTGTATTTTTCAATATTTATTTGAAAATTATATGCAAATCTGTAACAAAAAACGTTATAAAGTGTATATTATTTATAAATTTGTAGTTTATTTCACTGATTTTTTAACATACCTTTTAAAATTATACAGGGTATACCACGACGAGATTTCATTAGAACAATATAGAAAACTAATAAGAGTTGAATTTTGAAATTTCGCAAATATTAGTGTCGCCTTAAGCTCTTTCGATTTAAAATAGCTTTGATTTTTGCTTCTTCCGGTTACACCGGAAATGGATATCAACTTCCTTATTTTAAATGGAATACCCCATTTTTTATGATTGAATCGTATTTTCAACTTAATTTTAGGGGTAGTTTGTCTGATAAACTTTGCCTGTAAAGTTAGCCATTTTTGAAGTATTACAATTTTTGTAAAAAAATTGGCAGCTGCAGACTATTACTCATAACAACATTCCCAATAATTGAATGCACGCACATATTTAAAATTTTAGGTAATCATTTTGGAAAGTATTCTGCTTCAAATAAGGTATTACAAATTTTTCAAAATAATACAGGGTGATAAGAAAACCATGTTAAACATTTCATCCAGAAAATATCAATATCATGTTATTTTTAAATATCAACCTACATTTTTTTCACCTTCATTGGATTGCACGTTCAAAATTAGGGGCAGTATGTATTTACTTCACTATAACTAAACGTCTTAGTTTCAGAGTTATTTTGGAAAATGTATCAATTCCTTTAAAGTTTTATTTTGCATACCTAATCAGTTAGGCTATGGAAACTCATGTAAATAAATAAAAACAAAACAAGGCATCATTTAATAATGTCCTAAAACATTTAAATGAAAACTACACAATATCGAGAAGAAGTAGTCTTAATAATAGTTTCTAATAATCTTAAATAAAGTTTTCAAACACATCACCACCTCTTTGTAAACGCTTTCTCAGTCGTTTTAAAATATTCGGACGCGTGGCACGCTGAATCATGGTACCGTCTAGATTATTGAATGCGCCTCGTACTCTGACCATCATATCTTCTTTGGTGGTAGGAGGTATACTGTATACTTTATCTTTAACTTAGCCCCAAATAAAATAATCTAGGGGCGTTAAATCGGGTGATCGCGGTGGAAACCTATAAGGTCGTTTATTTCCGATCCACCTATCATAAAATATGTTGTCTAATACTTCTCCAACAGCTCTGGTACTATGTGCTGGTGCACCATCCATTTGCAACCATACACTACGAGCTTCTTCTGCGGGCAGTGTATTTAAATTTAAATTTATGACGTTTCTTAAGATGTCTATAAACCGCTCACTATTTAAATTTTCTTGATAAAAATGCAAAGCAAATATTTTGTCATGTTTAATAGCACAAAATACATTAAAATTTCAAGACTCTTGGAAACGTCGTTGCCTAACAACTCGAGGATTATCTTCGGACCAAAAATGACTATTGTGTCGATTAGATATTCCATTTCTACAGAACTTTGCTTCATCTGTCCATATAAGGTTTTTTGTGAAATCGTCGTCTTCTTGTGATTTCATTAAAAACCACTCACAATACTGCGCTCTTGTTACAAAATCAGCTTCATTAATATGTTGAACAGGTTGACATTTGTAAGCATGCCACTTGTTCTATTTCAAAATTCGATGTATACTCATTCTGGATGCACCTACTTCAGCTTCTGCATCCATTAGAGAATTAATAGGATGTGCTGTAAAGTAAGCAAGTGCTGTTACCTCCACATTTTCACTATCAACAACAGGATTTTTTTTGATTGTTTTGGGCAAGAATGATCCGAAGGAAATGCAATTTTTTAAAAGATTGCGTAAGATACTCTTTGTAGGTCTTGACCGATTTGGATATTTCTCTGCATAAACACGACATGTCCTCTCGATTATTCTATTACATTCACCATATGTTATTAGATTTAAAAAATCTTCGTTATTAATATAATTGATTGAGGTCTCGCTAGGCACTTGGTGAAACATATTAAATAATAAAGGTAAAAGAAAGTTCCCACATGGTTATTTGTTTCACTAAAATTTTATTTACAAAATACGCTTGGACAATTGTTTCGAACTTCTCAGTTCATTCTCAACTGAACAAGAAAAGTTTTACTTAAAATTAGAATAGATAATTTGAGTAAGGTGGGAGTAACATTGTGAATAATATAATGGAGTTATGTATTATGGGGGTTTTCTTAGTAATTAACGAGAAGCAGCCTTAATAACAGTTAATTATAATAGTGTTGTTCTTGTTATTATTATTATTCAAGTATTCAGAAACGGAAGACAACTAAAACACTGAATAGCACTAGTAAATACCTTACTGATGACAGGTAATATGATTGCAACTTGTTTTTATTTATTCACATGAATTTCCATAGCCTAATTGATTATACAAAATAAAACTTTATAGGAATTGATACATTTTCCAAAATAACTCTGAAACTAAGACGTTTAGTTATAGGGAAGTAAATACATACTGACCCTAATTTTGAACGTGCAATCCAATGAAGTTAAAAAAAATGTAGGTTGGTATTTAAAAATTACAAGATAATGATATTTTCTGGATGAAATGTTTAACATGGTTTTCTGATCACCCTGTATTATTTTGAAAAGTTTATAATACCGCATTTGACGCAGTATATTTTCCAAAATTATTACCTAAAATTTTAAATATGTGCATGCATTCAATTATTGGGAATGTTGTTATGAGTAATAGTCTGCTGCTGTCAATTTTTTTACAAAAATTGAAATACTTCAAAAATGGCTAACTTTAGAGGCAAAGTTTATCAGACAAACTACCCCTAAAATTAAGTTGGAAATACGAATCAATCATAAAAAATGGGGTATTCCATTTAAAATAAGGAAGTTGATATCCATTTCCGGTGTAACCGGAAGAAGCAAGAATTCTAAACTATTTTAAATCGAAAGAGCTTAAGGCGAAACTAATATTTGCGAAATTTTAAAACTCAACTCTTATTAATTTTCTATATTGTTCTAACGAAATCTCGTCGTGGTATACCCTGTATAATATCCAGTAAATAAGTACGGAATGATATACAGCATGTGTCAATTTTCATTAGCCATAGGCGATTAATCCATACAGTACGTGGCAACATAGTACCCCTTCTTTCCTTTCCAATGCCAGCACGACCGATGCATGTTCGTAAATACAAGTTAGCGTGGTTAGCAGTAACTATTCGACCACCGGCTTGGGTGTTTGTAATGCGTTCAGAAATAATATTTACGAGTTGCAAGGATTTGTTTTTCTTTTTCCTTTCAGTAAATGTAGAGAATTATTAAGCTGCGTTCACGCTGCATGACACAAACAAAAGCATAATTCTAATAAAATTAAAAATAAGGTAAATAAAAAAAGGATTCTGAAAATAATAATAAACTACTAGATCAGGAGATCGCGGCGGCCATTTGATGTTTCCCGTTCCAGTAATAAGACGGCTTTTATTGCAGACTAGATCGCAACGTGTTCGCAGCTAAACATTGAATGTAAAATCTGGTGGGAAAATCGGAGAAAATCGTTGTGATGTCGATTGTTGCCGGGATTGGTGACGGACAGTAGGGGTGCCACGTTGCCACGTATTACATGTATACGTATAAATCGCACGTAAACATTGAATCCCTATATACCTAATGAAAATTGACACATACGGTAGAAAATGTTTATAGGTATTTTCTTTCATTTTTTCAAACATTTATAATTCTCCTTTTGCACATCTACATGATTTATACTGCAATTTTTGCATTGATTGTTCCATTAATTTATAGATTTTTTTTACTTCTTTACCATCTCCCTTCCTCGCACCTCTAATTCCGTTAATTTATTCTGTACTTTTCGTGTTTGCCGCCCCTTTCTCAACACCCGTTTTTGTTCGTGTCTCTTTCGTTTCGTTTTACTATTTCGCTTTTTGGCGCCCCTTTCACTCACACTTTTCAGGGGGTGGGGGAATAGTGCAGTCTTTGCATTGGATTTTTCAGTTGATTTATCTCGGTTTTTTACCGTCTGCCTTCCTCCGGTGCAAATTCTGTTCTTTTGTTGCCGCCCCCTTCACACCACCCTGCGCTCGCGGGTTTGTGTGAAGAGGGCGGCAACAATATTTGTTTTTGCTTTCTGTACCCCATTCGTTATCCGCACTGGTATTTATTTCGGTTGATTTATACCAATTTTTTGATGTTTTGCCGCCCCTTCCCCCCACCCCCGCGCGCGCAATACATCAAAAAATTGGTATAAATCAACCGAAATAAATACCAGTGCGGACAACGAATGTGGTACAGAAAGCAAAAATAAATATTGTTGCCGCCCCCTTCACACAAACCCGTAAAAATCAAAATGTAAAAAACCGAGATAAATCAACTGAAAAATCCAATGCAAAGACTGCACTATTCAATCAGCGCGGGGGTGGCAGAAAAGAGACACGAACAAAAACGGGTGGTGAGAAAGGGGCGGCAAACATGAAAAGTACAGAATAAATTAACGGAATTAGAGGTGCAGGGAAGGGAGATGGTAAAGAAGTAAAAAAATATATAAATTAAGGGAACAATCAATGCAAAGATTGCAGTATAAATCATGTTAAAAAATCAATGAAATATACTACAAATTTATAAATAATATACATTTTATAACGTCTTTTGCTACGAGTAAAGAATAGAACAGGAGAGAGCATAACGTGGTGTGGAAATAGGTATTTTTTAGACGGAGTTACCCTTTTCGGTAGGTCAGTTATGTCCGGTTATGTCAAAAATGACATTTTAGTGTTTCTATAATGGTTAATTGTGTGGCGTGTGGTCGTTCTAAAACGGCAAGAACAAAGAATATTAATTTTTCTCTTCATCGGTAAGTTATTTCATTGGCATTCAACATAGGCAATAATAATTTAAAAAGAGGTATTTTAAATAAATTGTCATATATCTGACATGTGTATGATTATGTGTTCAGTGTCGTAACATATATATCCAAGTCATTTAATATTTGTCATATTTTTGACGCAGATTTCATTTAAACCCGTTTATACTATATTAAAAAGAAGAAAAGAATTGAAAACATAATACACTCACGATATTTCTTTAATTATTTTTGGACTAACAACCTATTCTAAATGATTATCGAGAACACAGGAAGTGTACATATACCCTCTACAAAATATTTATGCACGCCTAGGCATTGCAGCGGCCATATTTAGTTACCAAATTTGGACAAATATTATTATTAAGGAGACTCTCTCCTGTTGTATTCTTTACTCGTAGGTCTTTTGTTACTGATTTACATATAATTTTCAAATAAATATTGAAAAATACAAAGTTTCTTCGACCATCTATCTACTTTCTAGTGTATAATTCTATGGATGACAGTCGTTGGTCCGAATGTCACTTAGAATGGGCTGATTGCAGCGGGTGGATCCCTTTGTGTCCTGACGGGACTGTGAAGTCCCTCCAACTTTTAGTGAGATTATATTTTCAAGTATTAAAGATACAGAGTTTAGGTTCTGACGGGACGTTCCAGTACAGTTTTGTTCATGGTTGACAGCGCCCTCACACTGATTATACCGAAAGAAACTAAAAATTGTGTTAAATGATTATGAAGTGCTATGGTGGGTGCAACGCAAATTTGTTACCTATTTTTATGCAGTGCTAATTTATTATTATTAACATTAAAATTAGTTGTGTTTATGTAAAATAGTGGAATAAAGTGCCCTTTTCATCAAAGTAAAAACAATTCCCGGCTAGTTTTCCAGGCATTTCATTCAAGTGAATTTATTTATCTTGGACTTTTACGTCCCGTCAAACCCGAAAGATCAGGCCCGAAAATATTTCAGTAAGGTAATTTTGTGAGACACTACCCCACATCAAAACGATTTATTTTTACCTTTTAGGTTATTCCATATTCCCAAACACATCAATGTCGTGGCGACAAACACATTTTCTTTCTGACGCAGAGCTTTTGGCAGCTGCAGAAGCTGCAGTTGCGGAATTAGAAGAGTTACCAACAGACAATAACGTCATCACTGACGAAGAAAATAGCGAAGATGAAAATGGAGATTCAGATCAATTTTCTGTTGCTGTGGACGATGAAGTAGAAACCGAAAATATCTTTGAGCCGGAATCGGTTGCTGGGCCTTCCAATAAGAAAAAAGAAAAAACCCCTAAAAAATGTGAAAAGAAGGGAAAGAAAAAAGCTCAAACCAATAGGATAGACCGAAAGTGGCAAAAAAAAAGAAGTGGCAACAGTTATAGAGCCCTATAGTTTGGATGAGAATCCAGTTGAGGACCTATTTGAGGACTGTAAAAACTGCACCGATTTTTTTTTGAAATTTCTTGGCCAGACTGTAATACAAGACATTGTCTATCAGTCTAATTTATATGCCACACAAAGAGGAAAAATATTGAATCTCAAGGAAAATGAATTTCTGGCCTTTATCGGAATCAATTTCTTTATGGGTTATCACAAACTACCCAGTTATAAACACTACTGGTCCTCTCAGGAAGACTTGGGAGTACCAATAGTAAAGCGCACAATGACAAGAAACCGTTTTCAGCAAATGTTGTCTTTCCTGCATATCAATGATAACACTACAATTCCTGAAGGAAACAAAGATAAAATATATAAAATAAGACCTTTTGTAACAGCACTGAACGAAAGATTTGACATGCTAAACAATGGAACTAGAGAACTTTCAGTAGATGAAAGTATGATTATATTCAAAGGACGATCAAGTCTCAAACAATACAATCCCAAAAAACCTATCAAGAGAGGTTATAAATTGTGGTGCATTGCAGATCAAAACGGCTATATCAAGAAGTTTCAAGTATATCAAGTAAAAGACGACGTGGCAGATGAAAAATTTAAGGACTTTGGATTAGGGGGAAAAGTGGTATTATCTCTATCAGAAAATTATTGGGATAAAAATAGAAAATTATATTTTGACAATTATTTCACGTCTATAGAAGTACTTGAGAGGCTGAAAAATGAAAGAACCCTAGCTTGTGGAACTGTGCAAAGAGATAGAGCAGGATTGCCAAAGGATATGGTTCCTGATAAAAGGATGCAGAGAGGAGAAACAGATTACAGAGTATCTAGTTTGGATTTGACGTTTTTCAAATGGTGTGACAACAGAATTGTCCATTTTTTGTCTAATTTCCATGGGACAGAACATAGCGAAGTGTCACGATTGCAAAAAGATGGAACTCGAAAATCAATCAACTGTCCTGCAATAGTTCCAGATTACAACAAATTTATGGGAGGGGTTGACCATGCAGATCGTTTGAGAGAAGCGTATTGTGTAGACAGACGCTCGAAAAAATGGTGGCATAGGCTATTTTTTGGCATCCTAGACATTGCTTTTGTAAACAGTTACATTGTATACAAAAAACTCCGCACCGATGAAAATGAAAAAATTACATTATTGGAATTTAGACGCAGTGTCAGCTTAGGTCTGATGACCCGTAACTCAGTCATTCTCTGTAACAAACGAAAATCAACCTCTGCTACCTCAAGTCCACGAGCCAGCCCTTTTGGAGGCTCTCAAACAGGAGTGAATGCTTCCAAACGGAGAAAGTACAATTATAGTGTTTCCAACGATGTTAGGTTGGGAAATAGAGGAGTCCATTTTCCAACGTTCACCAAAAAAAGGGGAAGATGTGAGCAATGCTCATCCTTAGCAATTGAATCAAGACCATATTCAAAATGTAGTCATTGTGGCATATATCTATGTATAAACGAAAAAAAAAATTGTTTTGTTAGTTACCATGAGATGGACCAATAAAGGGTTGAAATCCATATGTTTGTGTTTTTTCTGTTCTGAAGGGACTTCTAAGTCCCACACCCCCCAACTATCATTAGGGGTGCGCAAAAATTTTGAAATAAATAATTTATGCTAAATAGATGTATTACATATTATGTATGCAAATGGTTAGTCAAATCGTTAAAAAATTTGGGGTCTGGGACACAAAGGGTTAAATGTGTTGTGATGACGCATTTCTGTTTAGTTGTGTTAGAATTTTAAAATCGCAGAAAAGTGATTAAAAAACATAAAAATTACATTTAATTGTTGTGTGGTAAAGTGAAATAAACATCATTTATTACGATTTTCATAATTTCAACGGATACGACTAAAAATGTGACGTGGAAAAATTCACTCGGTGAGCACCTTAATAATTAATTATCTCCATTCCTGTACGTTTCCACCCATTACTTTATAAGTAAAAGTTGTTCAATTAGAGGTCCTCTATAAGGTACACTAGTCATTTTGTCAACAATCGGTTGCACCCTTCTCCTCCAATTTTTCCAAAATCTTAAAATGCCTCCTTAAAATAAACCATGTGTCTTGTCCGCTGCCATTATTAATTAACAATAAAATACTTTTTGTTGTAGACATATACAAAGTGCAAAGTTGTTTCGCATCACATGGACAATGGAGGGGATCACGAGTTTACGTATCTCCCTAAGCATTACGACAACGTAACATGTGAGAAAACAGATGAAGACCCATTCAATATAACCCTACCGCACTCGGTTCAAGTAATGCAATCGTAACCTACGTACTATGAGCAAACGAATGATTTTTATACTTTTGCAGTATTGTTATATATTTCATCATCCCAGCATATCGCCAAGTTGTACTACCAAGTATAGACATGTATCGTTCTTCAGAAAAGGAAGAAACTCTGAATTATGGCAACGTTTACCTCAAACGTTAGCCGTCGGATGCGGTTGCACGCTAGGATTTACATATGGATTCTAAAATGACTGGAAACGGATAGTTCGAAAAATAATCACACTAAATGCTAATACTGATATATTTTGTTGCTTTGTTCAGGAGAAAGTTATTTAAACAATAAATGATGTTTCATGTGAAGAATTGTGAGAATTATTTATTGTAATTCCAACATGTAACACATTTTCAATACGGAAAAATAACGTATCAATTATCAATAGCCAAGAATTTATATTATATGCAATGTATATACAGGGTCCTGCAATAGTGCGCCAGGCTTCCATAGCTCGTTTGCGAATTATGTTAAGAATTTCATTCATATGACAAATATACTGTATTATAGCTTTGTCACAGGAAAATATTTTTAGTATTGACGGAGTTCCGGTTGTACCGGAAGTAGATACCAACTTTGTTATTTAAAATGGAGCACCATATGCATTAATGTATCAACGTTTTTGGAGATATTCCGTATTTTTCAGTTTTTTACAATACATACGTATTGCAAAGCACCAGCCACCTTCTCCACGCATTGAACTAGTTAGTCTTGGGACTGCCAGCAATATTACTGGCATGCTTAGAAAGTGGCCAATAAAACATAATAGGACCACTTCAAACTTTCAAACAAATAAACAAAACAGTCTGGGAAATACTTGAGATGTCTGATAAATAAACGGCATCTTTAAAGTTGAAGTACGCTTGGACAACTACATTTGAGTTAACATTAGTAAACAAAGTTCTAATTTTTATAGATGTTCGAAATGTCGTCCATCTTGTTCAAGGTATTTACCAATTCTCAGTTGAATAAATATATACAGAACTTTTTTCGTTCTTGTAGTTCGGTTGAATAATAATGCGTTTTGTAACTACACTTTTTCTTGTAGCGTTCGTCACCAAGTGAATTTGTTTAATATCGTCAGTCAATAAGATGCCAATGCTCGAACAACATATTAACTGCTTATAAGTAATAAATTTTTTAATATTTTAAAATTCGTTGGCGTCGGTTTAAATTAAGTGTTTTATTTTTTGATCAATTAGAGTGTTTGTATGTGATTTTGTGGAACCAGGAATTTTCTTCAGCACTGAATTCAGTCATCAAAGGTAAGTTTTTTATATTATAGTTACTAGGTTTATCGCTGTATTTGCTTAATTTCTACACGGTGGCTTTTCAATATGATGCGTTGTTTAACTACATAATATAATAAATCAGCAAAGTTTACACACATTCCCAATCAGCTAGGTAATTAAGCCATTCAAAATTAACATTTGTAGCAAAATAAAATATACAAAATTTTTTTTTAGGTACATTTTCATCGTTAGAATTCCTATACATATTTTGTCAGTTTTCTTTCTAGTCAATATTTTTTTTTGAATATCATAATGTTTAATTACAATTAGCCAAAAAAAATACAGAAGAGTTCTAATTTTAATGAAAACAAGTATGTTGATGGTATTTTTTATGTACACTGATTTCGATTGCTTGTAATATTTTTAATGGTTTTCTGAAAACTAAAGAAAGTGTTACATCCAGTCCAAATTTTGAAAAATTGTATATAGAACGATCGTTTCAAATCTAGCTCTAAATACTTTTATACTCTTAATAAAGCTCTATATAATAGAAAATTTGCGAAAATAGTATATTATGCAATGAGCATTTAATGATAGCTATTAAGACACGAATAAGAAAATTACAATACGAGCCGAAGGCGAGTGTCTTAATACCCATTAAATGCGAGTTGCATACACTATTTTTTCTACGACCCCATAATAAAACATTATTTATTGAACATTCCATTCATAAATTGAGCGTAAAATTTTCCATTCATCTTTGGGAATTTAGCTGGTAATAAATTGTTCGTGGCTACTAAGGCTTATTCCATAATTTCTGGTGGAGTCAAATTTTACATTTCACTGTCATTATCACTCATTTTTACCGTTTATATTTTTAAAAAAGCACAAATTTTAACTACTTACTTGTAAATTGCAGAGAACTGTCACATTTCATATATTTTTATATCTGTCAGATATGCAGCCGCCATATTGAATATTGATTGAATATTGGAATTTCGCATTCCTATTGGATATAAACTTGTATCGTAATGAAAAATCTGTATTCCTATTGGATATAAACTTGTATCATAATGAAAATCTGTATCTTAATGGACATCATTAAAGTACAGATTCAGCATATCTAATAATACAATTAAAGTATGGGAGTAGAAAAACTACTTTTCCATATGAATCATGTCCTTGTGATGAAATAAGACATAGGCATACAAAAATGCCAAGTTGGTTTTCGTAACTACCTTTTTTTTATAACGTTCACCCAGAGATATATGAATTTGTTTATGAGTAAGAGGCAAGCAATCGGCAACATACGAAGTGCTATAAGTGCCTTTTTAATGTTTATGAATTAGTGGGCGTCGGTTAAAACTTAAGTGCATTATTATTTAAAGTGTTTGACTGGTGTTTTACAGGAATTTTTTCGACACTGACTTTAAAGGTAAAGTTTTTATAGTCCTAGGTTCACTCCTATATTTTCATAATTTTCCCACACGTTGATTTTGTAGTTTTAAGCTATGTTAATTTTCCTTAAGGCTATAAATATTTGTAAATATTATATTGGTATATACCTGCTGTCCTAGCGATGCGGCTAAGTCTATTGTGAGTAGCTAATAATATAGATAATCAGAAGCTCTACAATTTAAAATTGTTTTTATTTATACGCAGTGTTTGACACCGACTAAACTAGGGCAGACTAGCTTTTCAATGAAATCTTATGCATTCTTTTACATTTTATGATAGCCCTTTAAGAGCTGATTAAACTGATATCAATTCATATTAGTCGATTTTTAACTGTTACTGTTTCTGAGATATGGCGATTTCTATTCAAAAATTGTCCAATTTTTAAAAAAAATCATAAATTGGCGGGAAAGAGATTAAAATGATATATAGACACCTACAATTTCTACTATTAATCAAGAAATTATAGAACATGTATACAGAAGGAGATGACGATATTGTTGAACATTCATTAGTTTTGTTAATTATTCTTTCCGATAAATGTATTTGTTTTTATGATTTATACATTTTAAATATTAAATTATACGCACATAGTAACGAACTAATTAATATTATTTATGCGCTACGTTCATCTTCCACACGTTATTTTTTTGTTAGGTATTGAAATAATAATTGTGATTCTCGAAAATAGTAACTATAGTGTGTTTTTCGAGAAACTTATTTTTCAGTAAAGTAAATATAACTATTTTGTACTGACAGTTTTGCTTTTTTAGTTAAAGTTCTAAAGGTAATTTTGGAATTTTGATAACTTTTTGATACCCTGTAACTGCGATATTTTTAAACTATGCATAACTCCTGAATTATCAAGCTTGTCACTTCAAAAGTGAAATTTGTTGAAAATGATTTATTTATAAAAAGAAAATATTATAGATTTTAGAATATAAAACAAACATGCTTACATTACATAATAATTTTAAATATAATCTTACAGCAGTTTAAGCTTAATGCTTTAATAATTCATATGCTTTCTTTCAGGTTTTTTCAGTTTTTTAAAATCTATAAATTATAACTGATATCTTTTTTTGTTAAAACTAGCTTTTTGTCATACAGGTTTTAAAATATGAAACAAACAAATTTCTATTTTATTTACTGAATACTCTTGTTCACCATTATGTAATAATTTTAAATATTTTGTTTCAGCTGCTTAATCTTAATATTTTGATAATTTGTTATTTTTCTTTCAGGTTTTTGAGATCTATAAATGATAACTTATATATTTTGTTTGAGCGGTTTAATCTTAATGCTTTGATAATTTATATTTTTTCTTTCAGTTTTTCTTCGGGTTTCTGAGGTCTATAAATGACAACTGAGTTTTTTTGTTAGAACTAAATTTTTTTTCTTACATGTTTAAAATATGAAACATACATGTTTACATTATATAATAATTTTGTATATGATGTTTCAGCTGTTTAATCTTAATGATGTAATAATTTATATGTTTTCTTTCAGTTTTTTCAGGTATAAATTATGACTGATATCTTTTTTTTTTTTGTTAAAACTAATTTTTTTCTTATAGGTTTTAGATGTGAAGCAAACAAATTTCTAATATATGTACATATTTATTGAATATTCTTGTTCACCATTGTGTAATGATTTTAAATATTTTGCTTCAGCTGTTTAATCTTAATGCTTTGATAATATATATTTTTTCTTTCAGTTTTTCTTTGGGTTTTTGAGGTTTATAAATGACAACTGAGTTTTTTTGTTAGAACTACAAATTTTTTCTTACAGGTTTTAAAATATGAAACAAACATGTTTACATTACATAATAATTTTATATATGATGCTTCAGCAGTTTAATCTTAATGATTTAATAATTTATATGTTTTCTTTCTGTTTTTTCAGGTATAAATTATGACTTATATCTTTTTTTTGTTAAAACTATTTTTTTTCTTACAGGTTTTAGATGTGAAGCAAACAAATTTCTATTATATGTATTTATTGAATATTCTTGTTCACCATTATGTAATAATATTAAATATTTTATGTCAGCTGTTTAATCTTAATGCTTTGATAATTTATATTTTTTCTTTCAGTTTTTCTTCGGGCTTTTGAGGTCTATAAATGACAACTGAGTTTTTTTGTCAAAACTATTTTCTTTTCTTACAGGTTTTAGAATATGAAACAAACATGTTTACATAACATAATAATTTTATATATGATGTTTCAGCTGTTTAATCTTAATGCTTTAATAATTTATATATATGCTTTCTTTCAGTTTTTTCAGGTATAACTTATAACTGATATCTTTTTTGGTTAAAACTTTTTTTCTTACAGGTTTTAAAATATAAAACAAACAAATTTCTCTTATATTTATTGATTATTCTTGTTTACCCTTACGTAATAATTTTAAATATTTTGTTTCAGCTGATATTATTAATAAGGATGACTTATCTTCGATGTTCTTTATTTCAACAATTTATTTTTAATATATTCTGATTATTTTGCTTTCAGATTGTACGATGTAAAAGTGATATTACTTTTATTTAATCTATTCGGTTTATTTGTAATCCATCCAGCAGTACTGTCTGAGCTGGTTGATGAAGATTAGAATACTTACACTCATTAGTTTACTAGTAAATTTGTGGAAACTGAATGATGCCATCCAACTAACGTAAGCTCGCCTTTATTAACACCAATAAATTTGTTTAAATTAATTATTTATTGAGACAGGAAAGAAACATCACGTATATACTCTTTCATGACAGAAATGCACGTGACTATCAAATTTTCTATTTGAAACTGCTAAGGGAATAAAATGGCTAGAAAAATAAAAAAAAACCTCTTCTATAAATTGTAAAAGTAAGTACCTACTAATTCACATAGTGCTTTTATGTCATTGTTGATATTTTAAAAAATCCATATCTACTTATCTTTTCTTACAGTCTGCAGAGGATAAATTCAAATGAGGGCATACCGGAAACTATACAGAACAAGACAAAAGAGGAGGACGGCCATGATTATGCCATAGGACGACTAACCGTCGAAAAGGAGCAGTATCAAATAATAATTACATTAATTGTGTCTTAACTTTTAAATGTTTTATCAGAATCAGAATATATGTATATTTGTATATATTAGATTTTTTTTGTACTCTAAGAGATCCAGAATATATGCCTGTGTAAATATATGTGTTTTGTATTATTTAAAATGTTTGGTTATACATACCAGAGAAGTGACAAAGACGTTAAAAGCATATCCTTACAGTAACTCGAAAACAATTAACTTCCGCCATTAATTATTTTAATAAAAAATATTTCTGCTTTAACGCGAAATCAAAATATAAACTTACATTTGGGGCATTCAATTTAAAAACATATATGTTTTGTGCCACTGATTTATGGATCGGTCTGTATAGGTGTACATATATATTTTTAAATTGTCACATAATATCAATCCTATCAACTACAGTGCGCGAATTTTATATTATTTTAAGAATTAAAGAGTAAATTTACTTTGGTAGATCGTTGAATCACCCGGTCTATATGTGAATAGATATATGCAAGATTTAAATCAATTAATAACAAATAAATCTGTCTAGATGACACGCGAGTCGTGATTTTTTTTATCCCGAAAAAGAAATCTCATGGGTGATCACGATGGTGGCCAATATTTGTCAAATTTCCTTATAAAACCCCTATAATATATTGTTTAAAAAGGCCGTTTTTCTGAATATGCCATAAAAAATTTGATATGTCATTAAAAAAAAGTTTAACCCAGTTGACTATGAAAATGAAATCTCAAAAGTAAATGCTATGTAAATGTATAATGACTTTTTTACAAAACTGCTATACCCCTTGATGGATTTTTCTGTAAATACTCTATGTATGCTTTAAATGAATTTATGCGTTACTTTTGACGCGCGTTGTATACAGGTTTTTGAAAAAAAACGCCCCATCCCGTATAATATTTTTCTGAATCTGGTAATGTTAATTTAGTTACCATTTGGATGGCATTTTATTAAAAAAAAAAAAATTATTTGCAACCTTTATCCGCTAGCTATGAAATTTTCAAGTGTGCCGTGAAAAAAACTGGAACACAAAATCGACAAATATGTCATTCAAACGTCTGCCATTCGAAAATTACTGTAAATTGCGATTATAAAGCATTATTTCTTGTGAAATAATGATACCACAGCAATCATGAACAATAATTATCTCACCGATATTTTTGAAATTTACGTCGAATGTAATAAAAATCGAAATCAAACGGGGCTTTATGGTGACGACTTTTTGAACATTCCAAACCCCCATCAATTTAAATGGCTGGAAGAAAATTTGAAACGCTATGGTGGTTTTAAAAAACCGAACCGTGAACAGCGACGATTAGGCAAAAATCTTAAAACAAATGTTCTTCTCAGTGTGCAGAAGAATCCGCTTATTTCAACTCGAGAGATTATTAGTAACATTGGCATGCCAAATCAAATAAAGCAACGTTGAAAAAGCATAAATTTAAGTTGTGCACTCTTCAAAAAGTGCAAGCACTATAGGAAAATGATGGAGGCCGGAAACAAAGATTTTGTAACTTTTTTTTCCACATTTTACAAAACTGTCGAAATTTCTACAGAAAAATTATTTGGACCGATGAATGCAGCTTTATAACAAAAACATTCCTCGGTATTGGAGCCAGGAAAATCCTATAATTATCGTTGAAAATAATTTCCAAAGATGTCAATGTGTGGTGCTGTATCAGTTAATTGGACCATTTTTTTATAAATGGTGTTCTTAATCAAGAAAAATATTATCAGCTGACTTTCTGAAGACCTTGACAGATATTTGAATGACATCTTTGTCGCATTTGTGTCGCGATTCTTTTTTCACGGCACACTTGAAAATTTTATAATAAGCGGAGATTACAGATAATTCAATTTTTTTTAAATTAAATATCAACCAAATAATAAACAAATGAACATTACTAGATTCAGAAAAAAATAGTTGACTATCATTTCGTATTCAAGACAGCTTTGAAAAAATTGGGATTATGGCCATTTATAGAGTTTGTCAAACCACAATTTTGCCAAAGTGTTCCAAATGTGCCTTTACACGAATGTTTACTCACAGATTCGGTGCAGACTTTCGGACGATCAGCATGGTTTTATGAGCAAGCGATCTACGACATCCAATCTTGCAGTGTTTACCCAGTTTGTCTAGGAATGTCCGGACGGTAACGAGCAAGTTGATATCATCTATACCGACTTCGCTAAGGCTTTTGATCGTTTCGATCACGCCATATTGCTACGTAAAATAGATGCTGCTATTGGTTTTTCACTTCAATTGAAGTCATTATTTAACACTTACCTGATGAATAGGGTTCAGTACGTCAGTTATGCTGGTCACAAATCATCTTACTTTACTGCCACCTCAGGAGTTCACAGGGTAGCAATCTAGGTCCCCTATTATTTGCAATATTTATCAATGACATCTGTTCTGGATTGAGCTGCCATAGACTTTTATTCGCAAATGGTGTCAAGCTCTTCCATAAAATACGCACCATTACGGATTGCTTGTTTCTGCTGAGCCAGGTGGATGTTTTGGGAGCGTGGTGTACTGTGAATAATTTGCCCTGAATATTTGGTCACCAATATATACAACCTATTCCGAAACGCTCGAGAGGGTTCAGAGGCATTTCTTGAATATCTGTACTTCAAGAGGCGTGGTTTGTACCCCGGTCAGGGGACATGCTACGATGTCCTTCTTGAAGAATTTAAATTTGAATCTTTGGAGATGCTAAGACATAAAACAGATATTAAGTTCATTTATGATGTATTGCACAATAATATAGATGTTCCATCTTTGTTGGCGAAGATCATGTTTGTGGTACCTCAGTACCCATGTCGCACAAAGAATGAATTTTTGAACGACCCTAACCAATATTTTACTTGGATCCCCTTTGTATAGGGGTTGCAGTTGTTGCTATGCCACTTGCGGGGATGACCTGGATATTCATTTTTCACCATTATCACAAATAATTAGTAGGTGCGACTGCTGACACTTACAATGGTGTTACGCTTTACTTACTTAAACGTTTCATTGACTTGTTTTTTTCCTCTCTCTTTCGTATGTGTGTATATATATATGTATATTTTCTTGATTTTATATTGTTCAGTTATCGATTCATTGCATTTTTTTTGTCCTGTAATTAGATGTTTGTCTGTTGGGCAATAAAGATATATTATTATTATTATTATTATTATTATAAATAAAGAAGTTAGGGAATGGGGCGTTTTTTTAATTAAACAGCCTGTATAGGTACTATGTTTAAGAAAGTATATAACAAAAATTTTCGACCTTGTGGGGCAAGCATCAGGCCAATGGTCGAAGCACTGTCTTGAATTAAAGATGCCGAATACTAACACTGACCTGTTGTTCTCACAACAATAATATCTATATTTAACTTTGAAGAGGGCCAAATTTTTTGCAATTATTTTATTGTTCTTGTCGCTTTAATACGTAACCAGTTACAGCGCCGAAAATACTACTACTTTTCTAAAAAAAATCGTCAAAGAATTCCTTTCTTTGGGAAAATAATATCCCAATATTTAATTAAAACTACATTATAAGTGTGGATTATCGCGCGTATATACTGTTTTCAATTATGTTTTGTGGACAAGTGGACAGACCAATGATTACATCAGGTAGTACTTATCCTTTGTAGTCGAAATATTGTGTTAACTATCTAATTTTGCTATCAAAAAATATTTTAATTAAACATATGTAATTGACAGAATTACCATATACATGTACGTATATTCAAGTTATTGATTAAGGGCTTAGTTTATATAAATAATACAGAATGTTGCTCTAACAAGTTTACCTCACAATTGAACACACAAATTTCGAATTATTGATTTGGTTCATTTTACCAAGTAAAACAAATTAATTAACTTGTAGGAATATTGTTAAGTGCTGCATATGACACCGTTTTTCATCGTTCACATAAATAGGAGTAGCATCTAACGAAATACATTTAGTGTGAGCAGTTTACATTTTGCATTAACAAGATGGCAACAGCATTTTATAAAGTAAGTAGGAAAAATTGTTATTCTAGTTTTGTAAGCATTACTTTTCAGCTAAACATGTTTGTAAGTTTTAAAACTTAATGTAAACTATTTGGTAGTCGTAAAAGCCGCCGCCGGTTAGACTTTCAGGAATTGAAATTATTTTTTCTATTTCGCTTCTATGAACTATACACACTATGAAACCCGTTTTGGTCATAATATGTCGTACCTACTTACAATACTGTAATTTTATTTTGAGATGTTGGTGTCTAATGTAATAAGAAACTAGATATAATGTGTCTGTAATTGATTTACGCCGCCATCATTTTGCATTTCAGTGATTTTTACGTTTTACAATTTCCTCTACAGAATTCAAATTATTTGTCAAATTTGACATTAGAATCCCATAAGCGCACTTTAAAAGGTTTTCTAGCTGTGATTTTGAAAATTATCGACATATACTAATCAACTTCAACAGAATATGAGTTCGAAATTACAATTTATTAGTGCTATTTCAGCATATTACCAATGTTATGGTTGTACGTAAACATGATCATATGACTATAAAATGATGTTATTTTGGAAATTAAATATTTAAGGACGACTCTGACGATAGAACACATGAAGGAAGATGTTTCCAAGTTGTCGATTTAATATCATGAAACATTCTAAATCGCAATGGCAATAATGTATTACTTAGTCCAGTCACAGTATATAGCTATGTAATAGAAACAGTAGTTTCTCTCAAGGGAAATAATTGTCCTCCTACCGACGATCTTGAACCGACGCGTGCGTGAAAATTTCGGAATGCGCAGTAGTCAGCCATCAGCTGTTGAGTCGGCGGGATTATTTGATGCGACTGCTGGGCATGCGATTTGTGAATGGCCGTTAATATAAGTTATGCTGTACACCAATTATACAAAATGTTTGACAAACAATTTATTATGAACACTAATTTTACAAATTAATGGGTAGTTGTACACAGATTAAACAAGGCATTTGTAAAACTAAATTATACATTCTTTTGGCATTTATAATTAACGTCAAATAAATTTATTAACACATTATTAATTTAGAATTTGTGTTTAAAATGTGTGTCAAAAATTTTTGTTTGATTATTGTGCATTTCCTTGAAACATTTCCATATAATTCAATGGATGCTGACGTACTTCCAACATTTTTGACAAACAAATTGTTTTTTATAATTAGTGTGCACGCAGCATAACGTTTTATCAATGATTGTAGTGTTTCGTTTCGCGAATACTTGGAACAAAAATGCCCCATTATTGTTGTGCACCTCGGTGTAAGAATAGTTCGAACAATTCTAAATTAAGCTTTTTCAGGTTTCCGAAAGAACCAATGCGGTAAGATCCCCAGGCGCAATAAAATGTCCTCAACTGTTAAAATGTGCATATTGTGTATTGTAGTTGTGAATAATTACTCAAACTTCATGACAAATTCACCACCACCAACGCAAAATTTAATTTTCGAAGATTGATTACCGACAATGGGAAAATATAACTGAACAAAATGCCTTCACTTATTTTATAGGTTATTTGGGACACAAATGTTTTGAAAAGCATAGTTTTCCAACAATTATATGTTTAAAACACAAGAAATGAATGAATTCAAATTTTACACTTATTTTAAGGCATGACCTAACTTTGTGAAACAGCTTTACTAATTTGGCAACGCCCGACCATAATTTCAGTATACCTATATATAAATACCGCATTAGGAAAAAGCCTTCTGTGAATTTTTTTCTTCATTTTCCTTCGAACCAAATGTTAGCTTTAAATTAAAACAGAAGTTGGAGGAGATATCATATAAACATCCCTGCGAAAATTTTCCTACTGAATTTTTGATAAAGCTATTTATTCGTGTAAGAATTTTTTATACTTTGAAATTTTGCAATAGAAATTTCAAAGTTAGTGGCAATTCAAATAAAATAACAATTTTACAACACCATTGATGAATTGTGTCAAGAAATTTAAGTAATCATTAGGTTAGAGGCCCTTTTTTTGTGTTGTACGTATAATGTATTACATTTTAAATGCGTGTGTAATATGTACTTAATAAAAAGCAGTGTTTTATCATCGTTTTTTGTATTATTGATATAGCTTTTTCATAATTTTAAAAATAGATTAACATAATTATCTCATAAACGATTTGGTTCTGCGTCACTGGCTTATTCCTGAATAGAAAAATTTACTACGCCTCTGGTTGCGCGTGCGTGAATGCGCAGTACTATTTTGGGACACAAACATCAAAGGTGCTGACGGCGAGAGAAACTACTGTGTCTATACAGCTCTACCGGGTGTCAACGAGATCATGTATCAGCACGCCATTTATTTATTAGTTAAAATAAAACTTTGAAATTCGGACCGTATATATGAGTGATTGGTGGGCTTCTTCAGGTACACTCAGTTTTCTATAGCACTTCCGGTCAAACCGGAAGTGACGTTAATTTTGAATTTTTAAATACAACATTTATTATTTCTGTTCATATTCTGTTTCTTCTGAAAATTTGCCATCTAGTGCAGGTTAACTTTTGACATTTCTGTCAAAGATGGCGGTATCTGTTAAATTTATCCATTAAAGTGAAACTGCTTCGCAACGATTGTCGAAATGTAACAACCATCAAAGTTAGCTTTGAAAACAATTAAGAAACGTATTTTTCACATTTACACGCATTGGCGAAGGAAACATGTATTTCACGTTGAAATTACTAAAGAAAATAGAAAAAAAAAATTTTCATTTTCAAATGACAGGTACTCGTTTTTTTAAATAGTAACACCTATTTTTTATTACAGTGCCATATTGGCATAATTTTTAGCTTTCAAGTGATATAAAATATGCTGTGGTTTAGTGGTAGACAGGTACTACAAAACATAAAATGTTTTAAAAGTAGTCTATGGAATTAGACTACTTTTAAAACATTTTATGTTTTGTACTACCTGTCTACCACTAAACCACAGCATATTTTATATCACTTGAAAGCTAAAAATTATGCCAATATGGCACTGTAATAAAAAATAGGTGTTACTATTTAAAAAAACGAGTACCTGTCATTTGAAAATGAAAATTTTTTTTTTCTATTTTCTTTAGTAATTTCAACGTGAAATACATGTTTCCTTCGCCAATGCGTGTAAATGTGAAAAATACGTTTCTTAATTGTTTTCAAAGCTAACTTTGATGGTTGTTACATTTCGACAATCGTTGCGAAGCAGTTTCACTTTAATGGATAAATTTAACAGATACCGCCATCTTTGACAGAAATGTCAAAAGTTAACCTGCACTAGATGACAAATTTTCAGAAGAAACAGAATATGAACAGAAATAATAAATGTTGTATTTAAAAATTCAAAATTAACGTCACTTCCGGTTTGACCGGAAGTGCTATAGAAAAACTGAGTGTACCTGAAGAAGCCCCCCAATCACTCATATATACGGTCCGAATTTCAAAGTTTTATTTTAACTAATAAATAAATGGCGTGCTGATACATGATCTCGTTGACACCCGGTATACTGTGGTTCAGTATAGTTTTTAAAGTTAAAATGACATGATTACCATAATAACGCAGATTTTAAAATTTTTTTATATGTTTCAATCAGAAGAGAGTGCAATCAACGTCGAAAAAATTCTATTTATATAATTTGCAAAATAAAAAAGTTTATTATTTTAAACCCTTTAAAACATTTAAAACTCAAAATAGAAAAAAATAATAATAAATATACGTTTTATAATAAGGCATATTTTGCACTCGTTCTTTAAGGTTGTATTACACTTATCAATTTCTTCACAAAGTTTTTGATGAATTAGTAGTACCTATAGGGCAAAAGTACGAAATAAAAAAATTAATAAATATACCGAAGATTTGTGTTTGATATTGAATGTAAAAATAACTGCACAAGAGATGCAAAAGAAAATAAATAATTTACGCACACAATTTTTTCAATTAACATGTCATTATTAACTTTATTCTAAAATGAAATTTGTGTTTACATTTTACACAGTTGGCAAGAAACTTTATAACATGAATTTAACTAGAAATCACTAAAAACATGATCAAGTTGACAAGAACAATAGTACATGTTCTAATTCAACAAGTTCTTGGTTAAGAAATTGATCAAGTCGACTTGACAAGTGTAATACACGACTTGTCGTCAATTTTAACTTGATCAAGTTCTTGGTCAATAATTTGGTCAAGAAATTGATAAGTGTAATACGGCCTTTTGAGAATACTTGCGTCCAGCGGTCTGTTTTATAAACATAACCTCGTATCCAAAAATGATGCCTTATATGAAACTTGTGTTTTAATTTATTGAGACAATTTTTGGTAACATTAGTTCGTCACTAACTATAATGCTAGTTTTCAAATATTTACAAAAACTTATTGCTTTTAAAATTTAACTAGTTTTCTTAGAATACTATTATTTTCTGCCCAAGAAAACTTAGTTTTCGTCACAATTAAAGGAATACTTAAACGTATCGAATTTTACCATTTATTCAGTCAGAATTACGAGCGGGGTACAGTTCCGAGTTGATTTCCGGCCTAGTCTTACTACTACAGCGAAGCGTTTGATAGAGTGAATCATGGTATATTATTGGTTATCTTAGAAAGTATTGGGTTTACCAGTGCACCTAGTGCACCATATCTTTTTGGAAATTATCTCCGCAATCATAAGCAATACGTCAGTATAGGCGGAGGCTCATCTGAATCACTCGCTGTTACACATGGGGTTCCTTAAGGATCTGTAGTTGGTCCGATTTTGTTTTGAATATATACTTCGAATTTTTTCTTAGGTCTTCTTTACTGCAATGCACACACATATATTTGCACCAAATAGCTAATGACATGCTGTTGATAATATTAATAAAAACATGCGCTATCTCCATAGAGTATCCACAAAACATTGTCTTACAGTAAATCCGGTTAAATCAAAAGTAATCCTCTTCTGCGAAGACTTGTGGTAATTTATCTAGGACTTTTAATATTAAAGCTGATAATTCTAAGATTCCAATAGTGTAAAGCGTCTGGGACTGGTTATGGACAACACTCATAGGCAGCTGCGTAACGGGGGGGGGGGGGGGGGGGGGGTTGAACCCGTCCTCCCATCGTAAAAAAAGAATAGAAAAATTGTGTCATTAAGTACTTGTTAATGACAAATGTATTATTTTTACACACTCTGATGGAAAAAAAATATAACCACTACCAGTACTGACAAATGCGAAAGAAAAGCGATAGGTACGACACCGGGTCTATAGCTATATTCGCAATGCTTATTTAAATTTCAAGAAACTGTATTCTAAAAACATGCATTCAACGAAACCATCAAGAAAAAAAAGTACAAGACGCCTGCTTGAGATTCATATATATATATATATATGACATATAGAAGTTTGATAACAGTTCGCACGTTGCTTAGCTTTGCACGTTGGCTGAATATGCATAATAGAAGGGAGCTTTGGTGCTTGACTTTGTATAACATAATTATTACATTGAAAGCACCACCATATATATATCTAAACTTGAAAAAGAACCTGTGCAACTCTGCAAAATTCATAGCATTTTTTCATATCTATCTTATAAAATGTACTATTAACATTTTGTAATATTTTAGAAGGCTCTGTTCTCGACAGTTTGGTTGTTTTTAATTTTTACGGTTCTATACGCACAAGAAAACGCTGAATTTAACTTCAACGAAGCGGAAGATGAAAAACAAGCGTTTTGGAAAATTTTAGAAAACGTCGTCCGTCCTGAAGAATCTGGCTCCTTTGAAACGAATGAAGAGTATGCCAATTATGAAGAAGAAGAAGAAGGAAGTAACGAATTAAAGGAATTTAATGATAGACACATAATTTATCCCGAATCTAGGGCTGTTGTAAGTATTGTTAAATATCAAAATTAACTAGTACTTTGTATCAAAAAATGCTATTTCATGCGTTTAAATATTTCTCTCCCTGTGAATAATAGAAAAACTACATGTGAAAGAGAAAACATAAGCTCCTTAAATTTAAGACTCTTTTAATTTTGTAGCATCACGTCAGTAAAGGACCTTTATGGAACTCGTCTGTTATTCGCCTCGCTCGCTTTGCTCGCTTGGCTCATAAATCAGATTCGTTCGATAAAGGATCACTTTACTGACTTGGTACATAAATAACTTATCTGATGTCGACCGGCAATTGTAATTTCACAATTATGACTTGTTTTGTTGTTATGTCACACACGAACTGAAATGTCACCGTTTGTATTTGATTCAATTCAATACTGTCAAGCGTGCGCACTTATTGTTATAATTGTCATAATGACAGCATTTCGCTGACGTTCATTCCAACACCATCGTAACTCACAATTTTGAAGAAAGTTACTAACAAAGATAGTTAAGCAAATTATTATGCAGAAATAAATGGATTATAATATTGGAGTTAATACTCGGTTAACTCCAATAAGTAAAGTTAACCGAGTATTTTATTCGGAGTTTGAAAAACCGGCCCTTACACTAAAAACTACGCCGAAACTTAATACAGAGAAACAATTTATTATTACCGTTTATTCAGTTTAATCTGTATAATTCTAACATATTGCAGCAGTGAAAAGTAGGTACCAAATGGAAAGTGATCGCTTAAACGAAAACAATCCTGTTCAGCCAACACTCAACCGTTGATTGACGGAATACATAAAGATGCGCCACTAATAAGCACTGAGCGTACCCAAACTGGATCCGAGATCTATAGCGACTGCATCAGTCGTTTGGATCTGAGATTCGAAACAGCCCGAGACAACGATGATGTTTCTCGGCAAGGGGTTTGCGGGACGACTTAACGGAAAAACACGCTATTTTACTATAGCGTTGCGCATCTTTATATATCCCTTCAATCAACGACTCAACTGTTAAGTGAACAGTTGGAGTAGGAGCGGTTCCCAATTCGTCTGCTGAATGTGACCATAGTCAACCATGTAGTGAAAGTTGATTGTTATCTCGAATAAATTGCGGAACTGTCGACATATGCTACAAATGGGCTCTGCTTTTTCTATTTTCTCATTTTGTAATTAGTTTGCTATGTCTTGTCAAACAGAGTCGTTATGTCAAGATGATATAAGTTGAGTCGCTCTCGCTACCGACATGCGCCACTAAATTAAAATGGTGTCAAATTTGAGATGTTGCAAAATTTTACCTGTCAAGTAATATAACTTACAATAGTTATTTATGTAACAAGTCAGTAAAGTGATACTTTATCGAACGAGTCTGATTTACGAGCCACGCGAGTGAAGCGAGCGCGGCGAGTAACAGACGAGTTCGGTAAAGGTACTTTACTGACGTGGTGCATACAAAATTTTATCGCCAACCGTGAAAATTGTTAATTTAAGAAATAAAGATATAATAACTTATGACAGTTTATGACAGTGACAAACGATTTATTTTTAAAGTCATCAGTCATGGCTACGCTGACAGATATTAGTGGCAGGTAAAGTACTTTATTGTACAGTACGATAAAGTGTTTGTTTACCTCCGTAAAACGCTATGGTAACGCATCGCTTTACTGACGGGACTGTTATAAATAATCATATTCATACACTTTCTGACATTTGTTATAATTATCTTTTGGCGTTTGTTATAATTGTCATCTAAACCTTTAAACATTTTAAGATTGTCAACAATGCTTGCCTCCTAAACCGTATAGCCAAATGTTATATAAAATACAGGTGTAGAAAATATTTAATAGCCTTAGTTATAATATTTAACTTGTAACTGGCTTTAATGTAATAGTATTTTACTATGGTAAGGTATATATCCTAAAATATTAATTAATTAGTTTAATTTTATTGTTTTGAAATTGTTCCGGCCGATCGAAATTTGTAGTGGTATTAGGCTTGTTCGGGTTTAATTTTGAACGGTTCCAGAACAGTTCCCGTCAGGCGCGTTTGCAAAATCGTTTTAGATTTCGTAAATGCGCATGACGGGAACATAAACGCGCATGACTAGAACCGTTCTAGAACCGTTCAAAATTAAACCCGAACAAACCTATTGAATCGTCGTCTTTAGTTCGTACTTTGGTCATGTCGGTTACCAAAACGACTCGACTATATACCTACATTTATTTTACATTTCTTTATATATCGGCTGTTCAGAACATTTCAAAGTCAAAGTAATCCTTGAAAATTAGAAGTCATCTCTGAGATAGAGTGGATTCTTTATTGATAGGCAACAGTCCCTATAATTAGGAAAATTCACATCTTTTCTTTTTCAGCCTCATAAAGTATGTAAAGTTGAAACTTTAAATATACCTTTAGAGTCCGATATATACGAATACAGTGTTACTCATTACAAGAATTTAACATGTGAAGAAACAACAGATAAACCATTTGAAATTAAAACACCTCACAATAAAGAGGTAAAACAAAAAAATAAACCTGTTCAAGCGTGTTTGAAGTAATAATTTTTTCAGTACTGTGTCATTGTTCACCATCCTCATGAAAGTGTGAGCTGTAAAACAAGACACATACGTGTACCTCTGTTTAGAAGAAAGAGCCGCAGACATCACTGGGAAAAAACAATTCAGACTATAGCTGTAGGGTGCGAGTGTTCCGTTGGATTAAAGTATCTATAAAGCCGGTTTGACATTTATTCGTACATTCTATTGTGTATTGAGGTGATAAAATAAACAAGATTTGATCAAGTTTGTTCTAATTTTATTGTGAGGAGGCCACAGAAATTTAAATACCTACCTATTCTATTTTTCCTTGTATTTTTCGTTCTATAGTGTATTATAATGAAATTATTATATTCAGTACAATCGTTGATTGAAGGAATACATAAAGATGCGCTACTACATAGCACCGTTGATTGAAGGAATACATAAAGATGCGCAAGTCCATAGCACTGAGCGTAGCCAAAACTGGGTCCGAAATCTATAGCGATGCATCAATCGTTTGGGTCCGAGATTCGAAACAGCCCGAGACAGCGATGATGTTTCTCGGCAAGGGGTTTGCGGGACGACTTAACGGAAAGACACGCAATTTTACTATAGCGTTGCGCATCTTTATACAGGGTGTCCAGGAACTCTCCTGACAAACGAAGACCGGAGATTCCTCAGATAATTTTAAGACAATTTAACCCAATTCACCCTAGTCCGAAAATGCTTCCTAAGGGAGCTAGAGCTCGTTGAAGATGGCGCCTTGTAATTAGTTTTTTTTAATATCACCCGAACGCTTCTATTTAGAAAAACAAAAACTGGTATGCTTATTTATCCTCCAGAGATGAATCGATCCCATCAATTGCGAATTTCTAGTACCGGTCATAGGCGTCCGTTTTGGGTAGGTAAACTGTTATTTTAACGCATAACTTTTTTGTCTTTAACGTTTAAGCATTTGTTACACTAGATTATTAAATTTTCAGGTATTCTAGTACTAAAAAGTACTCTTACTTTAAGTCGGTAGGATACACCGATTTCTAGAAAAATCGATTTGAAAATTTTTCGTTTTTTCGTCATTTCATCTTTCGTCATTTCAACTTCGCGAACTGACAACAATTTGACAATTAAAAACGTAGGTTTTATTTCTGTTAGCAGTTCAGAGCGAACTAGTGCAAAAAATAATAAATTGAATTTTAATGACGAAAAAACGAAAAATTTTCAAATCGATTTTTCTAGAAAACGGTGTATCCTACCCGACTTAAAGTAAGAGTACCTTTTAGTACTAGAATACCTGAAAATTTAATAATCTAGTGTCACAAATGCTTAAAAGTTAAAGACAAAAAAGTTATGCGTTAAAATAACCTTTTACCTACCCAAATCCGACGCCTATGACCTTAGGAAGCATTTTCGGACTAGGGTGAATTGTCTTAAAATTATCTGAGGAATCTCCGGTCTTCGTTTGTCAGGAGAGTTTCTGGACACCCTGTATATTCCTTCAATCAACGATAGCACTGAGCGTAGCCAAAACATGATCCGAGATTCCTTCAATCAATATATTCCTTCAATCAACGGTACAATATTTTAAGGCCAGGATAGAGAGCATACCCATGGGCACAGAATAAGAAACAATCAGAAGTTGCACTCACTGTCGGCACCTTTTATCGTTTTAAGCAATATTTCGTGACCTTGACGCCATATTTTAAAGGAAAAAGACATCACTGAAATAAGACAAATTAGTATCTAATTGATATCAGCATTGTATTCAGTTAATATTAGGCGTCCCATGTGCTAAATACCGAGTTAAGATAAGGCAGAAAATATATTTAAATGTAACTTTTAACGTCAAAAGAACAAAAAGAACGTACATTACTTGAATTTGTGAAAAATTATCGACACATCTGCGACCTAATATTAATGAAATACGAATTAAAATTTAAATATATAATAGATGAAGTTTTTATAAAGGCATATGTTATCAATACATTATTATAATATTTGTTTTATAATAAAAACATAAATGATTTTATTTTTAGAAATTTGTTTAAAGTTTCTTCAAGGATATGGAACAATTTATAACTACAATATACTTTATTAGATATTCCATTGGAAATAAACTAAAATAAACTAAACTAAGGATAATAACTATATATAAACAATAAGAATAGTATTATACATATAACAATATGAACCGAGAGAGCCGGTTGAAACGTTAGCTATACGGATCCACACGGTTCAAATGAGCCGGTTCTGGGAACCGGCTCACAATGAGGAGCTGAACCAAGTGAGCCGAGTCCAAGAAAGGAACCGTTTTGCCCACCTCTAATTGTAACATACACACATTTCCAAATAGCAAACAATAATTTTTATATTTATGTTAAAATATTGCACCATACTTTTATCGTTCAAATCTCGGGAAATAACAAAATTCAAAAATATGTCCATGTTTTAAATAAATTTTGAAAGGCATTTTTTATTCCCCTACTCCGAAACTCAATTGTGGTAGAGGAAAAGGCATGTTATATTAGCCAATCAAACCAGCTCCTTTCGTTTGGCTATTCAAATACGTAACGGTTGTCGTTCTTCATTTTTAGATTGTTGTTTTAAATAGACGTTAAAGGTGGTGTATTTTTTATTTGTCATAGCTGTGCTTTTTACATTTTAAAACGAAATGGAAATTGATAAATGGGAAGAAGTTTTAATTCAGTGGGTAAGTATATATTTTAAAAATGTAACCAGTATCGCCTGAACTAAAAGTTTTAATTGTATTTAGATCAACTGCTTAAAATTAACCGACACAATTACTGATATAGAATCCCTACGAAACGGTGAATTTTTTATGAAATTATTGGGTATTCTGTAAGTAAAAGTACTCGTATTTTATAACGAATTTTAATATCTATATATTTTTAGAGAACCAGAGAATTTGCCAATCAAATGTGAAGATTGTTTGACAAGTAGCTTAGAACTAATCAAGACACAATACCCGCATTATACATTTGAAAAAGAATATGTAACAGATCTATCATGTGTATCTCTAAATAATATAGTTACTATTTGTTCACTGCTATTACATTATGGCTGTGTAATCGAAAAGAAAGATTCATTGATAGTGCCGTCCTGTAATAAATTGCCTCCAGACTTACAAATAAACATAAAGAATTTTCTGGAGAAAGTCAATTCAAAAATTACAAATTTTCATTTCAAGAAAATAATAGATGAAATGAATGAATTCAATATATCATCAAATTCATATCAGTGGATACCTATTGGAGATTCCCCACTTATTGGTAAAAGTCCACTACAAGAGTTCTTGAAAAGCCCTTGTGGTAGAAAAATCAACATAGAAAGAGGCAAAGAAATACAAAAACTGAAATCTGCTTTAGAAATTGAAAGATTTGAAAAGGCTGATCTATTAGAAGAAATAAAAGAACATAAGGAACAAATTAAAAAATTAGGTGTGTGTTTATATATCTATCATTTTTGTATTGTTTCTATTGATCTAATAATAAAAGTGTTGATTTTAATAACTGAAGTACGCCAGACAGCACTGTGTGAAATTATGAATGAAAATTGTTTGTTTAATATTTTCAAATAATTGACAAAATATCTCTTCTATGAATGCTTATGAAATCAGCCTTCATCACCTTTTAGTATCAACAAAATTTACATTTTCCGAAGATATGTCGAGTGTAGTTGTAGTTCGTCCTTTTTCCTACATTATTGTCACATGCTTTTTCTTTTTTTTTTGTCTATTTCTATCATTGTTTTTGAAAGTTATTTTTTTTTGCTATAATGGATTGTCATTTATGTGTTAGGAAACCAAATAAAGGAGAAGTCCAATCAAATTTCAAAGCTTAGAAGTGAATTGTATTCTATAGAAAATAGAACGCCTCCACACAATATAAAAAGTGGATCCAAAGATATTGAACGGCAGTTAAAGTTGGAAATAAAGCGTTTAGAACAATACATTGAACAATTACAATCGAAACAGGATGAGATACAAGAAGAAAATATTAATATATCTGAAAAAGTAAGTATAATAAAAAAATACCTTATTGTTGTCATATTCTATTACTTTCTTAACAAATCCAGCTCAGAAGTTCGGGAGAGGAATTAAAAATATGGAAACAGGCCGCCCAAACTTATGAATTAAACAACAAGGAGTTGATGGAAAATTATGAAAAGCAGGGGTTGGAACTTGAAAATATTAAACAGCAATGTGCAGAATTGTCTGCTATTTTAGAAGAAACAAGGCCTAGTAGTGCCATAAATGACAGTTCATTATTTCCAAGTCCTTCAAGTTTTAAGCGGAAAAGTATGAATGATAGTGTACCACAATATGAAAATTTAGCACATACTATCATTGATGTACAGTTGAAAGATAGCCAGAAGGAGAATGACGATCTAAGAAATTTACTGAAGGAATCAGTTGATGAAGGCAGTGCTCTAAAAATTAAATTAGCAAATACTAAACGTAATTATCAAGACATGGAAGAGAAATTTTCTGATTTGGAGGCTGATAGAAACAATTTATTGCAACAGGTACTGAAATTATTTTTTAATCTAAAATATATTTAATCCCATATTGGACTGATGCAAATTTAATTTTTGTGTGTATACAGTCCATATGAGTCTCAGAGTTGGTAACATTGTATCCACTTTCATGGCATTGCCTAGGCCTACAAGAAAGAAATGTGAATATAAATATTTATCTGAAGCACGTCTCTGAGTGGAAGACTTTTTTTGAGTAAATTATATAATAGCCTCTTTTAGACTGACCATGTTCCAATTGCAAAGTGCTCCTTTTTATATTTTCTCAAGGGCATTATTTACGGCTTTGTATCAGCCTTATATACAATATGAGCATTCACTATATACAGATTTCATTCAGTTGTTACCTCCTACTTTTGAGTCTCTCCATATTAGTTTACCCAGGCGATGTCACCCACCACTTCAGATTATTATGAAATTTTGATGGCAAGTTGCTATCATCAAGTTATAAAGCCATACCATATTGTTTGGCCTGTCATTTACTTTGCAAGATATTGGGGTTCAAAGTTTATGACAAAAGTGCGTTTCTTCCGACTCCGCATCATTCGTGTAGCTAGCAAAAAAAAATAAGAAAATTTCGTAGATTATGAATATTTTTATACCAAATTTTTACAGGTTTTTCCCCTGAAATATGCAAATACTGTAAAAGAATAGTTTTAATTATTGTTATGAAGTATTGCTATGAACCACATTAAAAAAAATTATAGGTATATGTACTTTCAACAATTTGAGAAGAATTAGATATGGGGTGTGGCAGTGTAGTTACCAAGTTAACTTTTTTTTTAAATATACCTCGTATGATATAATAGAATGTGAAATAAAATGAATGGAATTTTAGAAAAAAAAATATTGAAAAAATATTTACTAGAAAAATTTGAAGACTGTCTACAGTCTACAGTATCTAGTATATTTCCTAAAGAAGTTCGAAGACTTTCTTTTGCAACTGTGTGCTTTACTCTTCCTCCAATTCCATCCCAAAGGAGATTTCCTATAACTCATTGCAAGAAATGTCTATGAGATTTGGTGTTTGTCCAAGTTTTACCACCTTAAGCAAATGACTACTATAGACCGTCTCAACCTTAGTATTCAGTATGTGTCTTATGGAGACAGACAACATAGTTGTCAGTTCGACAATGACAGGTTACGTTGGTAACTCATTAGTAGGGCGCGGACATGACCGGTTTAAACTACGACGAAGTTACAACGGAGCAAAGAAATAATGTAAACAACACACTCTTACTGAATAGCACTAATTCATATGGCGAACTGCAGCATCTGTTTACGTCCGAGAAGTGCCCGAGAATGAGGGCAAAAAATACCCACAAAATAAGGAATTTATGAGTAAAATCCTTTTTTCATCATCGTAGATAGGAGCGTGAGGGGTTTTTAAAATTTAATATATTTACCTTATATTTCGCAAGAGAAATAAAATTTTCATTCATACTTACGTTAGTTTCGTTTTTTCATTGTTTTGACTGTTAATTACGCACTTCGTAATTTTTGTAATAGTCTGTTTAATACCGGTTTATTGAATCGACTTCTGCCAATTATCTACACTGGATTTCGTTTAGTTTCAATAACGTTCGCGTACATTTTTAGTTATTATTTATTTAGATCTAGAACGTTGTTTATGTTACTTTTTCTGATATGAAAATGAATTGTCAGTGATTCTAAAATTTATTACAATGTCTGTAAAATATCATTACAGAATGCCAAAATGTCACACGTTTGTCACTTAGCTTTGCTAAAACAAACACAGAAATAGTTTTTATGCAGAGAAATTCGATAGTTTACAAAATTTCGTTACATGTTTAAATGACGATGCTCGAAGTATTTCTGAGTGCAAGGAACTAACACAAATCCCAAATTTAAAAAATCAGTTGTTATTCCTTCAGGAACGCTTTGGAAATTTGCCTAAACTAATCACATATTGTGAAAATCGAAATCTCAAATTAAAAGATGGATTAACCACATTAGACGTGGACTATTAATAATTTCAAAAGTATTCCAAGTGACTTCGGATGTGGCCTTCTGCAAAAGTTAGACGCAGTTTTTAATAGAAATCCAGATTTAATAACATTGCGGCAATTGTGTATGCTAAATACGCTGAAATAAAATAATATTTCCAGTACGCACCTATAACCAGTTGCGATGTAGAAAGGACGTTTTATATCTACAAGGATGTACTTAATTCAAAGAGAACAAGTCTTCCAGAAGAGAAAATCAACAAATAATAAGATATTTTGTATTTTATAGATCACCAGCCACTTGTTATCGAATTATATAAATAAAATTAAAACCTCCTTAAAAATACAACATTTCAATAGTGCGCCCATGGGCGATGAGTCATCAACTGTACGTGTCCGCGCCCTACTCATTAGTCATTATAATGACACGACATTTTAAATACTTGTTGGTTAGGATATTATTCTATATTATGATATAATATTAATTTGACACTTGACGGGAAGGTTATGTTGTGATACTTACACTATACCGATAATACCAACCATTAACATAATAAATCAAACTGACAATATTGCCTTGAAATAAAAAAAGACAGTTTATGACAAATTACTTGCGGTAGTAAAAGAGGTATATATTCCATAAGAGACCGTACTGAATACTAAGGTTGAGACGCTCTATATTATTTGTTTGTCAGGCATATACATACATTCCTACTGGCATGTGTGTGTCTTGCTGTTAATAATTACTACTTCTATTACCTGTTCTATTCTTTTTTGTTATGACATATTTCATGTACAAATATTGCTTTGTTTCTGAGTATTTTGTATATGGTAGAAATGAATAAAGATTATTATTATTAAGTTAAAATCCTGGCTGTGATGACAGAGATTCAAAAAGTTGTGGCAGTGGACTTCATCTTGAACATCATAAAAATAGTGTTCACTAAAATCAAGCTATATTAAAGCTTTGTTAAAATCTGTATTTTCTTTCAGTGTTTTTATATACTGTCACTGTGCTTTTGATATGAAAGAATGATGTATTAGAGTCGTGAGACTGTTGATTAAAGTTTAAATATTCCTCCACTGTAAATTTTATCTGCCAGGTCCTGTCAGTGGATTTTTTTTATAAAAACATTTTTGAATTTTTTTTTCTAAAGTGCCATTAATTTTATTTCGCATTCTATTAGATCATACTTCGAAGTGTATTCTAAAAAATAATTGATTTGGTAACTACTCTGCCCCACCTCCATATCTAATTTTGAAAAACTCTTGTTGCCTTAACTGAAAATTTTGAAAATACATATAGTTATGATTTTTTTATTATGCACGGGGATTCTGATTACAAAACGATATCAAGCGTCTCGATAGACAAACTCGCAGCGACTTGATGCGATTCTGAAGTGCTTTCGAGTTCGAAATTCGTTTTCGAGTCGTAGCACGGCATAGATATCGTAGTTGATATTATTTGCGCGTGTGCATGAATTTTAAAATAAAACCAAGCAAAATAGTTATTTTATTTAAATTATAATATTAATATTATTATACTATGTACCTTTATTACTTACTTATTTCTGATTATACTTTGTAGAATTACATATGTTCAGAAGCAAATTATTGGAAAAAAACGGTAGAACTTCTAAAAACTATTAATAACAATGAATTGGTATAAATAGAAATACGTTTATAAAAATTTACAAAAGAAAGTTTCCTAAACGATTCAACAATCTAGTATTATAGTTTTTATTAACACATGTTTTTCACTATTATTATAGAAATTCACTTAAAAAAAGCTTTAATATATACAGCACCATTTAAGTTTGGCTAGAGTTACACGTTTTTTAAAATTTATTTATAAAAGTGTATTGAAATAAAAGTATGTTTTATAGTGCAATATTTTATTTATGTTTATAATCACATTTCAAATTGTCTATGCCTTATTTCATTAAGGTGACTACTTCATATAATACCAATTTCTTGAGTTGCACTTAAAGTTTTTATATACAATTCTTTTAATTCATCTTTTTCATTATGCTGTGTTCTCTTACTGGGAGTACTATTTTTCGATAAAAATAAATAATCATAATTATCACACATTTCATTCTTCCTTTTCTGAGTGATGGGAGATGAACTATATGAACAAGAAGGTTGAGATATATTGCGTATATTGCTTGCCCTATCCTGCTCTCGCCATATTTATTACATCCAACTACAAAATATATGCTTATTTCTGCATATTTTAATAAAACAAAATATTAATTACACCACTCTGCAACATTACACCCTTTAAAGAAAGTGTTGCACAACAGAGCAAATATCTTCATTTTCTGCCCGGTTAGCTATTTTCCATTTCGAGGCCACCTTCTGTAGCAATTTGTGCTCGTCTAATTTCTGCAGCATTTTTCTTTAAATTACATTTCTAATCACTCCATGTCTATAATGATAAAAAATGTGTTACAGTTTATGTTTATAGGTAGGTATTTGTAGTAGTATGATACATAAAAATAATCTGTAATTTACTCACTTTTTGCCATTTATCTACAGTTTTTACTCCATATCCAGCACCATTTAAATTACTGCTAAATAAGCTTGCCACATGCAAAATCTGGATGATTATTGAAAAATTCAGTAAAAACACCCCAGTGAATATCTTTAACTTTGAAAGAAGCCCTGGGAAAATAAGCAAATTATTATTAGAAACTAGTTATAAATTGAATAACTTACATATTTATTTAGTAGGAAAGGATTTCTTTAAAATATATTTCTTTTTTTTTTATACTCGCCTGAGAGATCAAGAGAGGTATGTAAGAAAAAAATAAATGAATTATAGAAACGCGTAAAACATCTGGTAAACATATTTTAATTACCGCATTAGTCGCAGTCGTTCTGTGGTTCTAACAACACTAAAACTAAACTGTAATAAAATTTCAAAATACAAAATTCAAATCGGTGTGTATCCAACAAAGATAGTCATACTTTTTAAAGTGAGAAACATATATCGTTTTAAGAATTCGGGACCTCAGTAGGTACCGTCTAGAAATGACACTTTTAGACGAAAGCACGTGACTATCGGGACGAATCGATAGCAATGAATATCGCACGAACTCGGAAAAATGGCGTAAACGATACTATCGACTGAAACGATAGCAATCAGAATCCTACTGATGGTTTAAAGTAGCACAATACATTGAAACTATTTTTTACAGTATGTGCATATTTCAGAGGAAAAATAGTTGTTACGACTTGATGGTCTTTAACAGTTCCACAATGATTTGGTGGTAGCTTGTTTTTTGTTATAGCTGATGAAGGACCAGTATACAGTGTGTATACACCATGTTTTTTTATAGTCAGGAACACTAACATAAGCACTTCCTCGATGTTAAAACTAATACCTTTATTTACACTATAATGATAATTTTGAATTGGTTTGATAACGTGTGAATAATAAAATATAACATTGTCGCTATTGCAGGTACTCTTGGTTGCTACCGAGTAATGTCGGTACTTCGTGAACTAAATAGGCCTTCCAATACTATCGACTGTCTTGTGTGAATTTGAAATCGGTTATATGATTACTGTTCAACGGAATACATCGTTGTTTTCTTAAAATTCAAATATTCTCCCTCTAGAAAGTTTAATAAACAATAAAATGACCTATTATTTCTGCACAATACGTTTGGGTTTTCCTACATTCCCTTATAACAAGCGAGAGGGTCTAATTGTATATTGACGGTAATAAAAATAGTCCATTCAATACCTGTTCAGATATGAAGGTACAAATTGTTTTATTGTGGGGAAGTCCAGCTGTAGAACTATTAAATATTTATTTGAACGCATGACTATGAATAAATTATAAAAATAAACAGATTTAATGATGTTTTAGAATTACCTTCCAATAGTACCTATACAATATACAACATAATTTCCAGTTTACTACATTAATAAATCATATGGAAAATAAGTATTATTAAAATTGGCATTACCTAAACAATATTAAAAATCTGGTATAAAATATTCATAATTTACTGAGTTATGAATTTTTTCTTGCTAGTCATACGACTGCCGTGGAGTCTGAAAAACGACTAAAAAGCATTTTTGCCATAACCTTAGGACCAGAGAATATCTACGAAAGTACTCGAGTTAGGCAAAAAGAAAAAATATGGTTTCATAACTTGGTCATAGCAGCTTATAAAAAGAATAAATTCATAAAAACCTGAAGTGGTGGGGGGTGACATTCCATTCTTTTCTGAGTCAATTAACGTGGAATGAGCCTTAACTTTTCCTCTTTTTATAAAAAAAAATAATTACTTAATACATTTGTAGTTTTATTTCTCACATTAATTACTTTTTCTTTTTCGTTTTAGATTAGTGAGTTAAAGAATGTATGTAAAGAATTGGAACAACTTAAGAGCCAGGTTGAAAATGAATTGGAACAAATTTCCATCTCCAGTACTAATAAAGATTCGGTAATAACGTCTCTCACTGTTGATCTTAAAAAGTCTACTGATTTATCTGATCAGTATGAGAAATTATATCAGAATGTTGGTAATGATTTAGAACAACTTAAAGCAGAATTCGAGGAACGTGAAGAATTCATAATAGAGAAAGACAAGCTTTATGAGAATTTGCGTCAGGAGGCAGACTTGTTGCAGTCCAAATACGATGAATCTATTGAAAAATACAACAAGACAAATTTTGACATGGAGAGCTTGAAAGCAAAGTACGATCAATTCACTAAAAACTTGGAAAAATCGTTGACAAAACTCGAGATTACTGTATATGGTTGTAATGAAATGAAGTTCGACGATATATTCTTTGAAAATATTGTAGAACGTTTAAAATTTGACAAGAATAATGCCAATGAAGAAATTAGCAAATTAAAACGTTCGCTGGGCGATTGTGAAGTTCTCGCTGACACGTTAAAACGAGATATTTCCATATTAAAAGATAAAGAAGTGCTTGATGTGCAAGAAAGAGAAAAGTTGAAGAATCTTTTATGTGTGGCCGAAGTCAACATAAACGAATTAGAACGTACTATTGCAGAACAAAATTCAGAAATTGACCTAAAAACAAGCAAAATCATGGAGTTGACCGAAATGGTCAAGGAATTGGGAAAAATGGAGCAGATTGTGGCGGAGAAAAATACGAAAATTAAGGATTTAGAGGAGATTATTGTTGAAAATCAATTTACAATTGACTCTCAAATTGCCGAAGGACTGGTTATGAATGAAAAAGTGCAAAAACTCCGGCAGAATATTAATGAAATTGAAAAAAATCTTGCTGGAAGGGATGAGGTTGTTGCCAATTTGAAACGAGAAAATTCAAATTTGAATCAGAAAAACTGCGAGGTCTTGCTGAACATGGAAAATTTGATTTCTGCCCATGCCCAAGAAATAATGGAGCAAGAGAAACTACACCTGGAAAAGATCCATATTTGCAACTTGCAATTGCAGGAATATTCTGACAAAATCGAACGACTGGAGGTTGACTTGAAAATAACTTCCGAAAATTTGCAGCTGAAATGCAGAGAACTTGACGAGTTGACTAAAGCAAAACACTTAATGGAAGACAATTATACCAAAGTTAGTGAGGATCTTCAAAGAAAAGTTGGAATTACCGAGGAGACGATTAAGAAATTGGAGATAGAATTGTCCATCGTGAAAACCGAAAAAAACAACTTAGAAGAGGATGTGAAACAGTTGAACACGGATCAGGAAAAGATTGTAGGTGAAAAAGAACATCTTTTGACCGATATTCGCGAACTGAAAGCGCAACTGAAGGATAGTTTTGAAAAGCTGAGTAATGCGGAAGATGAATGTTCTCAGAAAGACACAATCATTTCAGAAAATAACAAAGAACTCCTAACGATAAAACTAAATTTGGAATCAAAAAAGCAGGAGTATAGAAATCTGCAAGAACACGTGGAGAAATTGAATGTAGATACTCTGTCGTACAAATTTTGTATAGAAACTTTGAATGTGAAAAACGCCGATTTTCAAGATAAAATCGAAAAGTTGGAGAAGAAAAGTTCAGATTTAGAAATAAATATGGAAAGTGTAATGAATAAATTGGCTGTTAAAAATAAAGAAATCAATGATGCTATGCAAAAGTTAAGCGAGGAGGAAATAAGCGGGAAAATTAAAATGGCAGAACTCCAAAATGATTTAGAAGAGGCAAGAGAGAATATGAAAAGTTTAGAAGAAGAAAAAGTAAATATAGTCGATAAAAATGAGAGGGAAATAACTTTCTTAAAACAGGAAATTTGCAGGTTGAATGATAAAATATATGAATTAAATGCGAAGGAAATCGATTACATTCAAGAAATACAAGTCATAAAATCAGAATTAAACGTCGCCTTTGAGAAATACACGCAGAGTTTCGATGAACAACAAGAACTAAAATCAGATCATGAGGTACAAGTTAAAAATTTAACTGAAAATTTGCATGAAATCGTCACAAACTATAACCGATTGGAAAAAATTCATCAAACAGACGTCGAAGAGCTTGAAAATCTGAACGCGCAACTGGAGAAATTAAAAGAAGAAAACATCGCTTTAGAAGTCAAAATTGTCGACCAAAAGAAACGCTACGATCAGGAAATCGAAGAAACAAATGAACAATTTAATTTAGATTTTAAACAACTAAAATCCAAACACTCCGATCTAGAACATCTACTGATAAGGGCCCAAAGTGATTTGGAACAGCAAAAGGGTATCCAGTTTAAGTTGGAGAACGATGTTAAAAAACTCCTCGTCAAAATTGGGGAAATTGAATTCGAAAAGGCAGAACTACTGAAGAAAATCGAGTCGTTGGAAAAAAACAAGTTCAAACTCGAAGAAGATTACAAATCGCTTAAATTGACACACGAAAAATATATTTTAGAATCGGAAACTAATTTGAAACTAAGAGAACAACAATACAGAGAGAATATTAGGAGTGTTGAAATTGAGAAAGAGCATTTGAAAGGACAAATTAAACAGTCTGAAGTGACTATTTCTTCGTTGCTATCTGAGAAAGAAGCTTTTCAAGGATTGATCGACGACGTCCGGAAGAAATACGAAGAACAGATATTAGATTTGCAAAATAAAATTGATCAACTTGAGTGCACGAATTCACGAATCGTTAGCGAACAAAGCAATCTCAGGGAAAAGATTTTAAGTTATGATCAACAAAATGACGACCAGAGTAAATTTATAGAAGAGCAAACGGAAACCATATCGAAATTAAAGTCCGCCTGTGACATCTTGCAAACGGGCAAAGAGAGAGTAGAATTGGATTTGAAAAATATCCAAGATCTTCACAAGAAATTGCAGAGTGAACAGGCAGCCAAAGAAATTCAAGCCAACGAAACATTGCAGGCGAACGAAGAGAAACTGAGAAAATTGCGGGAAGATTTGGATAAGCACAAATCGTTAGTAAATGATAAAGATATCGAACTATCAGAACTCACGAAGAAATTATCAGATTTACAGATAGTAAACGAAGCGCTGAAGAACGAATCAGATACTTTAGAAGAACGTTTAGAACAATCCACTGAATGTCATGCGATCTTTTTAAATAAGATAGATGAGGAGAATTTGCACGCCATCAAAGACATGTTGAACGATTTTGACCTGCTTAAAACCAAATACGAAGAAATATCCTTCGAAATAATTTCTATTCGCGAAGAGCGTAAAGAATTGAAAGAAAGGATAGAGAATTCATCGAAAAATTTGTCCGAATTACAAAAATCTATGGAAAGCAAAGGCGCTATCGTAGAAGAACTTAACAATAAAATCGCGCACGCGGAAGAAAATATTGCTCACAAAGAAATTGTTGTTAAGGAATTGACTGAAGAATTAGCGGATACTGTTAACAACTTGGTTTCTGTCAGGAACGATAAATTGAAATTGGAAGTTGATTTGGAGGAAGCTTTTATCGAAATCGATCGTCTGAAGAAATCGCGCGAAGAAATTCTAGAGTCTCAACACAAAATTATAAAAGAAACGGAGGATAATATCTTAAGAGCTCACGCTAATGCTATCGACGTAAAGAACGATCTGTTAAGGAGCATAGAGAATGCTAAAGAAGAAGTAGTTATCCAGAAACATGAAAAATTGAATGTTCAAAAGTTATTAGACGAAGAAAGAGCTGGCGTTAAATTCTTCGAAATCGAAGTATTAAGCATCAAACGCGAAAAAGCAAAATACGAAAGAATCTGCAATATGTTAAAAAGAAACTTGGAAAGATTGTATGAAATTTTAGACTTGAAAATGAATATTTTCGACGACAGCTTGAACACTATCGAAGAAGAAAAATTGCAGGCGGTTGTTACAGAATTGCAAACAAATATTGCGGACACATACAGGAAAAGTCGAGAGTTAAACGACTTGATTTCAAAGCTTCAAGATAATGAAAATGATTTAAAATCGAAACTGACAGAATTAGAACGCCAAAAATCATTATTAAATGACGAAAAAATGGTATTGCTAGCAGATCACAATACTTTAATTGAGAAACATCGTCTTATCGCGGAACAGCGAGCGATAGAAAAAGAAGAAATGCAAAATGAAATTGGATGTTTAATAAGCAAATTAGAAGAGAAAACTTGCAAGGCGAATGACGTGGGCAGTTTAAAGTCTGAAAACGATATATTGCATCAAACAATTATTTCACTGAAAGATAAAAATGTGAAAGCATACAACACTTACAATGCTTTCGCTGAAACATCCAAGACAATAAAAGTCGCTGTAGATAAGATTCTGAAAGATCGCAACAGCTTAGAGAGTCTAGTTTATGATTTGCGACGAAATATGATTAATGTTCAAATGAAATGTTTACATTTAAATCGGGAATCTAAACATTACGAACAGAAGGAATCCCTGGAGTTTATAGTGGAAGATATCCAGAAGCAATTCAATAGGTATTCAAAAATCGTTTATAACCTCGCGTACAACAACGTGCAAGTTAGCGAGAAAGTTGTACAGGGTATATTATCCGAAAAATATGTCGATTTTCACCCCTTTTACAAAGATTTAAATATAGATGAAGTGGCGGACAAATTGGAAGAGTTACGGGACAGGTCATCGGATGCGTTGGACCAGTTGAAAACGATGGAGGAAGTTTTGGCCAAGAACGAAGTCAAAACTGGTAAGACACTTAAAGAGAATGTTCCGAGAATTGGATCGTCGTCTCAATTGAGCGACTTAAAAAAAGAGGAGGAATGGCGAAAAAAGTACAGTTTATTGCGACAGAAATTAACACTTACTGAAAACGTGAAGAATAATTACGAGAAGAAAGTTAAACAATTGAGGGAAGAAAATAAGAGATTAGCGTCAGAGCCTAGGAACTTAAGCGAGCATCGTGATTACAAAATTTTACTGCAACAACACGTACAGACCAAAGAAGATTTCGAGAAGAAAGTCACAGAATTAAAAACGAAATATCAAAAACTGCAAAGCGAATATGCAGAATTAAAGAAGAAACAAAAGGTAAAGCCGGAAGTGGAAAATCTCGCACAAGCCGTTGATTCTAAAAGTGAAAGTGAAATTCAAGCGATCAAAGTGGCCTATGGCAAGCTGATGTCCGAAAATTCCAAGTTGGAGTTAGATAATGCAACCCTCAGGAAAATAATTGACGATAAAAATAACGATCTGTCGGAATTGTCGCTCATACGCGAAGCATACGAGAAACTATTAGAAGAAAATAGCAAGATGATGACAGAAGTTGATACGTTAAAGTATAAACGAAGCAGGGATAAAGAAGATTTTATACACCTCCTAAAAAAGGACAGGGAAGAACGTGAAGGTAGAGAAAATAAAAAGATACAGCTGATAAGAACCGAATATGAGGGAAAACTGGAATCGATGAAGGCAAAAATGGTAATTATCTTCTAAAATATTAGTTCTTGTTTAACCTTTTTCCTTGAAGTATTCATAAACAGAACCCTGTTAGTCGTACAGTTGCTATAGTACAGTGCTCATTCGCTCAATCATTCTTTTTAGAAAAAAATCAATCATTTTATTTAAATACATAATAAAGGTTTGTTTCTTTATTAAATAGAAGTAATGCATTTGACAAGCACTTAGAATGTTATATGTTTTTTTGGTACTTACATTCCATATTGTTTTTGTGGAAGTGTATTTATTATATATGTTATTTATTTATGTTGTTTGTATTGGGGTGATCTGTCGAGCAATTTAATAAATATTCTTATTGACACTCGATAGTGTGAACCGAATAAAACAATGGTTGTTCACATTATTGAAAAGGTTTTCTTCCCCCTGGTGCTGCGGCGGTGGAAGGGGGGGGGGCAGGGGGGCTAATCGAATCAAATCGACGGCGTCATGATTTATGATTCATGATTGCCCCCCCCCTCCGTCTACCGCCGCCGCAGCAACTGGAGGAAGAAAACCTTTCGGTTTTGAGAATTTTACAACGTATACAGGTTAACCGAGCATTCCTTTCTAATAGTTAGGTAAATGTTTATCTATCCGTTTCACCGGTATTTAGGTCCGGGTAATACACTAAATGCAGGTGAACCAGTAGACTTTGACGATTTTCTCGCGTTATTGCATGATATTGAATATAATCGAGGTAATATTCATGAAAGTGATAAACATTATGCAATTGACTTTTTAAATGAATATATAAAGGGTCTTTTATTAAGCGCTTCCTATCTTTAAATTTAAATAAAACAAAGTAGGTGTGAGATATCATCGAAATTTTTTATTCGTTTGAAAGCCCTATCGATGCCATTATTTATGGAATATAATATCGGACAAATGTCCGCCGCGACTTCGCTGAGTGGCGCGCATTCGGGATGTCCAATTTTCCATGACTCTGGCGCATAAATCAGGCTGAATTTGACCGATGGCTTGGGTTATGTTGGCTTGGAGGGCCGCTGTGGTTTGTGGATTATTCGCATAGACCTGCGACTTAAGAAAACCCCACAAGAAACAGTCCAACGGGGTCAAATCGCACGATCTCGGTGGCCAGTTCACATCACCTCCACGTGAGATGATCCTCCCCTCAAATCGCTCGTGCAGAATTTCCAATGTGGCATGAGCTGTGTGACACGTAGCGCCGTCCTGTTGAAACCACATCTCATTGATGTCCATATCATCCGATTCAAGCCAAAAGAAGTTGGTAATCATCGCCCTATAGCGTTCGCCGTTGACGGTGATGGCCTGGCCAACATCGCTCTGAAAGAAATATGGACCGATGACGCCGCCAGCCCAAAATCCACACCAAACAGTGACTTTTTCGGGATGCATTGGACGCTCTTGAATCTCACGTGGATTGGTATTGTCCCAAATTCGACAATTTTGTTTGTTGACGTACCCATTCATCCAGAAATGCGCCTCATCGGTGAAGATGATTTTTTGATGAAAATTAGGATCAGTTTCCAACTGCTCCAGGGCCCAATCAGCGAACACACGTCGTTGTCTATGGTCATTTACCTTCAGCTCCTGTCTCAGTTGAATTTTATACGGGTGCAGGTGCAAGTCACGACGCAAAATTCGCCAAGTTGTGGTCTGCGAGAGGCCAAGTTCTTGTGAGCGACGCGAAATCGACCGCCTCGGATTCTCCTGCACGCTTTCACGGACAGCGGCGATGTTTTCGGCAGATCTTGCGTTTCGTGTTCGTACGGATGCTGCTTCCTTGATTACTGAACCAGTAGCTTCAAATTTATCCACCACACTGCGAATAGTCCTCTCGGTAGGACGATTACGACGACCGTAAAATGGCCGAAGTGCGCGAAACGTTGCCCGAATAGAACATCCATTTTGATAAAACAATTTTATCATTTGCACGTGTTGTTGAGCGCTATATCCGTCCATGGTGATTTGGCAAAACAGACTGAATAAATGACAGCCAATCTGACAGATGTAGCTTCAACAACATGGCCACTACCAACTGTCAAAGTTCGGAAGTCCCTATTGGAAGACCCTATACAACATGGTAATATTCATGCGTTAATTGGATCACTCGGTTTATCTAGCAAATATTTATTTGAGCAAAAATTTGGACAAATTTATTCAATGCCACCAAAGAAATTAGATGGAAAATACGGGAAAACAACTGGAGCATTACATGAAGGACAACGACAATACACCGAACGTCAACTAATAATATATCCGCGGATTTCCAAATTTTGGCCCCTCCCTCCCCTTGATGTGATTTGGTAAGATGTGGTCGGACCTCTCCTTCCTTACGTGAGATTTACCTTATAATTTATAAATAATTAAATATATTTGATATGTTCATGTATTTTGCTTCATACCATTAAATACCTAAGCGTTAATACTCGTGTCTTCTATTAACTATTTTTTTTCTGTGTAATAAGAGGAGAAAAAACTACTGTTTTTAGGGTGCACTGTAACGAATTTTTGTAATTTAGTAAAAGTAAAAAATAAGCTGTGAGTGCTGTGATACCGCCTTCCCTAATTCTTCGCTGCTTCCTCTATCGTAATGATTGGACACATGTCGGTCATGTCTATATGTATATTCTCTAAATTAAAAAGTTGATGTGAGATTTTCACTGACCCCCGCTCCGTTAATTGAGATTGGTGAGATTTACCAGTCCCCTCCCCTCCCATTCTGAACTCACGTAATTAATGGAGGCCTTCAAATACTAGTTAAAAAATAGCAACAAATAGAAAAAACGGTAAGAAAGAATAGTTTTTTACATAATGACTTTTCCTATTATTCTCCTTATACGTATAAGGTTCGTAATATAAATATTGTTCTGCTCTGCCCACCCAGTTAATACATTTAAAGCGTTTATAGCGCTATCTAGTGAAACTTTATTCCAGGGTCATCATTTTCGAATTCAGTTGTTTCGATCAATTCATTGTCACACTGATTCCACTCCATAAGATTCTATAAATGTAGCCTATTGTATATACAGTTAGGTCAAGTTTGCATATGCATTATGGAGATGGGACTAACTTGAGGTGCCAATGTACACGGAAGTCCAAGACATTTGGACATTGAATTCTTAATGTACCCTACCCATTGGTGTTTCAAACTTGCGAGTGACACAGTTTCGTTACCGTCCTTATTTGAAACTCCATCTAAAATATTCCAATACTTTTATAATTTCGTAATTAAAGTGATTCCAAGTAGGCAATAACTTGATTACTGCGTCTCTGATACTCAATCTTTTCAAGTTATCGGAAATATTCATGTTTTCTACTCGACCAGATAGAAGACTATTTTTGTAGTATAATTTTGTTAGTCTAATTACATTTTGGTCCATCGGCTGTATAAGTGATGATATATAGGGGAGAAATATTATTACAACTTGCTCACTTCTTAGTTCATCTTAATTTGGATGCGATGGCGCATTATCTAGTAGTAAAACTTTTATCAGAATACCTTTATTCTTTAAAACTTTTTAATATTTAGGTAAAAAAAATGACTTTAGTTTAAGATCTACTTCTTCTTCTTCTTATAGTGGCTTTTTAAGTCAGGCCTTAAGCTCTTTACTTTTCATCTTATCTGTATTAATCTCAATGTGGCTTGATGGAAAACAACTCTTTCAGAGGATTCTTACGGAAGAGGGCCTAGGTGAGGGAGAGCCGAGGTATTTTGTGCGGCAAGTAGATTTCTGGATCGTATAACATTTCTGCTGTGAGTTTTATGCTGTCGATGAAGTCATAGAATTTTTGGGAGAGATCCTCGATGAATTCTGGGAAAGAGGGGGTGTTTGTCTCGTTGTGTATTTGCGAGTTTCTTACATACCAGGGGGCTTTCAGGACCATCCTGAGGGAAACATTTTGAAATATTTGTATTGATTTTATATGAGTCGGGGCTGCGTGTTTCCATATCTGTGATCCATAGGTTAACGTGGGTCTTTGGATTTGTTTGTAAATTCTTAATTTTAGTTTCGGATCGAGTTTGAACCCTAAGTACTTGACACGTGGTAGCCAAGATATTTCTATATGGTCGATGTAGATGTTTCCTCGAAACGGCTTTATTTTCCTACGGAAGAGGATGACTTGGGTCTTATCTCCGTTTATTCCTATTCGCCAGGTATGGTACCAGGTTATGAGTTTATCGATGGCAGTTTGTAGGGTTGAGATAGCAGCGGTACAATTAATTGACGTTGCTAAGATAGCTGTGTCATCAGCGTATGTCGCTAAGAGGGTTTTTGGGGTCTTGGGAATGTCTGAGGTAAAAATTGCATACAGATGCGGTGAAAGGACTGAATCTTGGGGAACTCCGGCGGTGAGGATTCTGGGTGAAAAAGTTTAATTTTGAAGTTGTACCGAGAATGTTCTGATCTAGGAAATAGAAAATTAAAACTTACCTGAATGAAACCAATTTGAAAACGCTAGAAGTAATTCAAGCTGATTTTGAATGTTCATAGTCCACAGGACATTTACTTTCAAGTTGTATTGGTGCATGCTTTTATGTTATTCTCTGTTTTTTTACCAGAAGCAGTTTTTCTCCCGCCGAGAGAAATGTTTTGTTTAGTAGCAATTTCCAATAGAGTCCATGTAATATCAAAATCTTCTATTTAGTTTTTAACTGAATTTTAAAAAGGTTCACAAGTTCTGATTAAGCGGACAATTTCCCCCCATAAATATTCAAAAAGCGAATTCCAATCGCTTTTAAAGCGTTATACCCATCCTTCACTGGTTGTAAGTTGTTTATCATTATCTCTGATTTGTGAATTCATTAGTTTTGATTTCTGTTTAATTATTTCATCAGTTATAATAAAATCTTACTTATTTGGTCAAGAAACCATCTGTACAATATATTTTGCACTTTGGGGACCTCGGAACTCTAAAGACTGTCTCTTGCCTGGTCCGACTTAGTATTTCTCACAGCTGTAGCAATCATTTTCTTTTTCTGTTTTACTTTACAAATTGTAAATTTTGGCTAAATACGTGAATAGAATTTTGGTTTTCTAAGCGACATTTTATTGATGAATATCGAAATTACTATATAAACACAAATAACAACCACTAACAAAGAACTGTCTGTGTTTATGTTGAAGTAAGAACGACGATGTTAGCTAAGCGAAGGAAATTACATATGTTGTTGATTTGAATGCAAGTAACAACAAAATACATTTTGAAAATGAAATTCGTTTCCATAAGCGAAGATACAGTTTGTTCACGGTATACGCTGGCCTAGTGCAATTAATATGCTGCTCACGTTATGCGAGGTTTCTGTTTATGTTCACTCTATCGAGTGTCTACTGTAATATGGTAAAGCTTTTGTTGCGCCAACGTTCTATTTTAATACGTATGTCTGTATTACTAAATTTGTATTGCTCTCATTGTTTTAGTTAAACTTATATAAAGAAGAACTTGACAAGGAAACCAAAAGATTAACTGTTGAAAAACACACCTTTGTAAGTAAATTTTATTAAATGTTTTGTTGTTGCATGACCAGATAACTCATGATACGAATAATGTTTCGTTCTGCGATACTAAATTAGCAGACTTTTAAGACATGCATTCTGATATTAGTCTATCTTTAGTAATGACGTTAAGTTAGTTTCTTAATTAATTTGCGAATGGCTGGTTGCAACTAGAAGTTAGTATAACAAAAAATAGATTCTATAAGCGGCCTTTATCTGGTATTAATCTAAATCCATTAATAGGACCTTTTAAAATTCGAATTGGACGAGTCGAAGAGAGCCATGGTACAATTAAAAATGACCCAGAAATTCGACATGTTAGGTTCGCGAGAGTCACTGATGTCTGTTAAAAGTGAATGTGACACGAGAGAGGCCAAGGACGTCCGCGGAAGGATTGCTTCAAATTCCAGGGGTACAAGCGCAACATCCTTAAAAAGTGGAACGCATGATCGTCGATATGCCACGATGCCCAGGAGCATGGCAGTCATCGAAGAGAGTAGTCGAGCATCGATAAATTCAGTACCATCTGATTTAGGTATGTTTGAAGACTTTCCAAAATTATATTTCCATCTGTGTAACGTCACTTATTCTACCTACAGGACAAAATTTGGAAATGGAGGATGAAGACGAATTGTTCAACAATAAATACCTGACAGATCTCAAAGAGGGTCACTGTGTTGTTGGCAAAAATGACGACCGAACAGGCAGAATGTCCGAGTTGGCTTGGAGGAATTCCATGTGCCCTCCACATCTGAAGTCCTCTTACCCAGCAGAGATGCAATTCACTAGTCCGTCGCGCTTTAAAGAGGACGATATAAAAGTATGATTTTATGTTATAGTATTACAGTAGTAAAGGTGTATTTTATTGATTTACCGCTAAGTGATTATTATTTTAGCGAATTTTACGTTCAACAATTTGTGCACTTGTTTGGATTAAACCGTACACGTTAAATTTGATATTTCCCCCCATAAACGTAGATTGCCGATACCTGTTAATTGTTTGGATTGATAAGAGATTCTTTGCTTCCCGTGTCCTGGAATTACTGTTTTATTTGTTCTTAGAGAAGATCACTTGCTTATATATGAATAAGATGATTACTGTTTTTTACATTTAGTCTCGAACCCAAAATGCTTCTGTATTTGAATCATATTTTCAGCCTTAATCATTATTAATTTATTTCGGTTTTCTTTTTTAATGCATTGTACCGCGAGATCAAAAATTATATTGATAAAGGATTGCCATGTAATGTAAAACGTCTGTCTTAGGTATCATTCTTTTGAGATAATTCTGATTAAATTATCAGGTTAACTGTCATACTGACATTTGACACATAAAATTTGTAAATACTTGTTTATTTAAAATGATTTAAATGTTTGAATAGTATTTTATTAAAAATTAGTAAACAAATTACAATAAATGTTCAAAATGACTCCCGCCTTGTTCGATGCACACGTTTACGCGCCTTTTCATGCTATCAAAAACATTTTGCAACATTTGTGGCGTTATGGTTGCACATACTTGAATAATCTTTTGTTGCAGTTCATGCAAAGTATGTACAGGAGTTCTGAAAATTCTATTTTTGCAGCAAGGGAACACAAAATAGTCCATAATAGTCAAACCACGTGACCTCGGAGGAAACTGAACTTGCGTATGCAAACTTATAAGTCGATCTTCAAAAAACTCACGGAGAAAGGCTATAGTTTCTAGTGTCGTATGTGCTGTTGCGCCGTCATGTTGGAAATTACCATTATGAAGTCCATCGTCGTGTAGTTGTTGAACAAATTCATTCAAAATGTTATTTCTGTACCTGTGCATTGATGGTGAAATTGGAAAAAAACGGCCCAATTGTCCTTCTACGGGAGACTGCCATCCAAACCCCAATTTTGTCAGAATGTGATGGATATTCAACAAAAAAATGCGGTTTATTAGTGCGCCACATTCTCATATTTTGAGAATTTACGTATCCCGAAAGATGAAACCATGCCTCATCAGTAACAAGTGTTAAGTTTAACAGGTCGTTATTCATTAAATTGTTGACGAACCACTGGCAGTACGTAAGACATCTGGGGTGGTCTGCTGGCAAAAGAGCTTGATATGATTGTATCTTATATGGATGCATCAAGTTCTCCTTTACAATGGGTTCGGCATGTTTCATAAGAAACTCCAATTTCTTGGGACAGGCGTCTCAAAGATTATGTGGGGTCCTGTTCCATAGGATTACGAACGTCAATAATCACTTCTTCTGTACGAATAGTTGGCCTACCAGCACCTTTTTTATGAGTAACAGATCCAGTTACGCGAAATACACCAACCCTATGTGTTCACGAAAATTATCCAAACATAAACGCTTACTGTATTCCCAAATACTATTAACTAGCACACCTGTTCGCTTCAATCATGTAAGTTTTATGTGCTCTGGTGTAAACCATAATTGAAAAACTAAAAGATGTCAGAGAGAAAATATGACAAATATTAATGACAGTATGACTCTTAATGATATAACTTAAGACAGACGTTTTACATTCTATGGCACACCTTTATCAATATAATTTTTGAACTCGCGGTATCATTATTATAGTTCTCAAATGGTTTTTGTAGGTTATATTACTTGACAGGTAAAACTTTGCAAAATGTAAAATTTATCGCCATTTTTGTTTATTGGCGCATGTCAGTTGTTAAAAGGACTCTACTATACATAATTATAAGTAAAAGCCCGAAGCAAGAATATTGAATGCCCTATTTCTACCTGGTCACGAAGCAATTATCCAATTAGAGGCCGGTTTATTCTACCTTAAGGCAAGTCCTGATTTATTTGTGGTAGCAAATACTTGAGTAACACATACTCAAGTTAACAGCACCAAAGTTAGATTGTACATTAGTTCGTCTGGACTGAAGGAATATAAAGAGTACGGTGGAAGTGTTGTGTCAGTATACTGTTGTGGAAATATTATTTCTGGAGATATGAGCCTGATCCTGTTACATAACAAAGATCGGAGATAATTGCTTCATATAACATCTAGGTGTAAAAGAGGACCTTCTTCCAGATTCTGTCATCGATCAATGAACATAGAGGATGGGGTGTCTGGAGACGAATCCTGTCCTTTAACGAGGAGTCACTGGCGTACATAATCCACTCTTCATTAGTCTCCTGGATGAGTCATATCTTTCGAAAACGTTCTTAGAAGAATATCGAATCTTCTTGAAATAAACAAATGAATATAAATATCGATACAAGGCGAGCATACAGTGAGTCCAAATAAAGAACTGTAGCGTCGATCTAAATAAATACATAATTATAAATATATCGTAAGTAGTTAGTATATCCCCGCTTGAATTCAAATTAAAGGCCAAATTTGACATTAGAATCCCAGCAGCACAGTATAAACGGTTTTTTAGCAGCGATTTTGAAAATAATAGGCAAACTAATCAACTTTAACCTAATATGAATTGGAAATCACAGGTTATTAATGATGTTTCACCATATTGGCAATGTTGTAGCTACATATAAGCATGATCGTATGATTATAAAATGATGTTTATATAGAAAATTAAATATTTGGGCCCGATACTGTCGGTAGAAGAAATGAAGTCCAAGTTGCCAACGTAATAACAACAATTTCTAAATCATAGTACGTAAGTCAATTACAGATACCCATTATTAGTATGATGTAAGTGTTTATTTCTTTTAATTATATTTTTAAATAAATTCTTTTATTACTTTATTGTACTCATTTTTAAGTAGTATACAGTTACCATGGATTTAATTCCTCACTACTATGTTGTACATATACCTAATGTGTTTGCAAGTATAAATGTTACATCTTGACAATTTGAACGTAATTTTGCGGTAAATCTTTAAACTATGCCCATTATAATAATCCAGAACACAGTACAAATCTCGTTGAAAATCATTAAAATTCTGTTTTTGACTGATTGAATTTCAGACTGGAAATATTGAGTTTGACGACAGTATGAGTACAAAATTGTTACCAGGTGAAAAAGCACGCAAAAAAGATATAGGAACCACTTCCTACAAGAAGCCTGGACCTCCGACGCCCAGCAAAAACGGCGGTCGTCTATCACTGCAGAGCAATGAAATCCAATTGTCTAAAGACGTCCAGGATTTAGAAGTAAAAACACCTAAAAGGAGCACACCTAGCAGATTGAAAGCATTCTTCTTGGCACTTAATTCTAACTCTAAAAGCAGCAATTCAGAGGTAGGAGAACAGGACAAAAGACGTTTGCTATGGAGTTTTCGTCAATCCCTGCCGAATGAGTACACAAATAAAGTAAACACCAATTGTTCCTGTCACTCGGAAATAGTATGCTTTTTTCCTATCAATGAGGATTACTTGCTGGATAATTGCTTCTTGAAAATGATCTTACGGAATATCTGGTGTTGCACCAAACATTTCCTTTTATTACTGTCGATTGTGGCGGCCACTGTTTACATAAATAATACGGCATTTAAAAAGAGATAGGGATATTGTCAAGTGTTAATTTAATGTAGGTTAAATGATTAAATTCGAAAAAGGATACGTGTTCTTAATCAAGCTGTGGTAACTACAACCAGGTCTATGTAATGTGCAAAATTGTCTGCTGTTATTTGTGTACTCTTCTTCCAAGTTTGTTATGTTGTCAAAATTCTTAAATAACCCTCTAATAAATATGTTTGTGTGTTTATAGTTTTCTTTTAATTTTTTTGTTGTTGATATTTTTGTCATACGGTTTTATTTCTTTCTTATCTAGCTGGGCAGTATTTATCACTTTTAGAATTTTCTGGTTTACTATTAGACTAGACATAGAAGAAGGAATGGATAAATACGCTAACGAAATAAAAGCAAGAATATTCGACCAAATTCGTAGTTCATATATTCAAAAGTGTTGTATCTTTTTTATTATTGAAAATATTAAAAGAGTTGTCATATATTATTAACATCATCGTGATATATTGCACCAGCTTTTATATAATAACACAAGTTCATTTTCAAATGGAAACCCTACCAGGCCATTACATCATTAGGCTTCCAGTACGAGAATTTCGCTTATTATAAGAGTAACAGTTTCAGTTAAATTATATGAATTGTTAAGAAAAGTATAAGAGTTATTAGCTTTTTTTAATTTTACAAAATTCCTTATTCACTTATAACTAGAATTATAAATAAAATATTTGTTTTTAGAGCTTGCTCATGTTGATAACTACATTATTCATCATTTTTATTAGTAATAATTAGGGAGACGGTTTCTTCTTCAGATGTCCATGTTCGTTTACTTTGACGCAAAAGGAATGCATTGCAGATCTCATTTGTTTGTAGATGTTCGTGAAGTCTCTGTTAGCTACAGCTAACATGAAACGTCGGCATCTACGTTTAAGTTGACGCGGTTCCAACTTCCACGGAAGTTTACGTGTCTTGGGTGTGCAATATTCATTAGTATTCCGAAAGTTCTTTAGGCAATTGTTTAAATTGACGTCAATGTTAATTTTCAATAATACTCACCACATCAAAATTCTTATTATTGTCAAGGGAAGCCATTACAATCTTTGAGAGAAATAACTGCCAACACAATATATCACATCAGATAATATTTTATATGACATATTTGAATGGATCTTCCCAAGTACACTTTTATACTTTATAACAGTACCCAGTTTAATATTTTAGATTAAACATTGTAGGATGTGTTACAGGTCATAATGGCGTTTCAGAATTCAAAGATATTTTGTAACTTATTACCTGCCAATTTTGTTATTAATAAATAGTTAGTGGTCCAGTTCAATATATACACTTATTTAATAATTTTGATTCAACTTAAATTATTTCGTTTTTCACAGTACAAGTAGAATACATTTTATAGGTTTTCTAGTATTTCTAGTTATCAGTTAGACAATCTCTACTATACTATATTATTATGTTGCAGAGCAACTCATTTGAATATTCCAAAGTTCATTAGTGTTCTACAAGAGTAATTGAATTGGGAAACAACTAACATAGACAATTAAATAAATCTGAAAACATATTCTAATTCTGTATAAAACCGTGCACTAGAATGCAAATAAAAGTGACATATCTATTAACCTGCAAAAAAAAAGTGTCACAAGAAACATAAAGTTGGTTTTTCCATTTTATAAGACATGAATTACTGGAAATTCTGTAAATTTCCAACCGAAATTTAAATACATATCTTTTGATAAGCGACATCTTCGTGCTGGAAATGCAATTTGTGATTATAGTATACACGTTTAAATACAAAGTAATGAGAACATTTCATGCACACGACGTTACTAACACTTCCAATTAATAAGGAGAGTATAAGAATTGCCATTGCGTATCCGTGCATGTCTGAAGAGCACCAAATAGCGCGAAACGAGTCATTGATTCAATAACAAATATGTGTTAAACGCGGTCTCAAGAGATAAATTAGCATTTTGCTATTTCTGCATGTCTAAGTGGCATTTTTACGTCCTCGTTCGCAAAGGAATCTCAAACTAGTCCGCGGCGATTCGATTGGTGGAGAGAAATTCACAACTAGTCTCTGACTGATTTCACAACAATTTATTGGCTCTGATTAGTTTGTGATTGCTCTATGAACAAAGGTTATATGTGCAAATAAAGGATTTTCTAATTACATAATATCCCATGCACGACAAAGTTTCTGTATCTATATTATTTTTACACTAAAATGACTTCTTTAGAGAATTTAAGACTAATTGTCTTTATTTCAGAACCAAGCAGGCAGTCCAAAGCAAAAACCCGGCTCGAGGATATTTCGTAAACAAAGATAAACTCCATATTTTTAGTCTTATTGTCATCGATTTCCATTAATTTTTATATTTGTATATTTTGTAGTTTAATTTATTACTCTTGTGATACTAATGTAGGTAATTTGTAATAAATTATATTTTTATATATCTTTATTTTAAATAAATTCAAAGGACGAAAATACACGAATGCGTTCGTGAATAAAAATGACACCCTATTCTAGGCTCGCGTTTGACCTCTCAGTCACAAAAGGTGATTAGTGTTTGAACCAGCACCGGTTACAGAACTTTACTTCAGAACGAAAATAATATTTTACGAATATTTCGCAACTATTTATTTTAAACAGATTTATTATGAATAAAAGTACAAAAACCAGTTCGCAGTCAATTTGAAACAATTTCTCGTTACTGCGTGCACATTGGACCGCGATTTTTTTTTTGTACGGGCATTACTCTTATTTCCTTTCACCCCATTTTTTAAATGACTATTTAAAACTAACCCTGTATATAAAAGTAGTTATATTTATCGCGGTGAATGTGGAAGGGCGGGCTTTTGTGTCGAAAGTATTTTACTTAAAATCGTAAGAGCTGTGTGTAGCAAGCCAATCTATTGTTTACTTTTATTAGTTACGTGTTCTATTGCGTACATGTCCCGCACATATCCGTCGGGAGATACTATTGAAAGGTTGATAAAAGATTCGCCACCGAAGCAAAATTTGCAAGGTATTACTGTCGTGGCAAGTGAAAACTTGCGTAGTAAAACCTGTGTCGTTGGATACACATAAAGCACGTATTGCTAGCTCTGCAAATGCTTATGAACGGCAGAATTTTATTCGGATCTACTTAAAGTACTAGTAGCGTGTAACATTCCATGGAATACGGTGAATCATTCCGAGTTTAACTATTTTTTACAAAATTGAGTCAACGGTATAGTGACTTGCGTTTGCCCGAACAATCCACCCTGAGAAAATATTTGTTCTCGATGTAAGACTTCAATTATCAATAGGTACGATACATATTTGGTTGTCTGTACATGAAACTACTGATGTTAAAGGACTACATACAGTGCTATCGAGAAAGATTGTAGACCACGTGATCAGTAATTTTCTAAAATCTGGTGATTTTCGTGTTCATACGTTTATGAGATTCGCGTATCGCTAGTATTTGACAGTAGCGTACATTTTATTCACAAATACTGCTGTCATTGTTGACGCTTTTAACCATATTTTACATAAAACATTCAATACTACCAACTGCTGTTAATTGGGTTGCCTAATTTGGTAGTCACGTGGTCTACAGGAATTGTTGATATCTCTGTATATGCAATACTGCCAATGTTTTGGTAGGTGTGATCAGCGACATGGGCATATCTACGCGCATCTAAAAGACTAAAGAACTAATGCAGAATCCATATATTATGTAACTGCGTGTTTGAAATCGCTATGGTGTGAAAAGCACAGTAAAAATAAAGAAAAAAGCATTTTTTGTAAGAGATTGAGCGTATACAGTGTGCACGCGGTCTACCTGCGGATGAATATACTAGACAAGCTGGTCGACTATAAGTGGGAGAATAAGGGGGTAGCCTCTGTTACTAACATTAGAGCTACGTTAGACACTGTAGAAATCGTTACTGCATTAGTCCGTGAAAATTGCTACTGTTACTGTTGATAACAAATTCTTTAACCAAGAATAAACTCATTTACTGTACTGCTTTAGAGAAGATGGAAATAATATTAATCAATAAAAAATCAGTACCTGTATAATTTATAAGTAGAAACTTTTTGAAGCATCAAATAATCGCAGTAAACAATTTTAGTAAGTAACGTATTTCATCACAGCTTCCCAAATTGTATGAGTAAATAAAAGATATGATCATCAATTCTAAAAACTTAAAAATAATAATTTTTTTCTTAAAATATGAAAGATAAGAAATATAGCTGATATATAAAAAACAAAACGTAACAATAGTAAAACTCTTATTAAGATAATAAGTAAATAATTCCGTAGTATTGTAAAATAGAAAAGAAAACAAACTAGAATTCTGAAAGAAGACAATAAATTTGTATGAAACTAAACAAAATGTTTCAGTAAGATAAACTATAAACGCAGAAACAATGAATTTAATTGGAAGTTCAGAATGAAATTATTAAAAAAATGAATTTCTACAAGTACTTAATTATTTATTAAATGCTCAAATAAGCCTCCCTCTTGAGCTGAGCAATAACCCAGCTGATTATAAAAATTTTGTCGGACATTTGTTAACATTTCCGGGGTAGCATATGATTCGAAAGTTCAATAATTTTGGCGCATAATTGTTCTAAATTAGATGGACGAAACGCGATTTAAAAATGTGCTTGCTAGTCGACTAAACACCGACCGTTAACAAAATTGAAATGAAATGCGCAAGTACAGCTGCTATCCTAAACGCGAGTCAGTCTGCATCACTACACTCGACCAATAGAACAGTTTGTCTTTTACTTTCTCGTACTAACTCATACAAACTCTCGGTGTCTTGTTTTATCACATAGTAAATGCCATCCGCAGCTTGCCGGCAAGCACTTGGTATATGAAGGCGGCATACATTATAGTATGTTTCGCATGTAGTTTTCGTCAGTTCTTTTCCCAGTTATCTGGTGCAGCTACTAATAATGTCAAACAAAAATTTGAAGCACTTCTATATAACAATCCAGGAATTCGTATTGTACGCCAAAGTATCGACTTATTTACGGTAAAGAAGTAGAATTTTCCGAACCGGTGATAAATGTGCCGGCTCTAAAAAACTTCATGTATTCCATTCTTTTAACAGTCTGTGGCCTTGCCATATAATTTCACTATACAAACAAACCAACATTCTTTAAATCAAGATTTCTTTGTTTAGAGGCATGGTATAAAAAAAAGTTGTGTAAATGCTATGTATTTTTTTTATTTAAACGCTAATGCATTGTTCAATTTATTCAATTTGGTCCATTTACAACTAATGTTTGATTTTATAACTTCATCTAACATCGATTTTCCCAATGGTGATGATTTTTCAGTTGTTACTGAATCGTAATCCCATGTTATATCGATGTTCGCTTTCCACCTATTAAGCAACAATTTTAGTAAAGGTATATATGCAATAAACAAAGTAGACAAAAATACTTTTCAACACCATTCCATGCTATCATAACGCCATTATCGGTACACAGATTTCTTGGTGGTCTAGCAAATGTATAACCCATTTCTTCACAGACTATTTGTAGAGCTTTAGCAATAAAATTATTGCATGCGACCCCGCCAGACATAACCTAGAATAAAAAATAAATAATAGTAGTTTTGAAAACATCTGCTTCCTAAATATTCTCTAATACAATTATAGTACCTATTTTATAGTGATACCCTTAAATAAATACATTTCCTTATATTTACTAAATATTGTTGATAAGTGAAACATTAAAATATTGAATATGAATTGAAATATGTTTTAAATTTGTGATTTGGAATTATTCATTATCTTTATTAACCTAGTATTTTAGTTCTATACTACATACATAATAATTTCAAATAATATTGTGTTAATTGTAATGTGTCTCGTTTCCATGATAATCCATTAAGAAAATTAACATTTTTAACTTTGATGTTAAAAAATTATTATTCTTTCATTATCATTAGAAAAAATCTTGTGAGTAATTCTTGCACAAGGTTTTGTGTGTACGTAAGAATTACACAATATGTGTTGGTAAAGTAATGAAGTCAACTGGGCAAAACAAAGCTGGATTATAGCTCATGCTGGAGACAAAATAAAGCTCATCAAAAGGTGTTTATTGCAATTAAAAACAAACATAAACGGAAAGACCTTTTCTTTTGAAACACATACTGGAAAAACAAGAACAAACATTTTATCTTTTTCTGACACATGTAAAACATATGCTGATATCCATAACACATGCCTGTTCCTTGGTGTAGAGTAGCCATATATTTGATAGGCCCTTTATTATATGTTGATGTATACTCGCGGCAAACAGTTTTTTCGGATCTTAAGACCAGCTATATGGAAGGTCTCACTGGTCAACTCTAGTAATCCGATAATATTTCCCACTAAATTTTAATAAATCATAAAGGGAGATTGTAATATTTTTGTTTACGCTTGAGATATATTAAATTTCGTCAAAAATAAAATACATCTAGCATAATAAAGCAATAAATAAGCAAACAATAAATTACACAAAGAATCTTTTGAAGACAATATATTTAAAGGAAAATATTTTAAAATGTAAAATAAGAGCAATTCGCACTTACCCAGGACGTTTTAACATACAGGCTGGCTGACAAAAAACGCCCCAAGCCGTAGCTCCGTTATTTACTATCCGATTTTAAAAAACGAAATATAAAATAAAATGGTTAAGTAAATACTATCAATTGGCGTAATTAAAATATTATTAGGAACAAAAAGTTTGAACATGCGATAGTCAATTTTTTTTTATAAAATGCAACGAATATTTTTAATTAATGTTTCGGATAAAGAATGTTTTCCTGATTTTGATGATGTATAACACGTCAATTTTTCAACATAAGTTTCAAATGTGCCGTGCATAGCAATCAGATGCATCAAGTAATAAATACTGTCAATTAAAATGTAAATGTTAATAAATACTGTCATTGTGACATTTGTGTATCGGTGTGACATTTGTTCAACGTTCTGATTCTTTCTGTGAGTTTAATTCATCATTAACATGGATAGCAATCAACTGACCGACATGTTGCAAGTATACTTTGAATGTAATCGAAATAGTGCTGAAGCTGTGAGACTCTACAGTTATCGTTATCCGACAAGAGAGGTTCCAGATCGTCGTAAATTCGGAAGAATCGAACAGAATTTAAGAAAATATGGAGCCTTCAAAATGCCAAAAAGTAAGAGTCGACAGTTTAAGGAAAATACAGAATTGGATGTTCTTTTATGCGTGGAAGAAAGTCCATGGACTTCTACTTGGAGAATTGCAAATGAGGTCGGCGTATCGCACCAAACAACACAAGCGATACTCAAAAAGCACAAGTTCATACCATACATCTCTCAAAAAGTACAAACACTATTGGAAAATGATCATGGTTGAAGAATGCAATTTTGCAACTTTTTCTTAAATGTTACACAACGAGATCGTAATTTTTATCGAAAAATTATTTGGTCGGACGAATGCAGTTTCAGTAATAATGGCATTTTTATCAGAAAGAACAATCGATGTTGGAGCCAAGAAAACCCAAGAATTATAATTGAGAATAATTTTCAGCAAAGATTCAGTTTAAATGTATGGTGCGGTCTTTGGGGTGATCGATTAATTGGCCCATTTTTCATAGATGGCATCTTAAATCAAGCAAAATACCATCAACTATTGCGTGAAAACATTACAAAGTTTTTAGATGATTTGCCAATTGCCGAGCTAAACAGAATGTACTTTCAGCAAGATGGCGCCCCTCCTCATAATGCCTTAATAAAAGTTGAATGGTTAAATGCGACATTTGCTGAGAGGTGGATAGGGACCAATGGACCAATTCAATGGCCCGCTCGTTCGCCCGACCTTACGCCGCTGGATTTTTGGTTATGGGGCTATCTTCAAGATCAGGTTTATTTTACTAGTTCGGAAAATATAGACATTTTACGGCAAAGAATTCTGAATTCTTGCCGCGAAATACCTCCAATTTGTACTCAACGCCACTAATGGAGTAATTAGAAGGTGTCAACTATGTCTTCAACAAGGCGGCAGACACTTTGAACAATATTTGTAGATAAGTTTCGTATTTATTTGTATTTTTTTAAAATTTCCATTCCAATAAAATGATATTAACCACGGCACACTTGAAGCTTATGTTGAAAATTGACGTGTTATACATCATCAAAATCAGGAAATCATTCTTTATCCGAAACATTAATTAAAAATATACGTTGCCATTTAAAAAAAAAAAATGACTATCGCATGTTCAAACTTTTTGTTCCTAATAATATTTCGATTACGCCAATTGATAGTATTTACTTAACCATTTTATTTGATATTTTGTTTTTTAAAATTGGATAGTAAATAACGGAGCTACGCCTTGGGGCGTTTTTTGTCAGCCACCCTGTATGTAGTTTTAAAAATGCATTTTTAATACCATACTAAATAATAAAACAAGGAATGGTGAAATAATTGATCTTTAGAGAGGTGGCTGAACTATTTACAAAAAGTATTTGATATATGGGCTACAAAAAATTTGGATTGAAATAATATTACAAAATTTAATCATCCCTAGCAATTGCGCTGTACCTATATACCAAGGTAAATACATATTAGGCAAACATGCCCCAGGTAAAAAAAAGTCTTAGAATGCAGATATAGTAATATAATCAAGAATTTTGAAATAAATTATAATGAAAAACCCATAATTTTTTGTCTCTATTTTAAAATTAATAAAATGTATATTACAGAGAAAAATTAAGGACACATAGGTACATACTCCTAAATATCATCAATATAAATAATTACAAATTTTATAAAACCGAGATCTTAATAAATCATTCATTCTCGCCCTTGAAAAATAAAATAAATTCGGAAAGCCGGAAACATTTGTAGAACAGCAAAAAGATTTCTTTGTAATGTTGGCACATCAATGTTATCGGGGGATAAATCATAAACGAAGAATATTTGAAATATATTTACTTCTATATGCCACATGTATTTTCTTTTCCGAAGCATATTTACTCAAACTTAGGTATTATAAAAATTGAATATAAAACCTCTGTATTTCGTGTTAGAATTTACTGGAGTTGACCTTCCATATAGCTGGTCTTACGACCCGACAAAACTTTTTGCCGCGAGTATCTTATATTAAATAAAAACTATACTACTTCAGAATGTAAGTGTACAATCTGTGTAGTAAACAGGCAAAAAAAGAGTTATTCCTTAGGGGTGCGTTTTTTGAGAGAAAATACGTCTGGGTAATTACGTCACATATTAGATTCGACCAAAAAATGCGAACAATTGACAGGCGCTGTTTAGCGGAAAGTTAAAATTTTGAATTCGGGGTTATTATTAATAAATATAAATTATCATTTATCAAGTTTAATTAAAAGAGAGTAAGAACAAATTTTTATGATTGCAAATGGCTACACTCCAAATAAATTTTGTAATTATCAAATAGTAGTTGATGCAAATAATAAATTAATAATGGACTGCGAACACATCCTGCTAAAAAACATTATTGATAATAAATTTATACATCAATATAAATAAATAGAATTTGATTGCCGCCAATAAAAGTAGATTCCAGTAAAAATGTTTTTCTTTACAGAATACGGTAATATACTTTCCTAAAGCGCATCCATATTTTATTCTATTATTAAAAAATAGAACAATATACTATACTAAATAAACTGAAAATAATACAATGCAAAAATGAAGTAAACTTATGTTTGACTCGGTTAAATTTTTGTCAGATATTGTTTTGCTATATACTGCGCAGGACGAGCAAGTTTCCTCCACCTCGGGAATAGGGCGTAAAGTTGTTTCACCCGGCAGATATATGAACGCTTGCTATCTTGTACCGACAACTCTATGACGTCACATCTACTAAATATGATCGGGTCTTGATTCAAATTTATTTACCTGGACGACGTCCAGATGGATATCCGAACGCACACTAGGATATTTTTGTTTTTGCATGATTTTCAGAAAAACGTTGTTTGAAAGTAAGGTTTCGATATTTTTTAAATTATTAGGTCAATCAGATAGGTACAAGAAAAGTTGGGACATACTTTAGATAGATTAAGAATTTGTACATATAATAGTAAGTAATAAAGCATTGTCTTCTTTTTGAAAAGTTTTTATCATCCTGTACCTTTAAAATAAAGCTATTGCAAAAATCATGTAATAACAAAAAAATCTTATAATATTCAAAAGAGTAACTCCATAAATTCTTATCACATATTTAGTAAACACCATGTATAAGTATGACTAGTTAGCATAATATCACAACACCACCCTTACCAATGTCTTCTTATTGCTTGGAATTAACCCTTTCTCCTCAGCAAATATCATTCCTCTCTGAACACGATGACACAAATGCCTTGAAATAACAAGTAAAAACCCAGCACATAAATCATAAACATTTGGTATCACATCATCTGGAGCTAAATCTAGTATATAAAAAAGTAGGTTTAATGCAGTTACCTACACTGTAGCATACTTATTTACATATTACATACTGTGTACTTTCTCTTCTCTTAGAACATGCCGTATTAGTTGTGCTTTTAAGCCGGCCATACTAAAATTACAATTTTTGTGTTGTAGAAGTGGTGTTGAAAATTTATATTTTAGTGGATCAGATGACTTTGAGGCTGCAAGTTCGATTGCTTGTCCACCTGATAATTGTGAAAATTCAGGAATATTTCTTAATTTCATTCTCCTTGCCACCTAATATAAGAGAAAAAAAGGAGCATTAATATATCTTTATTATTAGAATACCTTATCAAGAGCTTCTCCAGGCGCATCATCTAGTGTTTCTCCCAAAAGAATAAAATCGTTAATGTTTCGTGCAATTGCTAAAAGACAATGACCACCACTTATGAGTAAAACTAAAAAAGGAAATTCCACATTCTGAACCATTCTAACAGTAAGAGCATGTGCTTCCATGTGATGTATTGGAATAAAAGGTTTATTGTATTTTCTACATAAGTGTTTACCATATTTTGTTCCAATTTTTAGTGATAATGGCAACCCTAAAATTTAAGATAATAATTTTAATGCATACAAATTAATCGATTAAATGAAATTATAATAGAAAATGCATTTATTCAAAAATTTTCTTCTCAAATGATGAAACAATATATCATTCGTCAAATCCCAATCTCTACGGAAGTCATAGTGTAATTTGTTATTATGTTACTGAATCAAAAAACATATATAAATGCACGTACATAATAATTTAGACTTTCAAAAAGATTATCTAACCCACTTCGGCAATACATGATACATGTTCTATCATACCAAAAATGTATCATATATTAACAAGGTAAGATAAACCATCCTTTTAAATCTTGTTACTATATTTCTTACAACCTCATGCTGGTAGCTTGTAGGTGATTCTAAAAATGATCGCAGAAATTAACAATACCTGGCTTAACTGATGTTGCTATAGCATCTACATCAGATATTTCTATCTTGGCATTTAATAATGCTGTATTAACTACATTTTCAATATTTTGCCTGTGAAGAGCTTCTGCTATTGGTGGTATAATACCACCATTACTGAAATAAGTTATCATATAAGTATGTATGACAAAAACAAATATTGCTATATTACTCAAGATGAATCTGATGCTGAGAATGCAGAGCTTCTCCTAGAATTGTACCACTATTATCAATAATTGCACAACCAGTGTCATCACAGGAAGTTTCAATGCCTAAAATAATACTTCTTGTTGAGGTAGTTAATGATCTTCGTATACTGCATTTCAGGGAGTTGAATATTTGTAAGGGGGATAAGGTGAACATAATTCTTGACACATTAAAGTTTGGAGGAATCCTGCTTATCTACAACCACAGACCTGCACAGACCATGGTAACTAGAGGTGGGCAGTTCGGGTCCGAACCGGTTCAGTGAACCGAATCCCAGCAGGGAACCGAGGGAGCCGGTTCACTAAATTTCAACGAACCGGATCTCGGCTCACTTGGGTCGACTGAATAATTTGGAAATTATACTTGGAATACGGTCGCAGGTTGGATTGAAAAATAAAAATTGATATTATATAACAGGTAGGGTACGCACTAAAATATTTATTTTTGTACAACATAACAGCATATTGTATAAATATATAAAATGTATATACTGAACTGAATATCAAAATGTAAAAATAACTAAACAGCTTACGTATAAATCTAAATTCTACATTGATAATTTACAAATTATAATTTAAAAAAATGATTTGTGAAGTATTCGCGGTTGTTAATCGACTTCTCCTGTCAGTAATAAATAATGTTCCCAGATTTACTAAAAATGCGCTCGCAAGGAACAGATGTGGCCAAGACACATAAACGTTTTTTTACTATTTCGTAAATTCTGGGATAGACATCTTTTCTTTGATGCCACCATTTTAGTGGATCTTGTTGTCTATTGATTATCGGTTCATTTAAGTATTTATCAAATTCAATTCTTTTACCTGTTCTATGTCGGTCAAAGATCCATAACAGTACATATTTGTTATTTATATAGTTCTCAAAAATATTCCTTTGGATAATAAAATAAACTATTTAATTTATTAGTTGTCTGTGAGTTACAAAATTCTTACAAATATTTTTATTACACCTGCATCATAATCATAATGATCATAATTGCCATTTAATAATGCTATGAAAATTATGAAATGCTCTAGTTCTAATTACTTTTTGTTCGAATGGCATTCTCTTTAATAATTATAAATACCAAATGAATGTATAATTTAGTTTTACATAGGTAATATTTTGCTTAATTTGTGTACAACAATCTGATAATTTGTCAAATTTGTGTGAATTATACCTTCAAATAAATTGTTTGTCAAACATTTTGTATAACTGGTGTGCGCGCAGCCTAAATTATCATCCCGGTTCGTTTGCGCCGACGACGGCGCCGAGTATTATATTATATGGTATGCTATTACGGATCCACACGGTTCAAATGAGCCGGTTCCGGGACCCGGCTCACTAAGAGGAGCTGAACCGAGTGAGCCGGGTCAATGAAAAGAACCGTTTTGCCCACCTCTAATAGTAACCAAATAACTGCTTATAGCGTTATAGCATTTAGAGTAGAGGTGGGTCGTTCGCGAAGGAACCGGTTCAGTGAACCGAATCCCAACAGGGATCCGAGAGAGCCGGTTTACTAAATTTCAATGAATCGGATCTCGGATCACTTGAAATTATATAACAGGTAGGGTACGCACTACGCACTAAAATATTTATTTTTGTACAACATAACTGCATATTGTATAAATATATAAAATGAATATACTGAACTGAATATCAAAATGTAAAAATAACTAAATAGCTTACGTATAAATCTAAATTCTACATTGATAATTTACAAATTATAATTTAAAAAAATGATTTGTGATGTTTTTGCGGTTGTTAATCGACTTCTCCTCTCAGTAATAATGTTTCCAGATTTACTAAAGATGCTGTCGCACCGAACAGATGTAGCCAAGGTACATAAACGTTTTTTTTACTATTTCGTAAATTCTGGGATAGACATCTTTTCTTTGTTTCATGTTAGTGGATCTTGATGTCTATTGATTATCGGTTCATTTAGGTATTTATCAAATTCAATTATTTTGCCTGTTCTATGTCGATCAAAGACGCATAACAGTACTTATTTGTTATTTATATAGTTCTCAAAAATATTCCTTTGGATAATAAAATAAAATATTTAATTCATTAGTTGTCTGTGAGTTACAAAATTCTTTCAATTTCTTTTTATTACACCTGCATCATAATCATAATTGCCATTTAATAATGCTATGAAAATTATGAAATGTTCTAATTACTTTATGTTGGAATGGCATACTCTTCAATAATTATAAATACCAAATGAATGTATAATTTAGTTTTACATATATTTTGTTTAATTTGTGTACCACAATCTGATGATTTGTCAAATTTATGTGCAATATAGCTTCAAAAAAATTGTTTGTCAAACATTTTGTATAATTGGTGTGCGCGCAGCCTAAATTATCATCCCGGTTCCTTTGAGCCGACGACGGCGCCGAGTATTACATGTCCTACACGTTCATGAACGGTATGCTATTACGGATCCACACGGTTCAAATGAGCCGGTTCAGTGACCCGGCTCACAATGAGGAGCTGAACCGAGTGAGAAAAGAACCGTTTTGCCCACCTCTAATAAATTGTTCAAATCAAACAGAGTATCTTACTTATCGATTGTGGTTTATGGTTGATTGTGGTGGTGTGTGTTGTGTGATGTGTGAGGTGTGTTGTGTCACTTGCATTGTGTCACGTATTTTTCAAGCGGGATTGTGTCTTTGAGATTGCCTCTATAATAATAATAACGAAATCATTCAAAATTATTGCATTTACATGTAGTTATTACAGACATTTTCAATATTTGGTATCCATTAACCCTTCAATATACTTACGCTTGTTGGGCATCAGCATATTTATGTATGGATGTGCATCAACCAATAAACCTATTTGTCAACAACTTAATTTCATGGCGGCTGATTGAAATATCCAGGATTGGCGTATTTTATATTATTGTTAGTGTGCAAGCCTGTTAATTAAAATATTTATGTATACCTGATGCATTAATACCGAAATAATACATTTGCGAATTAAACATGTCCGAGAAGTAAGCAATATATTTCAAAACTCAAGCTTACGTATTATTTATGTTTGTGTAACTTTAGCTTGGAGGAACTTTTGAATGTTGATGAAGAAATCGAAGACGATTATGACTTAGGCGATGATGAAGAAGAGGCATTATTGGATGAGAATTATGACATTGTTAATCAAACTCAATTACCATTGACTAATAACATCGAAACTGGTAAGGAAATTGAACAAGATGTCTTGGATTTAGATGATGAAACTGAATTAAATGATGAAGGTACTGTTTTGTTACTATATATATAGATGTAGTCTTATTCTCATCAATTCTAGACAATGAGCATTTAAATTCCACTGTTGAAGAAGAAGAAGAAAGAAGTCGACAAGACAAATTTTCAAGTGAACGCATTGTTCCACAACAAGGTATTTATGTTAATAGATGTTTATGTCAAATACACATATGTATATTTCTATTTCTCCTTAATACAGAAAAAGAGGTTATTGCACAGAAGAAATTCAGGGTCGTCCAAGGCAAACAAAATTTTCGAGGAGGCTTTAATAGGGGTAGGAGAGGGGGACCTCGTGGAAATTTTCATAATAATCAGAATAGAACTGGCCCATTTCAACAACGGAATAAAGTTTTAATAAATCCACATTTTAAAGGCAATGTTCATCTTAAACATAATGGTAAGATTTATATAAACAGCTGAAATTATTAGTATAGTGATGTATTGGTCACTGTCTTTATTTTAAACAAAATATAGTAGAAAGGTCTTCAATAATGTATTAGAATAGAATATTGATGGTTCACACTTGCAATTCTTTCTCATAGTTATACAACCATATGAATAATTCCAGAAAGATGCCTTAGTTCTGTTTTCTTTGATAATAGTATTACGTTCTTATTTACACCATGTTCTTATATCCAAAGTCATTTTTTGATAAATTTTTCAATAATAGATTTTGTGCACGACCCATTTACAATATAGACTATTGCTTACTAATTCAGAGTATTGGAATGGACAGTTTTGCCTTACCCGTGTACAATAATATTGTACCACTAGTGCACAATAAACAAGCCTACCATGACTTTTAGCAAATTGTCTTGTTTGCGTACGATTTTTTATTTTGTCCAATGGATTTACATTACACTTTATGGTGATAAATGCATCCAAAGAAATTAAAATAATCAGTGATAGTTTTGTAATAATAGTGATATTTAATAATTGAACTTAATGTGTGAAATAATTTTTGATGCACATGTCACTATTTAAATCTCCTGCCAGTCCCGCTTGATTTTGTCAAATTGACGAACTTCCACGATTAAGGTAAAATTTAAAGTATAGGTCGTGCACAAAGTATAGTGTGAAACTCGAATGCAATTCGTAATTGCTTGTTCGTGCTATTGCAAACACTCGGCTTCGCCTCGTGTCATAATATTTGCACTCGCAAGCAATATACTCCATTGCATTACTCGTTGCACAATATACTATTGTGTGACATCTATAGGCACTATTGGGCAAATTGCAAATATGGTTTTCTACTCAATAAGATTTGATAAGTTCACTGAAAATTTCTTGGTGTAGGGTGTAGTCGCTCATTAAAATTAATTCTGAAACATAATGATTTTTGACATTTCAATAATATTTATACTATTTTCGTCAATAACATAAATGAAATTATAAATGTTATTGAGAGGTCAAAAGGATTTATGTTTTAGATTTAATCAGCCACTTTACAAAGTAGCCGTCTCAGAATGAGAAAGAGTGATTCAAATATCCTGCCAAAACCTGGAACACTCGTTTACTTTTCATTGCACATGACCAAGAACTTGATCAAGTTCAAAATGACGACAAATTTTATATTACACTTGTCAAGTTGACTTGATCAATTTCTTGACCAAGAACTTGTTGAATTAGAACGTGTACTATTTTTCGTCTTAACTTGATCAAGTTTTTAGTGATTTCTAGTAAAATTCATGTTATAAATTTTTTGCCAACTGTGTAAGATGTAAACACAAATTCCATTTTAGAATAACGTTAAAAATGACTTGTTAATTTGATACTTCTTGAAAGAATTGTGTGCATAAATTATTTATTTTCTTTTGCATCTCTTGTGCAGTTATTTTTACATTCAATATCAAACACAAATCTTCGGTAAATATTAATTTTTTTTATTTCGTACTATTGCACTATTGGTATTACTAATTCACCTAAAAACGGTGAAGAAATTGATAAGTGTAAAACAGGCAAGGTCAACAATAACTTGACGACAATTTCTTGATCAATAACTTGGTCAAGAAATTGATAAGTGTAATACAACCTTAATAAATTACCGATATCACAGATAAATATCCAGATGGCCCATGATTAACAAATTTTTGTAGCCCTAAAATGGTTACGAACACCAGGCTACGCCACCGTCGCCGGGTTACTACCACCAGAGGCGCTGAATATTTGATAAATTTATATAATCTGCAGTTTAGTCGTAATTTAAGAGATTGAAACCTACAATTGGTATTCTAGTTAACGACAGATGACGCTCCTAAAAAAATTATTATTTTAGGTAATTTATTTCGGTACTGAATAAGTTACTTTACATATATTTTTTTCTGTTATTTGAAAGTATTATAATTATTTTTGTCTAATAATTGACAAAACCATTTTTACTAAATATAAGATTCAAAATTTCATTTAATTTCTACCCATATGATAATAAGACTTAAGGTCTATAGTTGCTTGCAATCATTTCTGCACAAAAAACCGTTACATCAACTATGCACACAAAGTTACCTTGCGCGTACTTTTTTTTTTCTATTTATATGATTTATTGACTATAAATTCTAAGAGCTCCTTCTTTGAGTAAGATTAATGTTTGGGGGAATATTATTATAAAAATACAATCTAGGAAGAGGATTGATTTTAGTGAACAAACTGGAAAATATCCTAATGTAAACACTTATATAGGTATAGCACAGATAATATACAGGCTGGCGCACCACATTTCCGTCGATTTATATATACGAAGTGACAAAATATTTTAACACTTGGCCACATTACGGGCACGTTTTAAAATTGTTTTGAAATATACAGAGTGATTCAATAAAAGTTGCGTACCAAAGTTATGAAAATTTAAATGGAACACTTGTATATTATGGCATATTTTGATACTATAGGCTAAATGAAGGCTACTTACTGTTATACTCCCTATACATAACTTAACAGAGACATTTAACTATTTCTGTCATATATTTGAGCGAATTATTTTAAATTGTATTTATTGTTTTCTCAAAGCATCAGACTTAGATAAGTTAAAGTTGAAATCTAAAAATTATACAGAGTGTTTAAAAACAATATTATTATTATTACTTCAAACAGATAGGTACATTATTTACTATTATTACTAAAAACTATATTAGTAATTTAGGATTTTCAATTTCAAACTTTAAGCCTGTATTACACTTACCAAGTTCTTGACCAAGTTATTGGCCAAGAACTTGATCAAGTTAAAATTGACGACAAGTCGTGTATTACACTTGTCAAGTCGACTTGGTCAATTTCTTGGCCAAGAACTTGGTGGCTTAGAACATGTTCTATTTTTCTTCTCAACTTGATCAAGTTTTTAGTGATTTCTAGTAATATTCATGTTATAAACTTTTTTGCCAACTGCCTAAAATGTAAATACAAATTCCATTTTAGAAAATTGTTAAAAATGACATGTTAACTTGGTACTTCTTGAAAGAATTGTATGCGTAAATTATTTATTTTCTTTTGCATCTCTTGTGCAGTTATTTTTACATTCAATATCAAACGCAAATCTTCGGTAACTTTATTAATTTTTTTGTTTCGTACTTTTGCACTATTGGTACTGCTAATTCATCTAAAAACTTGGCCAAGAAATTGATAGGTGTAAAACAGTCAAGGTCAACAGTAACTTGATCAAGAACTTGGTAAGTGTAATACAGCCTTTAGTTTCGTGCAATTCATTTTTTAAATGGCTAATATTTATTAACCTAACGGTTTGATTGGTTTTGTTTCGCTATTCTTATTCTGTCTCTCATATCGTCTGGTGTAGTTGGTGGTGTATCATAGACAATATTTTTGAAATATTTCCATAAAAAAAAACAGAAGTCGTTAGGTCTGGAGAATTTGCTGGCCAATTGAGTGGACCGCCGCGTCCTGTCCACCTATTGGGATATTGCCTATCCAATTCATTTCTAACATTTACTTGAAAATGCGCTGGTGCACCGTCTAGTTGTAACCACATTCTTTGTTAGTTACCATCGAAAAAGAACGTACCACTAGCGTTCCAATTATTCCACCCTACACATTGACACAACATCTGTGTTGCCTTCGAGAGTTCTAAAAAAATGGGAATTTTCGTCACTATAGTGGTGAAAATTATGTCTATTAACTAATCCGTTATTGTGGAATGATGACTCGTCCGTAAAAAGTACAAAATCCAAAAGAAATTCATCTTTATTAAACTTCTCTAGAACCCATAAACAAAATACGAGTTGACGATCGTAATCTACTTCCAAAAGTGCTTGGTATAATTGAATACAATACGGGAAAAAGCTGTGCCTTTTTATAATTTTTCCGACGCCTGCTTAATTATTCCACTGGCTTCACTTATTTTTCGCTGACTTGTATGCAGCTTTTCTACAAGAGATTCGATAACTACAAAATCATTTTCTTCATTTCCCATAATTGGTCTTTGCCTTTCTGGTTTCTGATAACACTTGCAATAACCTTTCTAATGGCCGCCTGTCAGGGCGATGACGCGTGTTAGGATATTTTTGAGCATAAACTCTTGATGCTAGCAAGTAATTTTCGTCAAACTCTCTAATTACTAAAATCATATCCACCTTTTCGCTTTGAGAATCGGTTCTCATTTTAAATAATTGAAATTATTGAAACGACGTTGAACGGCGATGACGTCTTAACTAACATGTACTGTAACTGTCAAATAATTTATCTGGCTGAAGTAATAATAATTCCGCCTACTTTTGAGAAATAAATTGCAAGGAATTAGTGTTTGAAATTGATAATCCTAAATTACTAAAGAACTGAAAACTCTTATAGCTGCGACCATCATCTGACTAAAAACTTGAACAGAGAATTTTACACTCACTTTTTGAAAGGAACTGGGTGGTATATGCGCATTTGTTATTTTTGTTAGTGCTCTGCTCTTCTTGTTTTTCTGATCAATACTATACTACTATACTACTACTCCTTTATGTCACTGAAAGAAATAATTTTATTACCTATACATAACCGCCATTTAATAAATTATTTCGAAAACTCTTAAATAAATGAGGTGCAAATCTTTCACCGGTACTTCGACACACTCTTTGACGGCAGTCATTTGGACACTTGATGTAAAACCTCGACTCGATCATCAGTAATAGGGATATTGCCTCATTTTCATATTACAAAAATTCTGTGATATGAATGTCTAATAAAGCTACTAAGTTGATGTAAACATTTTTTGTTATAATCTGCTAAATAGGTCACCGAATAACATTATTATGTTTCAGTGAAAGGACAATAATTACAGATTCAGAATAATCTAAGAAATTGTGATTATGATCGACGGACTTCAGTGAAATCATTCCGGGCTCTTTTTATGCTTCATTCAAAGCGAGATTGTAGATGGTGATACCATTAAGCAATTTATAGGGCAACGTATGAAAATGATTCTTAATATTCTAATACTGGGATTTATTTTATATTCAATTTTCTTATGGCATGTAAATGTTTTATTGTAAAGTGACTCAGCGTTAAAAGTAAAATGACGATCCTCATAACTAAGAAAAAACATCTCTCTCAACTCTATTTGGTTTATTTTCTAATATAAAATCTCACTCGGAAAACCGAAAATAATGTTTGAATTTCTTTCATCTGAAATTCAAGAATTCGTAATTTATATTGATAACTATGGTGTGTTTACATATGTATATGTTGTTTGTCGTTCACTAACAAAAGTGAATTGGTTTTTTGTCGTCAACTCAAGGCTAAATATGTTTGGGATGAGATGAATAAGGAGATTGTATTCTTGTTAAATATTGAAAATAGAAAATAGATCTTAATTCAAGTTCCCCAATATCGTCATCTGGTGTCGGTTAGTTAAACTTAAAAGGTAACTTATAACAAATCTTAATTTCATTTTTCCAGCAAACATGTGGTTCAAATATAAAATAAAGGTAAATTCTAAATCGTAGTGTCCTCTATTTTCCTTAAATGAACTAAAACTGAAGGGCTACAATAAAGCCTATCTTATGGGCTCTCTGCTTCTTTCTCTGTGCCGATATTTATATCCAGTTTGATTGTAAAATTTAAAGTAAAAGGTAAACTACTTGTCAAATTTATTATGAAAGTATATCAAAAAAACAATTTCAAAATTATAAATGTACAAAAATTAGCCGCAGAAATTAGTAGTAGTGTTAAACTTTTGTAAATATTTGAAACAGTTTTTCATCGCCTTAAGTGTACCAATAAAATAATATTAAAAATGCCGCCTAAAGTTAATTTTATTTCAATTTGACAATATGTCGCAAAGATATTGTTTTCTGTTAATACTTCACTCACAATCTGTGTTTCCTTACTTTTGCCTTACCTTTTCCTAGAACTACCTATCTGATTTACCACTTCAACAAGTCGTATGGCGGATTTTTTTCTTTGAAGATAGTTTTTTCAAGTCTGTTATTCAATTATGTTAATTTTTTAAAGCATACTTTATGTTTTGTATTTTGCGTTTATGTACTTATTTTACATATTGCTGTGACCCTTACATTTTGAAAATGATAGTATTAAGTATTAATTTAGTTATAAAATAAGAGTAAGTTAGATAGCTAAGACGATATATGCACATAAGTAAAATGGGTTGCTAACCCTAAGGATGGATTCCTTTATTAAAAGTTGTGGTAAATAAAATACGCAGATAGTTATTAGTACACTTTAATTAAAAAAGCTTAAATGTTAGAGATATAAAGGTAAAAGAGATATAATACAAATGCTAAGTAAATTAATAAACTTTATTTTGTAGAAAAGATAAACAAGAAGTATGGTTTAAGTATAAAGTTACAGAACCTAACTATACACAAAATGTAAAACTGGCTTTAAATATATTAAGAAATGGACCATTATTTAAGAATAAAAAAGTATTAAGAGCAAGCAATAGAGAAAGAGTCATTTTAAAGGATGGAACAATTAAAAGGGTGAATCATCTGAATGCTATTAAATTATATGAGCAAGGTGAAATCAGATGTACTCGAGAGAGTGACATAATATGAATAGTATTAATTCATAAATGTGACTCAAGCAGTAAAAGTAAAACATAGTAAATACATACGTACACTTGATTAAAAAAGGATATAACTGCGATATTTATATTATGAGATTTTATATTGTAAATAAAACATTTTGTACATAATGATGAAAGGTTAAAATATATTCATTGATTCTTGTATGTGTAGCCTTTGTGTTTCGGGGGCATCAGTAATTTATGGTTTAAGTACCTGCAAAAGAAAATTAAAACGTCAATACTTTGTATGTAGCATTCTACAAATAACAATATCACCTGAGATAAAAACTTGGTTTGAAGATATGGAGAAGGAAACGGAAGCGGAAATTCTTCCCAGTACGACTCAGTACAGAAGATAGATGTTGTCTGCGAGGTTTTCCCTTTGTTTCCATATAGACGAACTAATAAAAAAAATGAGGTGTGGCCACCACACGACTTTCTTATACGTATGAGCGTTTCAAATTACAGAATTTTAAGAATTTTTTTTACAGATATTATTGAAAATCCTATTCTAAGTACTTCTATTCTCTTAATAAATTTCTATACTTTGCAAGATATCAAAAAAGTGCTCCTCGCTAAGAGTAAAAGTGCTACTTCCGGTCCGAATTTTGAAATTTCATATATACAAAAAATATTGCAAATCTAGTTTTAAATACTTTTGTACTCTTGATAAATTTATATAGAATGCATAACTTACGACATATTTGCAAAAAATCGCTATTCGATAAGAGTAAAGTGGTACTTCCGTTCTGAATTTTGAAATTATTTTTATACAAAAGATATTGAAAATTATGTTCTAAATACTTTTATATCCGTAACGTACTTGTCTAAAAAGCATGACTTGCGAAATATTCCCAAAAAACTGATTTTCGATAAGAGTAAAAGACCTACTTCCGGTAGGAATTTCGGAAAAATTTTTAGATAAAATTATACTCAATTTTAATTTTAAGTATATATGAATTCTTTATAAATTTGTTAAAACTTAGTAGTTGACGAAATATTGGCAAAATTCGATTTTTTCGCTGAAGTAAACTGCTACTTCCGGTCTACCGATTTTACTGAAAAACTAATCAGATCTCAAGAGGGAGATTATACACGTAAATACAAAATTTGGAATTGATATCTACAGCGGCTTGACCGCTATCGTGATCACACAGACACACACACAGAGACACAGACACACAGACATTTTTTAAAAGCCACTTTTTCGGTATCAGGGGTCTTCAAAACGTGGACATCTGCAAAAATCTCGAGGTCGAAAATTTTCATCATCATAATACTTCCTTATACTACGTATAAGAAAGTAAAAAGGATCAGAATACGATTAGCAAATGGTAAAAGAAAATATTTGACAAACAGTGACAAGAGCAATGAATTAATATATGGGTACAACAGATGTCTACATTGAAGAAGAAAAGGAATAACACACTTACCTAGAACAAGAAGCAACAAATTTTTAAACTTCAGTAAAGAAGAATTTGAAGCGCTGACATATTTGTATAGCTGTCAGTGTATTTGAATAAAAGTGACAACTTAAAGAGACAAATGAAAAATTTAACCATGAGCATAAGGTATAGCCAACTTAAAATTCGATATAGAGGGCGCAAAAATACCGATTGTGTTTTGTTTGCCAGTATAAAAACGAAAACAGGATAAAACAAGAAAAAGTTCTCGCCTGCAATTTGGATGGTAAATACGTAAAAGTTTGAAAGCGAAGCTCCGAGATAACATTATTTGAGTAGGGCAAATACGTACTACTTGTTTTTCTATGATTTAAAATTTTGTATTCAAAGATAGAGTTTAGGTGTATAGTTAAAATTTTCTTTTAAAAAATTCGTTTGATTAATTTTTTTATCATTATTAAATAAAAATGGAAGATATTAACAAAATGAATTTGATCAACTGTACTATCAAAAGAAGTGAGTTATGTAAATCCACATGAGTTATAATACGAAGTTATTTTAATTTGTTTTATAAAAATGAATGTTCACTTGATTTTAAATATTTAGTTTATTCATTACCGATTATAAATATATTTAATGGTGTTAGACAGACTACGAAGGTACTACGTGCAAATGTTTGCCTTAAGTGGATTGTTGAGCATTATTAAATATTGCATTATCACATAATAATCATTCAAACAGTTTAACACGAACATGTGAGGATGTTTTGATGGGTAAATACTAAATGGCTTGAAGTACTATGTGAAAATATTTGCTGCTAGCGGTTAGTGTGAACCGATTTCAGAACATTTAAGTAGCAGGACTCTAGATTACTAAAGTACTACGTGCGAATGTTTGCTTTGGTAAAATAGTGGCGGCTTCGTGTTAATAATTTTCATAAAATTATTTTTACTTTCTTATACGTAGTATAAGGGAGTATTGCGATGATGAAAATTTTCGACCTCGAGATTTTTGCAGATGTCCACGTTTTGAAGTCCCCTGTTACTGAAAATGTGGTTTTAAAAAAATGTCTGTGTGTCTCTTTCTCTCTCTCTCTCTCTCTGTGTGTCTGTGTGTGTGTATGTCTGTGTGTCTCTCTCTCTCTCTCTCTCTCTCTCTCTCTCTCTCTGTGTGACCACGATAGCGGTCAAACCGCTGTAGATATCAATTCCAAATTTTGTATTTACGTGTATAATCACCTTCTTGAGATCTGATTAGTTTTACAGTAAAATCGGTAGACCGGAAGTAGCAGTTTACTTCAGTGAAAAAATCGAATTTTGCCAATATTTCGTCAACTACTAAGTTTATACAAATTTATAAAGAATTCATATGTACTTAAAATTAAAATTGAGAATAATTTTATTTAAAAAGTTTTTCGAAATTCCTACCGGAAGTAGGTCTTTTACTCTTATCGAAAATCAGTTTTTTGGGAATATTTCGCAAGTCATGCTTTTTAGACAAGTACGTTACGGGTATAAAAGTATTTAAAACATAATTTTCAATATCTTTTGTATAAAAAAAATTTCAAAATTCTGACCGGAAGTGCCACTTTTACTCTTATCGAATAGCGATTTTTTGCAAATATGTCGTAAGTTATGCATTCTATATATATTTATCAAGAGTATAAAAGTATTTAAAACTGGATTTGCAATTTTTTTTGTATATATGAAATTTCAAAATTCGGACCGGAAGTAGCACTTTTACTCTTAGCGAGTAGCACTTTTTTGATAATATCTTGCAAAGTATGCATTCTATAGAGATTTATTAAGAGAATAGAAGTACTTAGAATAGAATTTTGAATAATTTTTGTAAAAAAAATTCTTAAAGTTCTATAATTTGAAATGCTCATACGTATAAGAAAGTCGTGTGGTGGCCACACCTCATTTTTAAAAATAAAAAGAACACATGGTGAACATTCATTTAATCATCGCTATATCTATTTCACACATTTTACAATTTAAACGGAATATAAACAATTTTAATCAAGAACAACATTTTATAAAAGAGTTAATGTTGTTAGTCATAATAATTTAAAATATATCTGATGTTAGTATAAAACATAGATATTGTGTTTAATTTTTTCACCTTATCCCATAGTCGACTAAATAAGAGAAAGACCATAAAGCAAGAAGTAAATCGCTGTACGAATTCACGAATAAAATTTAATATTTTATCCTGTTGCGAACAAATTAAATGTGAGGGTACTACATCATTTATATCAAACATAAAAGTAGATACCACAGCAATATGTATACGTAGTTTCTCCCGATTAATTGGTGTACTATCGGACAATAAAGCATATTATTAAACTAGAAAAATTGTAACATTAAATATCCCACCTTCCTGTATAACGAGAGATTGGTAAATGTTAGTGATTTCAACTGTATTTTTGTGATCATGCTTTTTAAGATTTCTTTCCATTTGTAGTTTCCTTGGCATGGGACAAAAATAATGGTAGTAATGAGCAAAATAGAAAACCAGTTATACACATCACACCATGGGCGAAGACGGTTAATTCAGATACATCTGCTTATCAACAAAATCCAGTTCAACCAAATATGTATATGAATCAACAATATCAAACACCATTTCAGGTATGTTAGCATTTTCATATAGAACGTAGCACTTTATAAACTACTCAAAAATGAATAGGGAATTAGATCTTTTTTTAACAGATCTAATTAATTCGATTAAATTTAACGTATTTTCTCAAACTATAGATAAATTAGAAGGCCCACAGTCGTTTGTGGACATTTTATTTGGTAAATGTCGTTTCTGTGTGATAAAATATTGAATCTTGTATTTAAACCTTAAATTAATTTAGAATACAAAATTATAAAAATCGCATTTTTTGACAAATATTATTCATTTTAAACGTCATTTCACATTTTCACGATGCCAAGACGTCATTTAAATAAAGAAACTTTTGATTTAATTGCGTTATTGTATCAGCGAGGGCAATCTGGAGCAGAAATTGCCGCAATTTTTCTCCAAATGTTGTTAGTAGGGCTCTAACAAGATTCCAACAGACAGGATCTGCAAGGAGAAGACCAGGTAGTGGATCCGAGAGGAAAACAAATCAGAGACAAGACCGCTACATACGAATTCAGACAAGAATGAATCCGTTTAGAAGTGCTGTATGGTTGCAAACACAGTTACGTGCCGCCACTGGAGTTAGAGTTTCGGATCAAACCATCAGAAACCGTCTGAGGGAATTGAATCTTCATAGCTGCAGGCCTGTGTGACGCCCAAAATTTACTAATGCCGACAGAATGGCTAGAAGAGCTTGGGTTAACCAACGACTAGCAGAAAATTTTCAATGGGAGCATGGTTTATACACCGATGAATCCAGATTCTGCTTATTTGGTGATAATCGTAGAGGAAGGGTCTGGAAAACTCGAGGAGACCGTTATAGACGCGAGTTTACAAAAGCTGTGGTGCCTTTTGGCGGCGGTGGTATCATGGTGTGGGCGGGCATTAGTTTGAATGGACGTACGAACCTCCATCTCTTTGAAAACAATGTCAATGGACATATACAGGGTGTCCAGAAACTCTCCTGACAAACGAAGACCGGAGATTCCTCAGATAATTTTAAGACAATTTAACCCAATTCACCCTAGTCCGAAAATGCTTCCTAAGGGAGCTAGAGCTCTTTGAAGATGGCGCCTTGTAATTAGTTTTTTTTTAATATCTCCCGAACGCTTCTATTTAGAAAAACAAAAACTCGTATGCTTATTTATCCTCCAGAGATGAATCAATTCCATCAATTGCGAATTTCTAGTACCGGTCATAGGCGTCCGTTTTGGGTAGGTAAACGGTTTTTTTAACGCATAACTTTTTTGTCTTTAACTTTTAAGCATTTGTGACACTAGATTATTAAATTTTCAGGTATTCTAGTACTAAAAGATACTCTTACTTTAAGTCGGTAGGATACACCGTTTTCTAGAAAAATCGATTTGAAAATGTTTCGTTTTTTCGTCAGTTCATCTTTCGTCATTTCAACTTCGCGAACTGACAACAATTTGACAATTAAAAACGTAGGTTTTATTTCTGTTGTCAGTTCAGGGCGAACTAGTGCAAAAAATAATAGATTGAATTTTAATGACGAAAAAACGAAAAATTTTCAAATCGATTTTTCTAGAAAACGGTGTATCCTACCGACTTAAAGTAAGAGTACCTTTTAGTACTAGAATACCTGAAAATTTAATAATCTAGTGTCACAAATGCTTAAAAGTTAAAGACAAAAAAGTTATGCGTTAAAATAACCGTTTACCTACCCGAAACGGACGCCTATGACCTTAGGAAGCATTTTCGGACTAGGGTGAATTGGGTTAAATTGTCTTAAAATTATCTGAGGAATCTCCGGTCTTCGTTTGTCAGGAGAGTTTCTGGACACCCTGTATACAGAGATGACATTATTCAGCAATATGTGGTCGACTTTCGTGAGGCTGTGGATGGAAACATGGTTTTTATTGATGATAATGCACGACCTCATCGTGCACAAATTGTAATGCAAGCAATAAATGACCTCCATATTAACCATCTATCTTTACCACCAACGTCTCCCGACTTGAATCCAATTGAGCAGATTTGGGACAGACTTCAAGAACAGCTCAACGAACATAATCCACCCCCCAGTTAACGTGCAACACTTGCGGGAAATTTTACCGCTGTGTTGGAGAAGAGTGTCACAAGAACACATTAATAATTGCATTATGAGTATGCCTCGAAGATGTACAGCTGTGAGAGATGTCCGTGGCCATTATACACGATATTAGAATTAATTGTTACAGAAAAATGTTTATTTTAGCTATTGATAAAAAAGTTGCTTATTTCATAATTGATCATTTCTTAGTAATCTAACGATTTTTCTGAATAAATATACTTGAAAATTTTAAATTGTTGTGTTCAATTATGTATCTAATATAATACACTACAAATAATTACCCATATTTTCTAAAAAATACAAAAAAGTAAAAATTCCTTATTCATTTTTGAGTAGTTTATTTAAAAACTATATACAGGCTGTTTCAAAATTATATGGAACAAAAATAATGACGTTGATCTACGACAAAAAAAAAAGTATTCATAAACTTACTTTTAGAAATAGTGTTAGAAACATGTTTGTAGCAGTAGTCTTGCAAATTAATCTAATACATATTAAACCTAATTGCTGAATATTAGATTATTAATTATATTACTAAGAAATAAAGAGTTTTATAATATTTGTTTAAAGTTCGTCTCTAAGATGAGGCCCTCTCTATTAAAGCAGGTCTTTTCTAAATAACAGTAGAACTTATCTAAGATGAGATGTGACTGTACATCATCAATTAGTTGGCTCGTAAGTTACCCTTGAGGTGGTATCACACAGTTCCTATTAGGTAATCTGTAAAATTAATAAAAGTGTATCACATAACAGAAAATGTTACATATTTTGTATTTGTTGTAATACTTCGTATCAAATAATAAAATCGAAGCTATGATTCAATTAATTGTAAATGTATAAAAAATAATTTAATTTAAATTTTATATTCAGTATATTAGCGTATTATTATTATAATTTTTTTTTAATCTTACCACTTACCTAATACCTATTTTAAATTCAAACACTTTCACAGTCTTCATCTAGGTTCAGCATAAAAACTGCACCTCTATACAGGTTTTCTAAATCTGTAGTGTTATTTAATAAATCCCTTTTTATCATTTTACATTAAGGGTAAATAAATAAACGCTGTTCCTTTAAGTATTAACGCATATCCATAAAGAGAACCAATATTATTTCGATTGCCATAATAGTACCCACTTGCGGCTGAAGTGGTGTAGTAAGTGACAAACAAAACGGTAAACAGATCTGAATCCAGCCAAAATAGTTCTATGAGCTAATACAACAATACCAACATTTAGGGGGTATATCCTTCTACCAGGTACGGGCCATCAACCAAAAATTATGCTTAAACTGGAAAGAACGTTAGTAAAATGAATAACTTAATTCTTCAACAGCCAGAAATACAGAATGAAACAATTCCAATAACCACGCCTAAGACTAGCGCGATTCAGTCAAACGGTGAACATTATAAACACTATGCCGGTAAACAAAAATATACATACCACACTAAATAGGAAAAACGTTAGGTGAACGATAGATGTCGAAATATGTCTGAAAATTAAAGTATGAATTATCAACAATAAGGAATGAAATAAATAAAAATAAACATGTACACGTACCATAATTATAAAATAAATATTTTTATTATGCGGTTTTGTACTTTTTTTTATTTGTATGTGTTTTGGTTTTGTTCCTCTTTTTGCAACTGAAGTATCAGAAATTAATCTACTTTACTTTTATAACAAGTTAGTAAAAATATTTGTAGTTTTTAAATCATATGTATGTATATGTTAATTTTCTTTTTCAGAATTCACGGCTGCCGGTACATCAACGTTTAGGTATTTCCTCAAATACATATAGCCAACCAATTCCAGAGAATCAGTTAACATACGTTCAGAACTTCCAACAACCTGCATATCCACAAATAATTGCACAAAATCAAACTATACATCAAAACCCTATGTGCAATCAGATTCAATATCCAAATCATTATAATAATGCAAATCAGTTCGTACCGCCAGCGTTTAATAACAATATTAGTAACAATCATATCAGCGTCATGAATAAGCCGATAAATCCTCAATTTGAAAATGAGTGGAGTGTAAATCACAATCAGCAGATTCAACCCGTTAATAACTTTCCCATAAATCAAAGCTATCCTAACTATTCTTTACATGTACCCCCGCCCCAGTTTGTGCAAAGTTATAATAATAATAATAATAATGACATTAGTAACCCCGTTCCCAATATTTGTAATTATCCACAAAATGTTCCAGTTGTAAGCAATCAAGCTGTAAACGTTGATGTTCCATATTACGAAGAATCGAAAATGCAATTTCAACGAATTAGGACGCACAGCGGAGGTAGTCCAACTAAGAGAAAATTTGATTTCAAAGGGGATATGAAGAAGAAGAAGAGAACTGTTTTATCATCGAATTTACATGAAGTTAAAACAGTTGATCTTGGTACATTCACGGTAAGAATAATAAGACATAGAGGTAGTATGATAAGAGACCATGATATATATATATATATGAGTATGTGTAGACGAGATAAACTAATGTAAACTAAAATTTTAAATATATTATGCAGAATCCGACTAATCCAAAAGGATTACAAATTCTGCATTCCCAGACAAAAGGCTTATCGCGTCAAACTATTTTTTTTTTAATTTGATACAGTAGACCTAGATTATAACGAATTTCAAGAGAGCGTCGAAAATCACGGCTATAAAATTGGCGCCCAACGTTGGGCGCCAATTTTGTAACCGTGGTTTTCCCGCGGAGCGACTTAGGTTAATTGAAATAATTAATCCGAGCTCAGAGCGGTTCCAAGTCAGTAATATGTGTGGGATCGCAACATTCACCTACATGGCCGGCTCAATTTTCATTTAAAATGCCAATCGATAAGTTGACAATATAGTGTCCACAACTGTGTGTTGTGTCATCGACTACGAAATAAATATAATTTTCAACTATTATTTCCTTAATTTTCATCATAGTTTCCTCAAACAATAGATTAACATATTTTTTTCTTGTAGTTGGCCGACCAGGAACTGACAGTTCTTTGTTCTTTAAACCAATTTAAACGTTGAATTATCCAACTTTGAAAGTGGAATGTTAGCACTTAAGAAGGCATTACACAAGTCATAATGGAAACTATTCTGTTCTATATTTTTACTAGTTGAAGTCACCGGTTGATTCAGCCTGGAAATAGACGGACCGCAATATGCGGTCGCTGTCGACCTCATAACTGCTGCTCAAGTCGACTTCAAGCGAAGTGAGGTTGGGCAGCTCGGAGCAGTCCGTATCGACTCCATCTGCAGTCGATACGGACTGCATTGTGCTGCCGTATGGGACTGCATGTTCGAAACGAAATGGTGTAATGTAGTGATGGACCTTGAAGAGGAAGCACTATTGCTTGTTCTTTTACTACGTAAAAAAAGACGTGGAAGAAGTCGAAGATTTCACAGATATCAGCCCAGGCCTTATTCATATTTCAATTTTGTCACTATATGTCTCAACAATATAGTTCCAAAGACATTCCTTATTTTTTATATCATCAATGAAAGCATCAGTGTCAAAATCGCCTTCCATTTAATTTAATTTACACACACAATATTCAAGAATCAAGAGTGAACTGACCGAAATCTGACAAAACCGCCCAATGAGTGGCGACTGCAATTTGCAGTTCGTGTATGTACGTTCTCTTTTCGACTGCACTTGGACTGCGCGGCGGGTTGGGCAGCAAGTTGGCTGCAGCTGCCAATCTTGACTGCTCGTTGACGCTCGTCTATTTTGCTCTATAAACAACTGTTGATTGCCAAGATGCGACTACAAAGTGCTGTCGACAGCGACCGCATATTGCGGCCCGTCTATTTCCAGCCTCAGAGTAGCTTGTGGTGCATTTTTAATTCTTGTGAAATTTCTTTTATGCAAATCAGTTCCTATTAAAATATGCAATTAAACGTAAACAAATATGAACTTGCAATTTTACTGCAATATTTACAAAACATTCTGCCATCATTTACACAGAATTCAGGATATTCTTTTATTCCGATCGACACATGTGAATATGATTTCGACATAATCAGAAATAACAAAGTTAAATTACGTGTACATATACTCTCGAGAACTAACTAAACGCAACTGGCGATATGACCTATAGGTCAACCTCATTGCTTGTAGATTCACTGGAGCTTCCCCGATTTGATAAACACAAATCTAGGAACTCCCGCTGTACGGAAATGTTCATGTTAGTGTAATTTTAATATATTATGCATACATGGTTATATATTTTTACAGTGCAGTTTAGGCATAAATTATAAAATATGAAGAAATATGCAATTTTAGTAGTTGCAAATGTTTTTTTTTTACATGATAGATCTGCAAGAAATTTGGTAAACATATAAATAAAAAATATGCATTTTCATTTAATCCCAACTTTAAGTAATTTCATTGGTTGTAATATCTGTGGCAATAAGGGAATTGTGTGTTTAAATCTCACCGCAGTTCAAATTTTTATAATAAAATTTCAGTTTTCAAGTTCCTTGAGGGTACATTATAACTGGTCTATTGTATACATATTTTTTAAAATAATTCTTTTTTTAAACTTAGTTAATAATAAATGTTTAATTTTTTATACAGCCGGATGAAGATGATGATATGAAAGAGTATAGAAAGAAAATCGCACATCAAAAGTTAATTCGAGAGAAACTATTGCGTCAGAAGGAAGAAAGAAGGAAACAAGCTGCGATAAAACTACTGGCTGAGCAGCAGTACAAGTCTTTATTAACACCAACTGATATAGTGAAAGAAGAAATACCAGTTATAATGACTTCCAAGGAGACTATACAGTCAACAGTTGCACAACCTGCGAAGCCGATTATGAAAACTTCATTTGGACGTGTAAATCAAACCATCGTACCTATAAAGACTGTTGATAATCCATTAACCATAAAGCGTGTGGTTTCAACGAAACCATTATCTTGTGAAAATGTGTCTGCCGGTAATAGTGAATCAGAAACATTAAATAAAGATCAATTGTCATCTTTCTTAAGTAACAGAAAGATATTTGCTAAAGATAATTCACTTGCCGACACCTCTTTAGTGGTTGTTAACAATTTAGCGACAGGCACAAGTGAAGTTAAATTACGTAAACTATGTCAAGGCATGGGTGACATTCAGGTAAGAGTTATTGAAAATAACTGTATGACGTATTGTTTAAGTAATTAATGTCTTTTTCATATTGAGAAAGTACATATGTTAAATATACAGTTCTTTTCTAAACATACCCAGAATTATTTTTATGTTTGCTTTTATACATTTCCAAATGGGAATGTAAAGTTTATTTTGAAGATAAGTATTAAAGTAAATGTCAGTTACACTCTATGGATTAAATTGGTGAAAGACACTGTATATTTTGTCACCTTGAGTTTTAGTTTGTATGCCATATAAAGTTAGTAATCTCAGAATTTAATGTGAATTTTTAATAATTTTATTGTATAGCGGTCGTTTTTAATTTCGTTTGTAAAATTTATTTTCCTTATATCGTGCATTTAATAAATAAAAAAAATATTTTACGTAATATTTTATTGTTCATTGTAGTATTTTCGCGCAGATAAAAGCTTCCTTGTAAAACACAGAACTGCACTCTGAAAGGAATAATTATTACATTATTATATATAATATTTACAGTAATAATTAACACTTATATTTTTATGTTTATAAGATGATTTGAATACATATTTTGATGCGACGTAAGCAATAATAAAAAGTAATTTTTGGCCGGACCAAAACCAACTTCTATATTTTGCACTTAAATCCTGTCTACGCAAAATATATAAGACAAATATTTTAGGGTAGAATATTAACAAGTTTGAAATATCATTAACGTATCAGCAGAAGTTAATAAAGCATAAGAAAACTGAATCAGTGTTGATTGATTGCATACTTAGATTTGACGACATGATAATAACGCCACTCTTGTCTAATTGAATAATTGGCGCCCAAATAATACCCACTTTATGTGTCAATGATGTCATTTTGAAGCAAGTAAGTTTTGACAGTTGTCATCTCGGGTACGTTTTGAGTTAATTTTTTGAATTTATTAAGTAATTATTTACTTAACATTCCAAGTTGCACTATTTATAGTTGTTGTCACATTAATTGTATTTTTTAATTCTATGTGTAATTTTATTTTGGCCTTCAATAAAGCATAGTAATATTTTTAAATGCAATACTAATAACTTAGTGTTTTAATTTTTTTCTTGTCAGTGTTCAAATTACAGGTTCAATACAAAATGCAAACTGTTCATACATGTATAGTCTTATCTAAAATTACGTATTTTATGATGTGTGTAAATGGAACTTAAAAATAGTAATTTGAAGTATAGATATGTATATGTTGAAATCGTTGCTGGAATATAGGTAAGTATTATTATTAAAAATATATTTTGAGGTTTATAATAATTTCTTTTATCGGTAATCGATGCATTACCATAGCTTTTTACGGAGGTAAGCAAACACTGTTATCGTACTGTAAAAGTACTTTACCTGCCGCTAATATCTGTCAACACAGACATGATTGTATGACATTAAACATAAATCGTTTGTCGCTGTCATAAAATGTCTATAAGTGATTGTATCTTTATTTTTAAAATTACAAATTTTTGGGTTGGCTATAAAATTTTGTATGCACCACGTCAGTAAAGTGCCTTTATCGAACTCGTCTGTTATTCGCCTCGCTCGCTCCGCTCATAAATCAGACTCGTTCGATAAAAGATCACTTTACTGACATGGTACATAAATAACTATTACATGTATGTGAATAATCCTATATTGCCAATGAATTGCATAGATCTGATACAGTAACGTGCTGCTGTATCACTTTTAATAGAGGTGTATGGAGAGTTAGGGAAAGACAATTTAAGAAACATATTTGAATCAAGTAAAAAAGCAAAATGAATTACCAACTATCGCTCTATAAAGAATTCTCACACAATTTCTCATTTAACATAAAGGAATTACTAAAACGTACGTTATAGTCGCCAGTGTTTCAATTACCTTTTAGATTAATTAATTAATAGTATAAATTCTATTGAATTCAATCCATGAATTAATATTGATTCTTATTAAATAAAAATTGTAGTCATACATTTCAGAATTTAAAAAGATTTTGTATTATGATCATGTTTAAGTCAAATAAATTTGTTTGAACAATGTATGAGAACACGACGACTCAAAATATCGGAACAGAACATGGCAAACAAAGTTCGTTTTCGCAATCAGTCCAGGTATGTTGAGTCGCTCTCGCAACCGACATGCGCCGCTAAATTAAAATGGTGCCAAATTTGAGATGTTGCAAAATTTTACCTATCAAGTAATATAACCTACAAAAACCATTTCAGGATTGCCATAAATAATAATATTCATACACCTTTTGATATTTGTATAATTATCTTTTGACGTTTGTTATAATTGTCATCTAAACATTTTAAATTTGTCAACAATGCTTGCCTCCTAAACAGTATAGCCAAATGTTATATGAAATGTAGGTGTACAAAAAATAATTTTAATAGCTTTTTTATAATAGTTAATTTGTAACTGGCTTTCATGTAATAGTATTTTACTATGGGAAGGTATATATCCTGAAATATTAATTAATAAGTTTAATTTTACTGTTCTAAAATTGTTCAGGTCGACTGGAATTTTACAACAATTTTGAACATATTTATTCAGAAACTCTGTACTCTTTTCCTTGGAAAACCTGTAATACCATTAATACTTTACATTACTATTTTTTACATTTTCTATAATAATTACTAAAATCGTAAATAGCACAGGCTGGCGTATTAAATAGAATATTTTTAAGAAAACTCGATATATTAATTTTAACTGTGACAAAATCTATCCAACACTGTCAAAACTGACTTGCAATGTAATGACATCATTGAGAACTTTGTAAGCATACCCTTATAAAGTAGAGAGCCCCTAATCAGAGTGGTGACACTGATGAGATTAATTCTGATAGGTTGACGCAAATTGTACCCACATAATGGCGACTTGTGCAAAATTGTATTTTATAGTTACATTCTTATCTTTATTTATCACGTTTTTCTTTTAAATACATATATGCATTTAATACGCAAATTATAGTTTACTATACCAATCCATATTTAATAATGCTGAATTATTTGTTATTTTACCTTTTGACAGATACCCACAGGGTGGGTACCCACATAATGGCCGATTTGGTTTATATTGATTTCCTATCTTTTGTCATCACTCTCATTATAAAGGCACTCTATTATAAAGTATATCGTAGTGTAATCTATAGTCGTTTTCGGAAATTAAACCCTGACATTAGGGTTACAAAACAGCAAACACACATGCGTTCGTTAATTCAATCGGGTAAAACAACATTGTTTATATACTCGAATAAGAAAGTGGGTTCAGCTACCCAGTTCGGTTTTCATAACCTTGGTAAGCGGTAGTGTAGGTTGTTTTATTCCTTCTCCGGACATAACCTTACAAAGCGGTTGTGTCAATACATAAAACTTGCATGTTTTTGATACGAAATATATTTGAAAAAATCTGCTAAATTGTATTTTGCGATAACTGGTTTATAGTTTAAGTGCAAACTCATTTTATTTTCCTCTTGGCCTTGAGTTATGTTCAGAATAGAGTATCTACGTCATCAAGTCCAAACATATTTGCTAATAAAACTATTTGATGAGTATCTGGAGTTGGAGTCACTGTTTTCGTTTTGCCGGTATAGATTCTTAGCTATGGATATACGTTATGTTTACGTTACGTTACTATACATGATCGCAAATTGCGCTCGGAAATGTTTCAAATAACCGAGTAAAATTTGTGAACCTACTTTCTGACCGGGTCAGGTAAATTTTATGCTTTTTCCGAAAACGCCTTGTGCCTATCACATGATGCATATATTAATTATATTATATAGTATTAGTAGAGTACTTGGCACTTACGCGCGCAATTATGCTAACTATTTTTGCTGAATTGTTTCCTATTGGTAGATTTTGACATGCATTGTAGAAATAGAATTGACATTAAAGGTGCGAATCCACAATGAGAATATCTCATGAGATTTTTGTCTCATGCAATAAAAATGGCAGGATACTTCAATTTCATTGGTGGAAATCATCATGAAATTGAAGTTATCTTGCGATTTTTATTGCATGAGACAAAAATCTCATGAGATATTCTCATTGTGAATTCGCACCTTAAGGGTCCTATATAGTGGATCGGAATTGTAATATTGGTTGCATAGCACATAATTTAATAAGCCAAGGATGTCCGAGTACTTATTACACATAGGGAATATATAATAAATGTTTGAAATAATAACTCAATATTTAAGCGAATAAAAATTCATTTATGACCAAATATTTACACATTTGCAACGGCGGGAAATTTTTTTTACAAGAATAACAATTCATTGTAATGTGGGTTGCCTAATTTTAATTTATTTTATATTCATTTAAAACAAAGTAAAGAATAGTTAAACGAAAAATAAGTGCAAAGCGGGGTAGCTTTTTATTCAATTTATAACGTGAACTAAAGCAAACAAATCTGCTACAAAGGATTTTTGAGAAAACTTGTTTTTAATATTTTGACATATTAATTAATTTTCTTTAATCAGATCATTTTTTTCTAAATTTGATTATTCAGCGGGGTAGATTACTAAATTCTTTATAAGTTGACGTTGAAAGGTTTTCTCCAAATATAAAATCAACAAAAATATCTTGCATCAAAAATCTCCTGTTTTTCAACTATTCACGTATCCAGGGCAATTTATGTTTTTTGTCTCGTCTTTTTTTTCTATTTGTATTTCCATCACTTTTTAAATAAAATGTTAAATTTTCTATTATTAAAGAGCATATAAACATTAATAGAAATTAACGCAAAGCCCGGCAAAACGCAAATTTGATGCTTGTTATGTAAGTGTTCTATGAATAAACTTCTGAAATATAAAATTTGATGTAAAATTGCTGTCTTGTACTGTACTACAAGGCAGAAAAACTAACATTTAAACACAAAATAAATTTCCCAAAAGAAGCTGATAATAGGAAACTGTGGCTCGAATTGGCAGAATGCAAGTCTCATCTCTTCTGAAATTGTTTTATATATTCAAATTGCTGTGTGTAAAACTTTATATAAGTTACAACACCAATAGATCATTATTATTATCTTGAAGCTTTGATACATATTCTTGTGCAACGAAATCTTGGTTATTTTTAAAAATATATTTTAATATGGTTGAAATATTAACTTCAGGTAAATTATTGCTATCAACTTCTATAAACTAGTTTAAATATAGAATTTTAATAATCGAAAACCTGAGTATAGATATAACAAAAGTATTGTAAATTTGTACAGCGACTCTAACATCACAGGCAACCAGAATATTCCAAAATTTATTAAAGTTGTATTTCAAATCCAATCTCCATTTCGAATTTCCTTAATTTACGGATAGTAATCTCTTAGTGAATACAATCTTTTCACCTACATTTTTTCTTAGCTGAAAATTTCTTTTGAGTAATATAATAATACTAATAAACGTTTGTGAAGAAAACTATAATAATTAATTTTTAAATTAAGGAAGAACGTTCATTAGAAATTATTCATTATCGCGAAATCTGTGTGAAATTTGGTAGCCAGCCATTATCGATTACTACTGGTTTAAATAAAATGCATCCAAAATGGTGGCACTTCGGAAAATGACTGAAATTGGCACTATTTTTGATATTTCAAATGAAGACTCCATTTGAATTCTACAATGAATTATACGTTCCTAACACAATAGTTCGAAGAAAAAAAATTGGAGTTGAAAATAAATCTTTTATTCCAAAGCTACATTTTTCTCGACAGAGTTTTGGTTCCGTTTTTGGGACAAGTATATTTTTATAATACACATAGGCTCGCCTCTTCACTGTTGTGGCTAAGTTTTTGCTCTTTAAATACTTCTTGTTTGATTGACTATTTCATACATTTATTCTGAAGTCAAATATTCTTTGCTGCTCAAAAAACACTTTACTTAAACATCAGTGGGATTCTCAACACTCGATACGATCCCATATCTACAGCCTTTTTATAATAAAAATAATAATAATAATACACCTTTACAATCTCTTGTCATATACAAAATAGCTGAATACAGCTTCGTCAAATACAATATTAAAAACGCACACATGAATAATAAAAGAGCATCACATACATATGGTGGAAACGCGTTACATTCAATTGTACGTCATATTAGATCCATGACGTCTCGTCTTGTTTATGTTGCCGGATCTATTTTTATTTCTGTCAGTGACATTTGGTATAACGAAAGAAAAAAATTATTCACAATACAATAATTATAACGTAATATATTTAGTAACTGAAATGCTCTAAAACTTTAGCCTTTCTCAACTTATTTATTATATTGATTTAGATTGTCGAAAAACCTTAAATGTTTCATAACGTATCCATAATAAAATTTAAGAGAAACAACATTTACACTATTCTTGTTATCAGATGATTATAGAAAAGGTTGTAAAAAGCTTAGACTGTTTACAGACCCCTTTCGGCATTATATTCAAAGGACGCAAATATGTAAGATGTACTGTTTTTATATAATTTATATTAAAGCAAAAATAAACACGCAAATTTGACAGGCAAAATATACACAACACACGCCTTTTTGACAGATATGATTTATCTGACAACACCGAATTGAACTATTAGTCTATTAAAAATATGTAAGAGAGAGATTTAATATTGAAACGAAATTATGTGTTTATTTGTCATGAATGCATATATTATGATCAATGTATACATTTTCTATGTAAACTAATGAAATAAAATACATAATATAATATAATTTCACAAAATAACTTTTTTAGTTTCACTAATACAGTTATGACAACATGTAAATGTCATCAATGACGTGCAATTGAATATATCGCGTCTCCTCTACATGTTTGCACGGAATACACATACTATATCATAGTTCAACAAGATACTCATCGATGAGGTAGCACTCCTTCTGTATTAACATGCCTTTCACCAGCCGACTGAAAGGATCCACGTTCACTGCTTTCGAGTCCGTAGGAAGACTATTGTATAATTTTGGCCCCCAGTGACTCACACTTTGCTGCGTCGATACCAAACGGTGATCTGGAACACCAAATTCGTCTCTGTACCGACTGTTATATAGGTGGTGGTCGCAATTAACGAGAAACTGATGTCGACATCTTATAGCTCGCTTCTGAAGCAGGAAGACCCTTCTTGCAACTATTGATCCTCCCCAGAAAAGGATACCATAGGCCAAATGGGAATGTAAGACCGCTTGGTAAGTTAATTTTACTGCGTGGTGAGTTGCAATGGATTTTATCCGTTTAATTGCAAAAATGCTCGATGTTAGTCTTTTTGATAATTGGTCGATGTGCATTTCAAGCAATCATCCAATGTAAGTCCCAGAAATTTGCGCTGTATGGGTTTCACTGGTTGGTTTAGTGCTGAAGAAAAGTTCTTGTGGTTTTTCTGTGTCTATTTTAAGTTTATTCGTAGTGAACCATTCCTTTGATCTTCTTATTGCCGATATTGTTCTTTGTTGACCTTCAATTCGTGTCTTTCCATTTCTTAAAATGGAAGTGTCATCTGCGTACAGTCATATTTCAGTAAAACATTCCGGAATATCATTTACAAATATGATGAACAATAATGGTCCCAGGATTGGGCCTTGGGGAACTCACACAGCTTACAAAATGCATTTTCGACCCCTCACGCTTCCATTCCACTAAATGAAAACTCTATTTGTTAAGTAGCCCCATAACGTTCTAGTTTCTGCAGCTAGATTTCATGATCCACCGAATCCAAAGCCTTAAGTCCAGCATATTCATTTGTACACACTTTCTCTGGTCAAATGAGGCATGCATATAACGTCCATTACACCACTCACTACTAATCTACCTTTACTGAAATCATATTGCTTTAGCGATTGTCAGAAATATACTGTTGATATTAGGACTAATTCGTGGAGAATGCGGCACATTGTTCTCCAATAGTACGTTTATGGGAATAGCTAAAAGGCTGTAGCGTGTCGAGTGTTTGAAATCCCAGTGCAGTCAAATATCCAGTGGAATCGATGTGCAACATTTTTGTCGCATTTCAATATACATCGCAGTATAAGAAGTATACTGGGTTAATAGGAATTTAAAATTATCCATTTATGGTAAAGGTATTACTAATGATACAAATAAAACTTTTTTTATTGTGTTGTTTACCACAAATGACTTATAAGAATATTTGTCTGCCCACGTGCATGTTTTATTCACAATTCCTGTGAACAATCTGATGAAGAGTAACATAGAATATGATAGGGAGAAAACAAGTACTTTTTTCTTGAATAAGCCCTTCTCTAGGCATATATAAAAAAGTAGTAGGAGCATGCATATATGCATGTGTACTATTTACTTCTTTCTGTAGGTGCTGCAAGCCACATGAAGCCTTATTTGCACAAATATTTTGAGAATACTATATACAAATAGTATATATGACAGACTAAAGAAAACTGTAAGATGAAAGTTTGTAAAATAAATATCGTGTGCAGTGCTTTGTTTTACAAGGTATTTGAATAATTATGATTTCCCCTGGTGAAGTCACATTTTATACAAGAGAAAAATAGATATCTATTGTAAAAGAAAAGGGAGCTAATCTTTTACATTATGATTTCAGCAAATTCCTTTTAATTCATTTTGTTTTATTTCAACTTTGTTTTGAGGAAGTTTTACAGATTGAAATAATTGTGAAGATTTTATATGTTAGAAGTTGTACTAAGATTTATTATATATAAATGATTATGTACAGCATTAGTTTTAGTTTTTAGTTTATAGCCCAAATAAAGTAACAGATAATTGTAGAACAACACCTTAACATTTTATTTTTATGGACTATATATTCATATTGAAATTACTTTATGTTACATATTTGTAAATAAAGCTTTAGAAAAAATAATGCTCATGTATATAAAGCGGCTCTGCATATTTTTGTGCTTTAACGTTGATTTGGAATTTAGTACTTTTTTAAGTTAGCTACGATTAGTTACTTGGTAAAATTTGTATTTCGGCCTTATAAGAAGAGTAGTTTTTTCTTTACCCCAAGATTTACTCAGAATTTCTGAATAAAACGATCTGATAAATTAATCTTAATGTTTCTTGTTAGTTCTTATTAGAACTAATCACAATGCCTCTGCCAGCACTTTGTAGGTATTAAATGTAGCATCTTGCTGTGGTTTTTCTGTTATGTGAATTAATCTGTATGAGGTGTGTTGAGCTAAAGTAATATTAACTCTACTGAATTTTAATTTAGGTCATGTAAATCAATTTATATTTGGTCTGCTTTCCAATATATTATGAAATTATTTTCTAATAAAAAGGAATACTTATAGTCCATAAAAATATTTTGCTTATACAAACTTATAATAATTCTAATGTAAGATATTAGAGTTATAGGAATTTCATCGTTAAAACGATTCACTGATGTTTTAGTTATGGTTGAGCATATTTGGTTTTGAGAGTAAAAAGAGCAGTTTTATTCGAAATTAGTGCTATAATAATGTACTATTATAATAACCTGCGATTTTTGCAATTATGTTGAACTTCACGGAAGTATTGGAAACATTCAGAATACGGACATTTTGGAGCGGGTTGGAAGCACAAACTGCTCCATGAGCACTGCCAACATTCCGTTATATTCCGATCCTTGAAACCTAAACAAAAAGCACGTTGGTTGCTATAGTAACATTGTATTCAGAACATAACCCAGTGAGTGATTTTATATTAGCTGTTATATTTGTTTTGGAACTATGCTAATTTGTATTTAACGGTATTTGGTTATAAATTTCTTATTTGTCTTATACTGTTAGTATTTTGTTTTGGTATAACTTGTGACTTTGGCCTCTATCTCCTCCATTTTTAAACATGTTTGTATTTGGGAGCGCTTTTACTTTGTGCTACCAAAATGGCGCTCGTCCTTTTAGAGCAAAGTAATAGAAACAGGTACATCGTTTTTTGAACGAATTAGTAAACTGTTTGATAGCTGCTATCAATTGCTTTTGTATTTTGAATGCCACTATTGATACAGTAAAGTAAGATTTTCTATTTAAAATATTAATTTATCTCAAAATTTACACACAAAAAAAACAATTGTCTTAGTTTTGTATACAGATTTGATCTACGATTATCTTGCATGCGGTTTTCCGTACATGACACGAAAGGAGTTGCCAAACCGTACCTACCTAACATATTAAATTCAATCATAAAAATAATAAATCTGAAGGAATTCTTATAATATTAACTTAAGATACTTTTTTAAGAATATTAGGAATGGGAATAGTACCTAAAAATGAAGATAACAACCCCTGCAACATGCACGCGTGCATTATATTGGAATCGTATTATCGTAATGATCGTACCGGCCTGTCGTCGAGCGTCGAACAGTACGTGCCCACTGCCCACATGTATATAAATACTGGCAACAACGTTCGTTTCAATACATGAACTTTAGCTCGCATGCAAGGTAAGAACAGACCGAACCTGTATACATATATATATATATGAAGCGGTTTGTTGCGAATTGCGCTTATACAGGGTAAGTCATCTCCGCGGGTAAGGCGATTATGCCTTTATGAGGAAAGATATTTCGAAGCGGTTTCACTTTCTTATACGTAGCATAAGGAAGTATTGTGATGACGAGATTTTTGCAGATGTCCACGTTTTGAAGTCCCCTGATACCAAAAAAGTGGTTTTTAAAAAATGTCTGTGTGTCTCTCTCTGTGTGTGTCTGTGTGTGTGTGACCACGATAGCGGTCAAACCGCTGTAGATATCAATTCAAAATTTTGTATTTACGTGTATTATCTGTCTCTTGAGATCTGATTAGTTTTTCAGTAAAATCGGTAGACCGGAAGTAGTACTTTACTTCAGTGAAAAAATCGAATTTTGCAAATATTTCGTCAACTACTAAGTTTAAACAAATTTATAAAGAATTCATATGTGCTTAAAATTAAAATTGAGAACCATTTTATTTAAAATGTTTTTCGACATTACTACCGGAAGTAGGTCTTTTACTCTTATCGAAAATCAGTTTTTTGCCAATATTTTGAAAGTCATGCTTTTTAGACAGGTACGCTACGAATATAAAAGTATTTAAAACTTAATTTCCAATATCTTTTGTATAAAAAAAATTTCAAAATTCGGACCGGAAGTATCACTTTTACTCTTACCGAATAACGATTTTTGGCAAATATGTCGTAAATTATGCATTCTATATATATTTATTAAGAGTACAAAAGTATTTAGAATTGGATTTGTAATATTTTTTGTATACATAAAATTTTAAAATTCGGACCGGAAGTAGCACTTTTATTCTTAGCGAGTAGCACTTTTTTTCGAATATCTTGCAAAGTATGCATTCTATAGCGATTTATTAAGAGAATGAAAGTACTTAGAATAGGATTTTGAATAAGTTTTGTATAAAAAAATTCTTAAAATTGTATAGTTTGAAACGCTCATACTTATAAGAAAGTCGTGTGGTGGCCACACCTTATTTTTTTTTTTCTTGTGATAGCTGCTCATTAGGAGTACATTTTAAAAATATTTTGTATTACACAGAGTGTTCCACAACTTGGTTAGTTTTTTAAATGGAACATCCTATATATTATTGAATTTTTGTATTCCCCGTATAATTTTTAGTCAAAAAGTAATAAGATAGTATAGGCCTAAAATCTAAAGTTTTTGACTGATTCCCCTTTTTCTGAAAAATTTAATGTTTGTATAAAATTATATTTCTCGAAAACGACGTATTAGATGGACAAAATTTTTTGCAGTATTGTTTACAATAAGAGGCTCTACCAGAAGCATGTTTTATTTTTTTAGAGTTACCAACTGCATGTGCAGAAAACTGGATGAAAATTACATGACACGTTGTTGTATAAAAGTCAATCTTTTTAAATGGAACACCTATATATCAGTTCATTTTTGAATTGTTTATTAAATTTCATGTCAGAAACATGTAAGACGTTAATACTTTAAAACTGATTATTTCCTTCACCTGTCAAATTTAAATTTTGTCCAATCACAATCAAAACTGAAGTTGAAATTAACCAATGAAAGGTACCGGTTCTTGATATCAGCGACTATTACAAATCGACTATTCAAATGTAGGTAACAAATCAGGTATGTATTTTTTCATTAAGTGTCAAACGTGACAAATAGATGAAAATGTCCGACAAAAAGAGATTTAGCGATGTTTCGGATGAAATTATTGATAATCACATCGATTTGACAACTCATTTTTTATTATGAAACTTGGTTTAGGAAATAATCTTAACAAATATAGCTCGAGCTTGATAAGTAGTCGACTATTACATTGTTTCAATTTTTCTCGTGTGCCTCCCAATTTGACTTAACCAAAATTGGCATTAATAATTAAAGACTAAAGCCCTCGAGCTAAAGCTCTCGTGCTCTAGTCAAATTATTAATGCCAATTTTGGTCTCGTCAAATTGACCGTAGCGCACACTCGAAAAATTGATCACAATGAAATAGTCGACTATTTGTCAAGCTCTCGTTATATTACCTTTGACTATTACTGAGCTACTGTCGTTTTTTGATATAATTTTGTTAGTTTTTGTATAAAAGTCAATTTTTTCAAATGGAACACTATGTATATCTGTTCGTTTTTGAATTCCCTATTAAATTTCACATCAAAAACATGTAAGACGTTAATATGTACTTTAAAAGTGACTATTACTGAACTACTGTCGCTTTTTGATATAATTTTGTCAGTACTATACTATATTAATTAAAACCATAAAACTGACAAAATTATATCAAAAAGCGACAATAGTTCAGTAATAGTCACTTTTAAAGTATTAACGTCTTACATGTTTCTGACATGAAATTTAATAAGGAATTCAAAAATGAACTGATATACAGGCTGTTCCATTTAAAAAGAACGTGTCATGTAATTTTAATCCAGTTTTCTGCACATGCAGTTAGTAACTAAAAAAATAAAACATGCTTCTATTACGACCTCTTATTGTAAATAATACTGCAAAAAATTTTGTCCATCTAATACATCGTTTTCGAGAAATATAATTTTATACAAACATTGAATTTTTCAGAAATATGGGAATAAGTCAAAAACTTCAGATTTTAGGCCTATACTATCTGATTACTTTTTGACTAAAAATTATACGGGAATACAAAAATGCAATAATATATAGGATGTTCCATTTAAAAAACTATAACTATGATCAGCCACCAAGTTATGTAACACTCTGTATAATATAAAATATTTTTAAAATGTGCTCCTAATGAGCAGCTATCACAAGAAAAAAGCCGCTTCGAAATATCTTTACCCATAAAGGAATAATCGAGAAATGCGCAAACAGATCTAGACACCAACAGTTAGTTAGGATTGGGCAATTGCATGTTAAATTTAAAAATATTTCTAGTTTAACGAAAGAATGATATTTTATAACTGATTCGGTTATTACTCATCTCGTTATCGAAAAATTTGTTATTGTTAAGTTTAAGAATTTTGGACTATTATTGTCTTATGGATTCTTTTTAATTACTTTGAAAATATTTTATGAGAGATTGTATATTGTATAAGAAACTTAAACGGTATTGGTTTAGATTACTATAAAGTTTATATTTGCCAAACATACTGTTAATACCTATTGTTTAATTATGTTCAACTAATTTGTTGTTGTAGTATTTACTTATAATGTGTTATTGTTAAGTTTCAGGATATATTATTTTATTCTTTTATTAATGTTTTTAAATTATTTGTATTTATGATTTATCCATACTGCATCGAAAACTAAGGATTACGGTTTAGATTACAAAAAATTTTGATATTTTGCCAGAAAGGTTAAGTTCAGTACCAATAATAGCTTTGTTATCCGTTTAACTGCTCTTAAATGTAATAAATTTGTTCTTTACAAATAAAATATCATTCTATAATCTTATCATCCTTCAAAACACAAAATTATCACAAGTAGCATTTTGGAAATTTTACAGAAAGACGAAAAAACTAAATTGATTAACATTTCATATCGCGTGATAAATTTGTTATTTTACTTTTTTGTCACAATCTTCCTAATAATGCAACACTGGAAATAGCTATTGAGAATATAGCTTTTGCGTTTTTAATTTTGGACAAAAAAACTCAGATTTAGTTTTTTATCATTTTCAAATTTTCCGTTTCTAGTCCTAGTGAGGTAAATTTTTAAAATGTTTGGTATTCTGGATCTGTGTATTTTCTTTTTGCATTTTTCACAAAACTTTATAGTAGTAATTGAAAATTTCGTGTAGCATAGGTCTTATGATGAAAGAAGGATAACTTATTTGTCTTGACACTATTCCGATATATCGATAAGCTCGGTTTGTCTTTACATCCATATTTTCCTAAAACTTTCTAAAACACAGGGTATATCATATGGAAAGTAAATTCCGGATGAAGGTACATTTTGGTGCTTTTTTTCTACAATAGGGGAGTCATGCGAGGGAATTTATCGATGTGTTGTTCTACAGCATACGCATTCGTTTTTTCCTTTGTAATTGCGGACTACTTTGTCTACCGTCTCTTTTTTCCTTTTCTAATACCTACCCCTATTTCGTTAATTTGACAGAGAACTGAATGCGCAGTACGTCTGAAATCGTCAACGTGTTCAAACAAAACTTCTTGCATATATTCATAGATATTCTATTTACAATAAAGTGGCAATGAATGCTATAATTCCTGCAAGACTAGTCATTAGTTGTTCTTCTTTTGGGGTGTCTTTTTCAAATGACGAGTCGCAAATTCTCTCTGTCTTACGGGATTTTCTAAACTATATTAATCATCAAAATGTCCTTTCGTGTTTTTTCAATAATTCGTTAGCATATTTTGCCTAATTTTCGGCAAAATTCAGATTTATATTTGTTTTCTATGCATCTAACTGCAACTGTCTTTCTTGTTGCCGAGCTAGTATACTCTTTTCACAGTCTGTCATCTTCAGCTCATTTGATGTAGAATGTTTCTTAATACCTTCATGTTCTTCCGCTGCATCCTCGATTACAAAATCTGCATAGTATTATTTAAAAAAAGGATTAGAAACTATATTATTAGGTTTATTAACTAAGATAACGCTAATTTGTAATTGCGTTGCGGTCTTAACCATAATTAAAACATTAGATTTATTCGGTGAATTCATCCAAGGTGTTGCTTTATAATAATATTTATTATATCTCTGTACAGAAATTTGTTTAAAATAACTATATAAAATTTGTACGTGAAAGATTGTTTATAATTATGGTTTTTAAATCATTTTTCAAAGAACCTGCTCTGATATGCTTTTTTTTTCTGATTGACTATGTTTATGATTGTTACCATTGTTGGTTTTATCGTACTGGTGAATTCACTTGATTGACCATTACTATGGAACAACTAATTATAGTAGTTTTTAGATTAATTTCGAACAGCTAGAAATGCTGACAAGTACACAAATAATGCATAGTGATAAAACATATTTCTTTATTAACCCTGCAGTAAATATGTGGAATAAAATTCTCTTTTTATTCGCTCCACCATATTTTATTCCTCGAACATCGAATTCGATCATGTGTTCCAAATTAAAGGGCGTTTGGGCAAGGCAATGTAGTATTGAATAGTCATTATCAACTTTTTATTTTTATTATGGCCATACTGACTTTTAATTTGTGGTCAGGAAATTATAATCAATTTGTTTGTTAGTTCTAAATAACTTTTTGATCCCAAATTCTTGCACTATTTACATTATGTTTGTCATGGTTCCTTTTATAAAAAGCGAAACTAATTGCCTTCCAGAAACGCACAGTACAAAAATATTGACAAACTCTTACGTAATGCTTTTTATTATCTTTTCTATCTCTGCTTAACACAAGATTTATTCAACATTATCCAGTGGATTGTTTACTGAACATGCTCTTGAATAAACTCTTGTATGATCAGATTTCTGCGTTGATGATTAAGATACTAAACTTGTGGCAAAACTGGGAGACAACTAAAAATTAATATTGTACCGAACCCTATGTTGTTACAACTCGTATGTATATAGGTTAAATTACAGATGTAGCATAACACCTATGTAATTTCTCATTTTACGTATCATAATAAAATTTATTTTATGACGAAGCATCAGCAAACTTCGCGTGTTCATTTGGCTGTTCGGGTTTCGTATGCAAGTTACTGAGCATATAATGTCATTGCGTAATGTAGTCAGTGAAATCCGGTACAATGTACAAGCAGTTTCAGATTACATACTGTAAACCTTGAAGTAGAGTACACTATTCAGGCGGTGACGGCTTATTTTCTCTCTCTCCAGACTTACGAACATAAGAGTTTACATTTTTTATTCACCATACACTGCGAAAAAACAATGAGGATTATTTTCCTAGTTTTCTGGACTGTATGTTTGAGAGAACACTATACAAACACTTCTACAATAAAAGAATACAAACTCTCTTTGCTTCGTCATAAAGCAGGTGTATATGCACACAAACGATATTCACTTTCATACCGTATGTGTCAATTTTCATTAGGTATAGGGATTCAATGTTTACATGCGATTCATACATATACAAGTAATACGTGGCAACGTGCCACCCCACACCTTCCGTCACCAATCCCGGCAACAATCGACATCACAAGGATTTTCTCCGATCTTCCCACTTCTCCCGACCAGATTTTACATTCAATGTTAGCTGCGAACACGTTGCGATCTAGTCTGCAGCTATTACTGGAACGGGAAACATCAAATGGCCGCCGCGATCTCCTGATAATTTATTATTATTTTCAGAATCCTTTTTTATTTATCTTATTTTTAATTTTATTAGAATTACGCTTTTGTTTGTGTCATGCAGCGTGAACGCAGCTTAATAATTCTCTGCATTTACTAAAAGGAAAAAGAAAAACAAATCCTTGCAACTCGTAAATATTATTTCTGAACGCATTACAAACACCCAAGCCGGTGGTCGAAGAGTTACTGCTAACGACGCTAACTTGTATTTACTTACGAGCATGCATCGGTCGTGCTGGCATTGGAAAGGAAAGAAGGGGTACTATGTTGCCACATACTGTATGGATTAATCGCCTATGGCTAATGAAAATTGACACATGCTGTATACGTAGGGAAGTACAAATACTCAGTCTTATTTGATATTGCTTGGGTACATGAACTCATACCGAACATGGTGCCAAAAACCTGCAAAACACATGTGTTGTAGTTGGCACTGTACTGTTAGGTTTAAATATATTATTATTATATGTCCAGCGGAATATATTAAACCATTCAATTTAGAACATTATATACAGCAGGGGTGTCCAAACTTTTGAGAGCTAAATTAACGTAACGTACATGTTTATATATTTATTTTCGGTAACAAGAAATAATGGTAAATTATCTAATTTTTATAAAAAAACTTAATATTCATATTTACAAAATAAAAATTTACTGACGAAAATAATCAAAGTATTCATATATCAAAAATTGACCATTCTATTCACTTCGTTTAGTTGAAATTTGGCACTGTATATCTGCGACAAGTTTATCATATTGTGGCTGGTATGAGCTTATTGCAATGCGTAAACACGAAATTAAATGTTCATCTGTTAAACGCGACCGATGTTTGGTTTTTATGGCGTTCATGGTTGAAAAAGCAGATTCGCAAAGATGCGTCGATCCAAAGTAGGATTTCAAATACAAAATCAATTTGTAAATATTTGGAAACGTTTCCTCAGAAATTAATGTCCAAAAATCAGTATCGCTAGATGCTCTGGATTTAAGAAATATATCGCATCTTAATTTAATAATTTCTTCCTCGACCGTGACTGATGTGGTGTCTATTAAATGTCCTATTTTTTCAGATACTCCATCAATGTTGACATTTTCATTAAATGGAAATATCATAAAATTGAGTATTTCTTCCAACCTAATTCAATCAGCGAATCTTCTTTCAAATTCTTCAAACAAAACATCTAAGTGTTCGGCGAAATCTTCGAAGTCTCGGTTTGGATTATGGATGTACTCTTCCTCCATGTTTTTGAAGTTTCTCAATTCATGTTTTCTTAATTGAGACGCATACCTTTTTATCGTTTTTTTAAAAGTTTTAATCGCGCTCATCATGCCTGTTAAACATTTATTCTTTCCTTGTAGATTTAGGTTTAAATCGTTAAGTTTCGCAGTGATATCGCAGAGAAAAGGTAGTTTCATGAGCCATTTCTCATCTTCCAATTCAGTAATGTGCTCTCTTTTCATTTGTAGAATTTTTTTTATTTCTGGTTACAGAATACGAAATCTTTTTAAAAAGCACCACGGCTTAGCCACCTCACGTCTGTGTGCAATAAGAGATCTCCGTACTCTGATTCAGTTTCTTCCAAAAGCGCCCGAAATTGTCGTCTCTGAAGACTTCTTGAACGAATTGAATTGACGATTTTAAAAGCAATTTGCATTATATCATTAGACTTTAGTATTTTTGAACACAATAGCTGTTGATGGATAAAGCAATGATAGCTGGTAAAACTGGGAATTTCCTCATCATTATTGCACAAGGCAATAAAACCAATTCGATTCCCGACCATTGCTGGAGCTCCATCTGTTGTAATAGAGACCAATTTATATATTGGAAATCCTGTCTTATCAATAAAGTTTTTAAATGAATTGTAGATATCTTGGCCTCTCGTTTGTCCTTTCAATGGAATTATAGTTAATAACTCTTCTTTTGAAGTCATATCTTCGAAAACTATTCTCACAAAAATGCATAACTGTGCAATGTCACTAATATCCGTGGATTCTTCAAATTGAAGTTATATTAACTTACAAGCTTTTAAATCGTCATTTAATAAATCCTCCAAATTATTATTCATAGCTTCAGTCCGTCGCATCACAGTGTTACGCGACAAAGAAATATTATTTATTGACGATATTATTTCAGATTTGTTTTTAAAATCGTGGAAATGCACTTCTCCCGCTTTACAGAAAGCTTCTTTTATCAATTCTCCATCTTCGAATGATTTTTTTCGCTTTATCAAAACGTCTGTAATTTTAAACGACGCCAATGTTACTGCTTTAGCTTTGGTGCCTGGTCTCGTAAATAACGATTGCTGTAAATGTAAATTCGACGTTAATTCATGCACTTTAACTTTTCGAAATTCACTGCCGATTGGAAAGTCTGTAGCGTATTTTAAGTGCATGGTTTTAAAATGTCTTTCGACGTTTGCTTTTTGTGGTAGTGCCACACTTGAGTTACATATGAGACAAACACATTTCTCCTTCACCATAACAAAAAAGAAATCATCTTCCCATTCATTGTAATAATGGTATGTTTTACTTTTCTTAGCACTGGTACCTGGCTGAGTCATTTTGGAAGGGTTGTTGAAACAACAAACTATCGTATCAGTCGGTAGAAAGCGAGCGACTTGCAACGTAAGACGATTAACTGAGAACTGAAACTAAACGGGCGGGTGTGACGGCTAGACTAGTCGACTCGCCGCGTCGCTATCATCGCGCCGGCTACTGGATATAATCTAAGCATCCCACTTTGTCAAGTTGTTTCTATTTAATTCTCCACTGTAAAACGACAAATTCATTGTACCACGCGATCATTTAAATTCTAAATTATAGCAGGCGGGATTTTTTTTATTAGGTTGTCCAGAATGTCAATTATTGATTAATTAACATTTTGAAACGTCACTTTGACAATTCAAATTGTAAATTAGTACTTATATACCAACTTAATTTAAATTTCACAGCCTGCTCTAATTTAGAATTTAAATGATCGCGCGGTATTACTTTGCACAGTTTGTTTTAGGTTTTAAAGCGTAAACTGTAGTAAATTTTTATTTTAAATAATTCATTAATTCTGTGTCATAAGTCATAAATTAAATTGTTAATATCCGAGGTCATTATCGGGATGGTCGCGCGGACTACCTAAAATGTCTTCACGGTCGACGTCTTGGCCACCCCTGATATACAGCATTAGATAGAGTTTACACTGTGTGTGATTATTAAAATGCCTTTCAGTTTGAATCCTTTTTTTCCTTTAAAGGTTTCGGATTATAGAAAAAAATGCATTTAATGTTTCTGTTTTGAATTATATATAATCCATATATAGAAAAAATATCTAGAATGTCTTCTTTTAAATGCTTGACAAAAACCAATTCTAATTGTTACGGAAATTGTACAATTGCGTTTTCATTAGGTATTTGTTAACTTACAGAAACAATATGAGGCAAGAGGGACTATGCGTAGAGCATAGTGTGTTATTCTTGTGTTTATCTTTACTGTTCGAGTTGATATGATAGTGAATATCGTTTGTGTACACATAGGTACTTTATGGAACTTAGGAAGCGTATGCGCTATTCTTAAATATGGTACATAAGAACACTGTGTTTATTTACTTTATTTGTTTTCTGTATTTGTGAGATGTTCTACCAATAATTAGTAATAATGATGTGTATTTCTATACTAGCACATCTTACCATTTCACAAGATTAGAAACGTGAAAAAATGTTGTCCAAAAGTACATACATATTTTGTTTTCATGTTTTCAGCTTATCAGTATTCTGTTGAGTTTTTTACATCGACGTTAATGAGCGAATAAAAAAGGAAATCGTGTTATTTGATATAGGCAATTCCATTATCATTAGTTATTTATTATACAAGGGAAAAAAGTATTAGATTTTAGCTCGAGGTAAGGTTTATCTCACGACGCGAAGCGGAGTGAGATAAATTACCGAGAGCTAAAATTTAATTTTTTCCCGTGTATAATACACTATTTTTTTCTGTGATGGGAAAAACGACGATTGAATATTGAAAAAATCACGTAAATACTATATATTGAAGTCAGAAAATCAATCGATGTGACGTTTCAAGTGACATTACACCTGCGTTGCTAATGGAAACCTGTAAAATAATCAAATATCTGTCAATTTAAGCGGGCAAAAAGTGAGCACTTTTTTCTGAGCACTTTTTTCCCCGGGAAAAAAGTGAGTACTTTTTTCCCGGGTTGATAAAGTGACATTTTATTACCTGTCAAGAAAGATAAAATGTCAACTTTTTTTCCCGTCACAGAAAAAAATAATAAACTGTTTAGAATGTTATATAGCGAGCCGTTGCACGATCCTTATTTTACTTGTTTTATTTGTTTGATAGTATTCAAATTACAAATAAATTTGGATATTTCCTAATAAATGTGAAAAAACGAAAGAATTAACATTTACATTAGTTTCGAAGTATGTAGTATATTGTGTTGATATCAAATACGACGTGCTTAGCTCAAACAATTAGTTTATTCAACGGTAATTGAGAACAGAAATATATACTTCGAGATTGATCGAAATTAATAAATGTTGTGACATGATAACAATAAATCAATTGAATGAATTTTTTAAGTTCACGTAAGAACTATGTACCTAATTTCAAGCTGTAATGTAATATAGATGTTTATATTGCGATGACTTAATTGAAAATAGGTCTACTATATTACTACTTTCTAAAGAATACGTTTTTCTCCATACACCAGTTCTGAAAGCAGTGTATTAATATTAATTGTACAGTAAGTGTATTAACATTGAGGATTTTGTAGATAGTATGGTTGACTATAAAGATGGGCATTACTTGTATTTTTAATTTTTGAGACTTTAACAGTGTAGGCGATATCATTAATTGCAATATAATATGAGATCTTTTTTTCGCTACACCGTACTGATGATGACCAAGAAGTCTGAAACACGTGTCTACGGTTGCAACATTTTGCGGATCTTACTAATTAACCATTTTCTCTGTTTGCTTCATCATCCCCATCATACAGAATGATGACGGTGTTAGTATTACAATTTACAATTAACCGACGAAAAAAATGCAGACCACATTGGCTATTCTAGATTTACTAAAGTTTATTGATAATGTCGCGCTTCAATTGATTGTAGAATAATATAGTGGAGTACTGCTACTGTTCATTTACCAAGACGTATCAATTGGCGCAGTCAGTAGGATCCTGCATCAATGCTATAATACTAGAATTTAACATATTTACAGCAAAAGGAGCAAGAATATATATTTAAATAATATTTAGTCGTAAGAGTGTTAAGAATTTACGGTCATCTGTCCAGATAGTTGTTCTGAGTGGTGACAGTTTCTAAGAGTCTTACTGTTTGTGAATTAAGTGAACGATGGTATGCAATTCTCAATGATGTCCAGCTATCATATAATTTCTACTGAAGTAGTTTACTTAAGTGAAAAAAAATTAAATTTTACCAATATTTTGTGAAGTAGAAGTTTAGACAACACAGTACAAAAACACTCAAAGAGGAGTTTTAGAAAAAAAAGTAGTAATATTTAATCATTATAATTCATTTAACCTCTCCACGGACAGATTAATTATGCTCTGCGTCTATAATTTTTGCCATGACACCGTGGTGGATTTTTATAGTCTATTTTTATTGAATAGTGTCCCTTTCATCCAGGCGCAAATTCTGATACAACCTTGGTCCATGCTTTTGTTTTTCGTTGACGCAGTTGCCACCAATGATCGCCTTCTTCTCTTTCTTGCATTTCAATTGAATTGGATGAGAATTGAAGCAATAGATGCCCTGAACTCCAATGAAAGCATTTTAGATGCCTTGACTTTACGAAATTATGACAAAGCATTTATAATCGCTACATTCATGAAGTGAAACACAAATCGCCAGTAGAATTTCTTCTAGACAATGAGCGACCATTCTCTCTGCTAAGTCACACCGCCCATAAATCGATTGTGCTGTATAAAAAAAGGCTTGTAGCATTTGAATCAAAATATGGGTTTTCGTTTTTCTGTCCTATCTTCTAACTGCATCCTGAGGCCCCTGACCATCGCAGCAGTTATGGTTGAAGATGTTGTACCACTTTTCTGTAACGTTTTAGATTCAGTTGGATCTTTATTTGTCTCATAAATCTTATTAGCTCTAACAGTTCCTACAACATGAATATCTAAACTTTTTATGCGTGTGATTGTTGGTATAGAAGTAAGAAAGGTTGTCCGAAAGTATTTTATGATTGAGCCATTCTAATGCTGAACATAACCTTACTACTGTATCACCAATAACGCCTAATTTGACACGCATCCATCTGCCGTAGCTTGAACACATACTCTGAAATCCCATTTCTTTGGTTTCGATTTTATATATTGTTTCTTTCTGCTTCGACTTTTGAAAGGAGTTATCATTTCGTCTATTGCCATAAATTCTAGAAGCAACCGCAAAAGTTCCTAGAAGAATATCTACAAATGCTCCAACTTTTCTAAATGTATTCGTATTATCTCATGGAATGTCGCCGTGATTTCTAAAATATACATATTTTTTTATTTCTTCGTATCTTTTTAGAGGCATGGTTTTAGAAATAATAAGATCAAAACCTAGGCGAGGAATAAATGATCAATACATGCGATAGGCAGGATACTTTATGTAAGTCATCATTATGTTTATGGTATAAAGCTGTTTGATTTTAGGAACAGTAACAGCAAATGAATGTTTTCCAGATTGAGCCGCGCAGTGTATAGTTTCCGTGGTTGCCAGGTCGAAAATCTCATCCGGGAAAAGTTTTATGAAGAACGAACATGGTGGCTCCATCAATGTTAACTTGATGTATACTATCTCGGATACCACACTTCATAACCTAGAATAGAGCCAGGGAACTGATTGGGTGCATGTGGAGTTGATGGTCTTGTATTTAGGCCTCCATTTTTAGGTTCTGTGTCTCATAGACTGCTGTTACCATTACTACTTTCAACTGCTAATGGGTTCATTTTTGTCGTACTAGGTCTCCTACTTGGCAGTTCCAAATCTTCATCTTCAAAATCAATTCTGTCTAAATCGAAATTGTTTGGGTTTTGAAGAAGTTCTAATAGATGTTTCTTGTCTCTTTTTCTGCCATAACATGGTCTCATGGGTATCTCTCCGCACATGATAACCCTATTTGCACACAAGAAAGTACATTTTCACAAGAAAGTGCCTATATTTTTTTAATTGATTTGTATCGTTTTTGGAGTACACTGTCCTGCACAAAAGTTTTCAAAAAAAAAAAAAAAATTTTGGCACACAATATGCACGTTCTGCACAAGTGTATACATTTAGTTCTCTGTAGATTTAGACAAAACAGTAAAATATTGTTGATCTAATACCACAAACATGATTATAAGGTATTTGACACGTAGGTACTTATTTTTGTTTCCAAATGACAAGATATGTTGAAAAGTTACAGGGGTTCAATTTAGGTTACATTTGAGGTTATCCTCAATGTAGCCTGTCCGGTGACTGCAAGACAAAAGCGCGGGAAAAATCCAGAATCAAGCGATTCCATTCTCTATTACACCATGTATTTTGGATATGAGAATAAATAGTATCAATGGTTACCACTAAGTGAATGTACACAATGTTTTAAGAGATATTGAAAATCTTGAAACGAAACGTACACGAATGTGTTTATGTCCTTGGAGAGGTTAAGAAATAATTTTATTTTTGAAATGTTTCCTCTCTTACAAAATAACACTAAAGATAGATATACTGATGTTATTTTAAACAAATATCTTTAAATGTTCAACAATTAATCACAAATTAATAACGGTTGCTGTGATGATTTTTTAAATGAAAATACATACTTGAAAAAATTGGTTCAATTGGTTTTATGTAATTTCAGAGTTAAAAAGTTTCTGTACAGAGAAAACTTGTTGTTACTTTATTTTGGGATTTTATAATTTGGAATACATATACATACATACTTATTTTTATTGTTGTAAGCAATCTTAAACAATGTTCCTGTTGTTATTTTCAGACTCTTCAAATCTCAACAAAAGAGCGTCAGGCAACAATACAATTCAAAAGTGTTGCTTCCGCTCATGCATTCTATAAGAAATATCAGCGATTTATGCTTGATTTGTCAATGATTCAAGTTACTCTTAAACCAAATTCGTAAGCTTTGCGAAATAATGTTTATCCATACGTAGCTGATTATGTACAATATATACGCATGTATTTGACCAAAAATTATACTTACCCAATCAAGGGCTTATTTGTCAAATTTTCCACTTAGAACATTACATACATACCATTGTTTTTCAGTATCTCTTTTATTAACAAATCGAAAGAGCTTAAACATAAAATTTAATACAAATTTTAGGTAGGTTTAGGATTGTAGTAATTATATATATATATTATTATTATTATATAGTGATAAGCTTTTGAAAGATTTATTTTAAAATTATACAAGCTTTATATGTATATGAAAGAGTCTATCTCTTTTTAAATACTTAATTGTTAGGGTTTAATTAAGCTGTGCAAAATTATAACATGTTTAGATTTTATATATGTTTTGTTTTGGTAATTTAACTGTTAGTAGGGGTATAATTTTAAGCGTGATTAAATTGGAGGTGTCATACATGAAAGACACCATGGGGCAAGGGGTAAAGTAACCAAGAAAATAATAAGTTGCTTAAGAATATCGCCTAATAACCGAGCGATTTTCAGGCGAGGTATAGAGGACGAGTGCAATTGAAAAGATTAAAAGGACTTTATTAAGACAAATTAGTAGAATTATTTTGTACAACTAATTCTTATTCTAATTGAGAGAGTAGGCATAGCAGTCTTCTAAATAGATATTTCCTTAGGAGGTGCCTTTTGGGATTCAATTGGCTTACTAGGTACTCGCAGATAATATAGGAAGCGGCTTCTTTGTCATAACTTATATGGGTTTATCGTAGACTCAGGACCTAGCTTTTCAGCAGTTAGAGACGCAGATAAGGTGTACCTGACACTTAGCTATATCTAATCTATGATGCACGTTTCTAGTGTTTTTGGTATTATGTGTGAGGCAACTCGCGCGCGACTTCTTTTTATCATTTGTTATTGCCGAAGTTGGTTCAGACCTGTGCATTTGACTAACAGCACCTGTTGTAGATAGTAATAATTAACATCGCTATTCAAATTGCAACTTTGCTGACACTCTGGAAATTCCTATATTCAAGAAGGGTGATGTAGATTCTGGTGAATAACGGTAGACTTCGTCCCACTTATTCTCACGTATCAGCTTTCTTGTAACTATAGTATAGTATTGGTCCGCTCCTAATTTAGTCTATATCTTGAATTTTTTTATTTAAGTATAGTATTTTGTTTTTTGTATTTACTTTATTTAACATGTGGATGTATAGTCTGTTTCAATACATAGTGCGAATGCAAACTCCCACAGGTTGCTTGAACACGGCAGGTGGTATGCAATGAAAGTAATCGATATGAGAAACACGCTACAGGCCCGTATTGTCAATAATTGATTAGGAATAATAAAAGTGCACGTGTATTATAATATGGATGTTTATGTAGGTATACGAACTGTCACCTACACTATGTGAAATACAAGAATACATTTTGCTCGCTAATTTATTATTTATTGAATTGAATATTGAAATTATAATTTAATATTAATTTATTTACTTTATACCCTTAAGCCGGCACAGATAGTTTCCAGGTACATAAAATTTGTGTTTGCCATCGCCGAATTATGGACGGATTAGCACAATAGATCTTTAATGGTTTTATTTTGGATGTCGCACTATATCTTGAAACAGACTATACATATTCTATTAATCCCATAAATAATCTGCCGTTAACAATAATTAGCAACGCCTCCTATATGTAGCATGTCAGCGAATTGTTAACACTTTATATCTATATCTCCAGGTTCACGAGATGTTGCAGGTATAGCTGAAATTCTGAAGCAAGTTCTTTTATTTTTATCTTATGCCATTCTTTATATCTAATTTCAATCTTCTTTATTTATCTATATATGTTTTTTCTTTTTACGTACAATAAATAATGCTTAAATTATATTGCAGATATTTTCATCTTGTGACTAAGACAATATTTTCAAAACAAAATTCTAACAAACTTTGAGAATCTATTAAATAATGTATATACATATTATACTTGTACCTATAGAGGAACAAGGAAAGTTACCAATTGTAGACAAGTTATTGATCAGGAAAGAAAACGGCAAGACACTGTTTACCGAAAACTTACACGCACTCAAATAGGTACTCAAGAACTCAATCTCACCATCATCCGGCTTAGCTGAACTCTGTACTAAAAACGCTAGTACTATGATCCGTAGATTAACAAAGCCTGAAATAGCTACAATTAAACAACAAAAACAGATAAAGAACAGTTTCGCAGCGTGTAAATTGCATTTTATTTCTGTGACTTTGTAAAATTTGCATTTCTAGCTTCCACAACAATAAAAGAAACTAATAAATATTTTTGATGGAAGCGACGGTAACTAAACCTTGGTATTATAAGAAATTAAATATTAGCATGTTATCAAGAAACATATGATATATTATTTCTGTGTATATGGTAATAACTAATGTAAATTTTACACAAACACTTATCGTATATTAATACTATATGTCTGATTTTGTATACCATATTCCAAAAAGACAGAGACGGCATTCTGAACAGACAGACCCTCAGTCCAAATTAAAACCTGCAACTGGTGAAATCAATTTTAGGCGGTAAAATTAAATTTAAATATCTGTCTGAAATAAGAAATAATAATAATAATAATAATAATAATAATAGTGTTTTATTAGCCCATATTTACAAATAACAAAGAAAAGAAAAAAACACAGAAAACAAAACTAGAGACGAAAACGTACTATCTAAACTAATATATGAACTAATAGGCTCAAGATCAATCGAGTGAGAACACCACGACTGCTCCACCTCTTGAGTCAGACACAACAGAACAATGAAAATGAAGACAATACATAATATACAAGATCGGAAAATGGTATACTAAACAGCATTTAGCAATTAACAATTAACAATATGGCGCAGTAATAATTGTCAATACATATACATATACATGTCCAGCAACTGACAAAGGCTTCACTCATCATCCAAAGAAAAAAAGTAATTCCCTTATTTCAGCACAGAAAGACGAAACAGACAACACTTTAAGAGATGTTGGAACAGGGTTGTATAACTTCGCAATATTATATCGAAATGATCTTTTAAAACATTCCAGTTGATGCTGTGGGGTCGTCAAAAGCCCCCTGCTCCTAACATTGACACTATGAACATTCGTTCGAAATTGAATCTTACGGTATAAATAACTAGGTTTCTTTGAGGAAATAATTTTATGGAAGAAGATGATGGAGTGCAAAGAAATTCTACTACTCATATTGAGCCAATGAGCCCATTTTAGTGCATGAGAAAGGCGATCAAACCGACGTAAACCATAGATGAATCTCAAGCAAGCATTCTGGACCCTTTGTATTCGGAGCTTATCGACACTATTGAGGCAGGGGAAATATACATGGTCACAAAAATTAAACTGAGAAAGAACTAAGACTTCGCATAAAATTCTACGTGAATTGCTGTCTAAACAATCTTTATTGCCATATAGTATTTTAAGATTACAGAATGCTCTTCGAATAAGTCGAGAGACATGCTCTTTAAATCTCATTTTGGTATCGAGATAAAGGCCAAGATTCCTTGAGCACTCGGAATGAGGAAGGGGTTCATTGTTTATCTGGATCTTTACCAGCTGTAAGACCAAATCTCTTTGTTTGGCACGACTAAAAAGCAATACCACAGATTTCTTAGGATTAATATTGAGAGAGTGACGTTCAGATTCTGCAACAAGCGACAAGATCAATAAGAAACTGGTGGTAGTTAAAATTGTAGAAGTTTCAAAAAGTGTGACACTTAGGAACCACACGGGAGACACCAAGATCCAGGATAGCATAAACAAGATAATGATCCGAGACAGGAAAATCCGTACTAACGCCACTATCAATAGCTTTAGAATGTGCTAAAATACAAATAAGGTCGATCAGCGTGGAGGAAAACCGAGTAACGCGAGTAGGACTGCTTATTAGTTGCTGCAGACCCAAAGAATCACAAATATTCTGAAATGATTGACACGAGTGAGAATTAGCGTTAAGCAAATTTATGTTGAAATCCCCCAATATAATGAGTTTATGATTATTAAGTATAAAATCATAAAAGAGATCCTCAAATGCCACAGAAAAATTGTCGAAGTCTGTGTTAGGAGGCCTGTACACGACGCCAGCCACAACATCAACATTACCAACTATAATTTTTATCCATAACTGCTCAGAAGCAACAGTGGCGACATTTAAAACTGAATAAGTCAGATCCTTATTAACCATTGAGGAAAAATACTATGGATACGCTGTAAAGCATCTTTGCTGTACTCTCAAAACGGGAGCATTGGGCGGGGCTAAGTGTGGGACTAATATGGCTGCCTCAGCTGGTCCGTACTACTCAAAGTTATAGTCTGTCATCCCACACCTGTCAGGCCTACACTAACCTATGAAATGTTATTCCAGACGAATTCTTCTTATCAACGCCGTCTCTGCTGTTGCAGCTACGTAGAGCACAAGAAACCATAATGTCTTTTAATATTTAACTTATTATATAATACACGATGCACTTAACAAACACTCCACTTTTTACCAACACTACCCGTTTGACGTAAGTGTAGTATCAATATGGCGGACCTGTACCCGGTTTGATCACGTGGCGTCGTCTCCCTACCTCTTCTTTCTCAATGTTATTAACGTAGAGAGCCACGCCTACCCCCACACCGATCCCTCCGAACCCCATCAAAACCATCCAGTGCAATGTCCGCGCTATCAATATCTCCATGTGTCTGAAACCGCAATCAAGTCAAAAGAATTCCTGATAAAATAATCTTTAAATAAATGGAAATTAGCCAATAAGGAACGCCCATTAATATGAGCAAACGAAAGCATTGTCATCCACTGAACAAGTACTTAAGAATAAATAAAATTAAGAAAATAATCAGTCATACAGGTGCACATCTGTACCAAATTAAATTGTATATAGATTCTTCAGAGAAAAATCCACAGTTAAGGCAACAGAATTGTAAATGTAGTAATCACAACACATGAAAGTAAATAAATTTGTCTAGAAAACAAACAATGTCAAAGATGTCAAAACATTTGACAATTGATAGCAGAAAGCGAATGTAGTATGGTGTTATTTCGCCTTGCCGTCAACCAATAAGAAATAACTCTCACTTGGGTCTGTTCAGAATTTCGTCTCTATTTTTTTTTTTGGAACAAGGTATAAGCGTTGATTGAAGGAATATATAAAGATGCGCAACAAATAGAAGCGTTCGGGTGATATTAAAAAAAAATAATTACAAGGTGCCATCTGCAAAGAGCTCTAGCTCCCTTAGGAAGCATTTTCGGACTAGGGCGAATTGGGTTAAATTGTCTTAAAATTATCTGAGGAATCTCCGGTCTTCGTTTGTCAGGAGAGTTCCTGGACACCCTGTATAAAGATGCGCAACGCTATAGTAAAATTGCGTGTCTTTCCGTTAAGTCGTCCCGCAAACCCCTTGCCGAGAAACATCATCGCTGTCTCGGGCTGTTTCGAATCTCGGACCCAAACGACTGATGCATCGCTATAGATCTCGAACCCAGTTTTGGCTACGCTCAGTGCTATGTAGTTGCGCATCTTTATGTATTCCTTCAATCAACGGTATAAGTGTAATATAAATGTATCGTACATATTTTAATACTGACAGGGAGTTTCTTAATACCGTCACATGCCCAAGTGACTTTCTTCTAAGAACCGAATAATTACTTTTTCGTATATTTTATAGGGTATTTATATACTACACTGTACGAGGTATGATAAAAGAGTTGAATGTTTCAAATATACTTTACTGTCAATCCATGTCAAAGTATTCTCTAACATGAAACCCTTTCTCATCGTTTTTGTCAATTTGAACCTGCATGACAAAAGAAGACATCCCTCTTTGATAGAATCTTTTCTCTTACGTTTCATGTGTTTGCAATTTGAAACAAATTTTATATTCGCCTTCTTGGCGATCTATGATTCAGGCCACACTAGATTGTGTTAAAATTTTGCATTGGCACGATTTGGCGTTCGGAAACAATATCTACCATTATTTTTTGGCACCAACACGTATATCATTTTTCTCGTTCTTTCAACATCTACATACGATACTGTATTGTTTCTCTAGTATCCCAGACCAACAATAGAATTAAAGGGCCATGGTGATGTGAGATTCTCGAATAAACGACATCTCAATAGGTAGTTTATGGTCGCCGTAAATTGGCGACCAAGCCTGAGCTTTATGACTAATTCTGCGTCACATGCATTTAATCATATTTTACACAATTGTTTTAATAAAAATAAATTGTAAAGAATTTATTACAACGGTAAGGTAAAAATTAAGAATTTAAACATCCTTTTACCTAAACCAAAATTAAACTTGCACAACGTATTTAAAAAATAAAGTTATAAGTATCGGTATACCATAGTCGTCATATTTTAATTTCGGTTTACACTTCTATCCCATGCAGATGACTTTATAATATGCAGCGATGCCTGTTTGCTAACAGTGGTGGGAGAGCAACGCAGTGGCGGGGGACCCTCACGCCTTACATTTCATAGAAAAGGTTTGTCGAGTCTTGGCAGCCTCGCTTATGTTTATCTTTAGTTTATTTCGTCGCGCTCTTTTCCTCTTTCTACTTTCGTATCAGAAATTAAAATATGTCGACTACGGTATATAATGCTTATAATTTTATTATTAAAATAAGTTGCCAAAGTTGATTATTTAGTTTATAAATTTTATTTTTTTAATAATTTGAAAATTTTAAAATATTTTTATATTTAGATGGTATATCGCGTAAAATAGGTGAAATATAAAAATGATGCTGAGATATAATGTATGTATGTATATATATCTGTTAGCGAAGTAAGTAGTGCTGGATGAAACTATAGATACATATTTGATGTATGAAGTTGTAATATTAACACTACCTTTTAAATCTCAATCAAATGAAAATAGTGAAATGTTTTTTTTAATGTAATTTATCATTTATAACCAATATCTAGTCAACTTAAACAACAGTTTATACCAGTACAATAAGTACTTCAAATATGTACTTATAGCGGTTTTTAAATATGTACCTTATCATTAGTTTTTTATTGTCTTTCTTTTTATAATTTGTTATCGTGATTATACAGTACATTATATACATTATATAATAGTAGATTTTAGATAAATAAAAATATTATAATATCTATTACATTTTTTCTTTTAAACCTTTCTTCGAGGTATGTATCACGAGTAGATTATTACACTCCAGTCTTCACGTTACCAACACCTTTCACTTTTAGCCATGCTTCTGCGATTTTGAAGGTTCTTTCAAAGAATGGTGTATATTGTGTTACATATTCAACATACTTACAAATGCATTTATCACGACTGCTTACATCCAATTTGACAGTTGACAAAAGATCAGTTACTGTTAAACAATTAAAAAGTTGTGAATAATCCATGTATAAATAATAATCAATCATCATATAATCAATAATATAATAATCAATTATTTAATATCAGTACTTTTTTTTAAGTAAAAATGATGACGCGTGCGAAAAAATGTACGCAACACGGGAGCAAAGTAATATTACAGTCTCGACTGTAATATTACTTTGACATATTACTTTACTTCCTTGATACGTAAATAACTGTTTCGTGCAAGTGTTTTGCCCTGTTTTTTAAAGTCACTGACTCTGCTATGGAAAACTTTAATGTTTCGTCTGCTTGGACGCTTTGTGCACTAGAAGCTGTGTTGCAATACATCTAAGCGTTGTTTCAAGCTTCTCAGTGACGATGATTAAGTAATTGTTTCTACATTCGGTTTTCTACCACATCTGATTTTCCCAGGACAAAAATCGTAATCTTTGAAAGTATTGGGGTTGAAAACGTTAATACTAGCGCACAAAATTCCTCGACAGCATTAAAATCAGTGGATGTCTCAAGAACTGCCTCAAAAAACATTGGATCAATATCTCCTTCTGCAATTACTTGATGATCACATGAGTAAATGGATTTTAGAGGTCCAAATAATACATGCAGTGGCTGCATTATAGCAGGCAAATTGCTTCTTTAATTAGATTTAAATTATTTATCTTGTCGTTTGGGCTTTTCCTATTGTGAATATAGCATTCATTTTCTGGTTTTACCTACTTATAAATGTATATGGAGTAGGTATACTGTCTCCTTTTTTATCAATATTTTTAACATCGATATCGAGCCGCAGCTGGTGTGACGTAGCTGCCGAAGCGGCGATTCAGTGGAAAAAAAATGTCACAAGCCAGCGATTCTATTAAATGAGGCTTGGTTCACACGACTGAGAAAACTATAAAAGCGAGAATGCCCAAAAACATACCTAGTCGAACAGTAGGCAGAAGCCGAGAGGAATACTAATACAGTAGTACCCCGTTATCCGCTGACTCCGTATCCGCGGTTTCAGTCATCCTCGATTTACCTAAGATGAGCAGAAAACGCGTTATATCAATAAATATAAAAGTTATAGGAGCATTTGTCGATATATCGTCGTATATATGAGTCATCTCCTGAATTCGGCGCTCTCTTATGATAAGTTAAACAGGTTGGAACGTGCTTAAGGTGCCACTCGCTTTTACTTGTAGATATAAACGCTCCTGTTAACTATGAGTTTAGTACTAATCGAATTGTCGGACAAGACAGTGCTTGCAATAGTTTTTAAATAAAGCAAGTAAATTTGAAAATCATTTTAAAATGGCTTCTAAACCAAAAAGAAAACGTGAAATGCTCACTATTAGTGAAAAAATAAAAATCATTAATATGATTGAAATAGAAAAAAAATCTATTGCAACTGTTGCTAAAATATACAATAAAAACGAATCTTCGATACGATAAGTGTTAAAAAACAAAGATAAAATTCGAGCTAGTTTTTCTAGTGCACCCCAAACTGCAAAAGTGGCAACCACAATACGTAATAAAGTGTTACTTAACGTAGAAAATGCCTTAAATTTATGGGTGGAAGATATGACAAGAAAACATATTTTTATCGATGGTAAAGTGCTACAACAAAAGGCGTTGGTTTTATATGAAGATATGCAGACCCAAGATTATACTGAAGAGGAAGGAGAATCATTCACAGCAAGTAGGAGGTGGCTACAAATTATTGCAGAAAAGAATTATCATCCTAGCAAGTTTTTAACTGCGATGAGACTGGTCTTAGGTGAAAAAAAATGCCTCAACGGACTTATATTCATAAGACTGCAAAGAGTGCACCAGGCTTTAAAGCAATTAAGGATAGACTTACCTTAATATTTTCTACAAATGCAGCTGGTCATATGATTAAATCCGGACTTGTTTACCGATCACAGAATCCACGTGCTCTTAAATACAAAGATAAAGCTTGCCTGCCTGTGTTTTGGCAATCAAATCGAAAGGCGTGGGTTACGGCTGTTCTATTTACACAATGGTTTCATCAATGCTTTATTGCGGAAGTGAAAAGATATTTAGAAAAGGAAGAATTACCATTTAAAGTGCTGCTGATACTAGACAATGCTCCTGGGCATCCTGTGTCACTAGGCACAGATGATAAAAATGTTGAAGTGCTTTTTTTACCACCTAACACGACCTCTTGCTTCAACCCTTAATCAAGGTGTCATTAGATGCTTTAAAGCCATATATATTCGACAGGTTTTCGAAATGCTGTATACAATGGCTAACGAATGCTCTGATATCGGGCTCATGGAATGCTGGAAGTTATTTACAATTGCTGACGCAATTCTATTTATCAAAGCAGCGATGGAGGAATTAAAGTCAAAAACGATAATAGCATGTTGGAAAAATCTGTGGAATGACATCGTTCTTAGTTCTGAAGACACACATGATATTAATTCACATCTAACAACGATATTTAACATAGCGCAGAAAATAGATGGAGAAGGATTTAACGATATAACCCAAGAGGAACTCAGTGATTACATAAACGAAGAGGATCAAGTATTCACCAACGAGGAATTGGAAGACCTTGTGAAATCTTCTCCAGAAGCGAGTGACGATGAGGATGAGGGTCAACAGGAACCGCCAGCATGGACGCTTGAAAAATTTTCAGCGATATTTCGAACTGCTCAAACATTAAAAAAACAGATAGTAGAATATGATCCAATAATGGAACGCAGTATTAAAATTACTCGCACTATAACAGAAGCCTTGAAACCTTTGGAGGATTTGTTTATTGAAATGAAAAGACAAAAACGACAACTACCAATAACTGTACTTTGAAAAAGTCGACAAAACTATCGATAATGCACAGCCATCAACATTCTTTGCTTCGGATCTAAGTAAACAATCGACTGCTAACTTGGACTTGGAGGAAGATGAATAAATATGTAGCTCACGATGATAAAGTTTTTCTTGTTGTATATTTTCTTGTTGTGTATGTAAATAAGTACTACATATATGTATGTACATATGTATGAACTTATATATTTATTAAACTTAAATTCTATTTGTGCCACAGCACAAGAATATTTATTTATTTATTGTTTATTTATTTTAAATAAATATTATATAACTTATTTTTTCTTGTTTCATTGTTTTAACTTTGCTGCATATTTCATATTGTACTCGAAAATAAAGCGTTTGCTACTATCCGCGGAAGACCACAGAATCAAACCCCCGCGGATATGGGGGTACTACTGTATAGTGCAAACACGTGGTGATGGGTTGTACGAACCCAAGTGAGTTGATCTCTCCGTTTATCAGGGACGCGCCGTCCATATGGGCAAAGTCGTGCAGCGCACAACGGCGCCAAGGCCTTAAAGGCGCCTACGGCCACTTGTGATAAGTTAAATTTTAAAAATATTAAAAACATTTTTTGAAAGTTTACAACAAATCAACAAATTTACATAAAACAATTATTACAATTATTTTAGCATTGACAGCAATAATTTTTTTGGTACTTGAAAGAGTGTACTTGATATTTGCATCTACACTGTTTTTTGTATAAATTTAACTTAATTAATATTATTTAATAATTAAAAAAGGTGAAAGGGGTATCTTAAGCATTTTAATAGAAGCTAATAATCATACTGAAAGAATTAATTTTTATTATTAAGCATTTTAATAGAAGCTAATAATCATACTGAAATAATTTTATTAAATGAATACAGACTTTTTTCCGCTTCATTCAAGAACCATTGCATATATAACAAGTGCGCCGTGTATTAGTAGGTAAGTATTATGTATATGGTCGAATATGGTTGATATCGAGCTTACAGAATCTGGCTGCAGGTTTAAACTTGCAAAATTTTGGGTGTATTTAAACGCTTTCGCAGTCGGTGCAGGTTTATTAACTTATCGTTGTCGTAGGCGTGTGGGCCGTATGAGCGTACCAAATATATGTATGTAGCAAGTCCTGATTTGATAATATAGTGATTGTGAAAAATAATTAAAAAATAAGGTAAGTGATTAAGTGAATTCAGCTTTATATAGTAATAATAATTATAATAATGCTTTATTCAACTTTAAAAAACTTACATAGTTTTAACTATACATTCAGTTTACCTAATTTCTATAAATATTTAACTTAACGAAATTTGGTATTACAGTAATTACAATATTTAAAATTTCGAATTTTTTTGAACAATTTTTTATATAAAACAAATAAAACTTTGTGTTTCCTAATTCTTAGTGATTTTAGTTAGATGGCCAGAGAAGAAAAAAACAAATTATCTGGTTATCAAAACTTGTTTAACAAGCGAAAACGGGAGGAAGACTTGGAGAAGAGCAATTTAAAAGTTACCAACTTTTTTCGGAAGCTCACACATTTTCAAAACAGTACTTCTACTGATAACAGTGGTTTTCCATTTCCATCAACATCAAAGTTGCCGTCAGATTTAGAGAAGCAAGCCAATGAGGATGAGGATCCGATAGATTCAGGTTCTGATACGTTTCAGTCGGTACCATCATGTTCGAGTAAGCAAGACGAATCATCCGAAGACGCGTATTCGCCCCTCTCTAACGATCCAGGTCTTTGGCCGAGTATATTATCTCCAACCCAGGTGCAAGAACTAGTCGAAAAAGGTCCTATGTATTATCAAAAATAAAACTATGTATCCTAAAGACAAAAATGGACGTAAGTTTTCTGATATATATTTCACTCGAATTTTGTCAAATGGTGAAAAGGTTCAGCGAGATTGGTTACTATATTCTATTAAGAAAAATGTAGATTTCTGTTTTTGTTGTAAAATATTCAGTGACACCAATAATCCATTGACTAAAAATACTAAATTAAGATTAAGTAACCAAGACGGTTTGAATGATTGGCATCACTTAAGCGAAAATTTGAAAATTCACGAAAAAAGTAAATCTCACTTTCAAAATTTACGTTCTTGGTCAGATTTATTAGAAAGATTAAAAACTAATCGAACCGTAGATTCCGAAATGCAAAATTTATTAAAATGTGAAACTAAACACTGGCGCAGTGTCATTGAAAGAATAATTTATACAATTCAATTTTTGGCTGAACAAAACTTGGCTTTTCGTGGTCCTAATAATAAATTATTTCAAAGAAATAATGGAAATTTTTTGAAATGTATAGAAATGATAGCAAAATTTGACCCAGTGATGTCTGTACATATTAATAGATCTCAAAGAAATATGCCATTTTGTCTTGGAGATAAAATTCAAAACGAAACGATTAAATTAATAGGTGATAATATAAGAAACAAAATTTTAAATGAAGTTAAAAAAGCCAAGTATTTTTCTATATTACTTGATTGTACTCCCGATGTGAGCCCCCAGGAGCAAATTTCTGTTTGCATAAGATACGTTAATTTAAAAAACAAAGAATTTAGTGTCGAAGAACGTTTTTTAACATTCCGTCCTGTAAATGATACAACAGGTGAAGGTTTAACCAACTTTTTACTGAAAACTTTAGAAAATTATGGTTTAGATATTTATAACATACGCGGACAAGGATACGACAATGGTGCGATAGGCGAAATTTACGATGCTTTTTATGAAGTTTTGTCTAGAAATAATTTTGATAACACTACAAAACATCTGGCTATTTCTATAGTTAAAAAAATTAAAAATTATGAGTTTGTATGTATGTTAGTGTTGTAGTACAAGATACTAAGTAAAGTTAATGTTGTTACTAAGATCCTGCAAACTAAAAACTTCCATATTTCACAGGCTTGCGAAAGTTTGAACAACCTAAATACCTTTTTAAAGGAATATCGATCAGATAAAGGCTTCAGTGACTTGCTCGTAGATGCCAAAGAATTAGCATCTTGCTTGGAAGTAGATGCGATATTCAAATGTTCAGAAATTTTAAGGCCACGAAAAATAAAAAAACAATTTTCCTACCAAAGTGAAGATCAGCCAATTGAAAACCAAGAATTAAAATTCAAAGTCAATTGTTTTTTTGGAATGCTAGACATTACTCTTTCATCTGTAAATGAAAGATTTGAACTGCTATCCTCTCATTCTGATGTTTTCAAATTTTTGTGGAATATTGAGGATTTTGGCAAGTATTCTGACCAAGAACAATTTAATTTTTGGAAAAAACTTGAAGAAGCTTTAATTGACAAAAATCGAAACGAAAAAGATATAGACGGAACAGAACTTTTACATGAATTGCAATTTCTGCAAAATTGCGACAAAAATGTGACGTCTGTAGTAGAAACACTCAATTACATTACAATATATAACTATTATTACGTATATTGTTAACTATACCAATTTCTGTAGCTACAGCCGAAAGATCATTTTCTAAATTAAAGTTAATTAAGGATTACTTACGATCTAGAATGGGCCAGGAGCGGCTAGAAAATCTTGCTATCATTTCTATAGAGTCTGACTTTTTAAAGCAGCTGAATATTGAAAATCTTATTAATGAATTTGCCAAAAGTAAAGGTAGAAAAGCCCAATTTCTATAAGACATTTCCGTTGTTTTCCTTCACGTTTATCTATTTAAAAACACGGACACTCTAAAAATATTTTATTTGACCTTTTGTTTTTTAATAATTTGGAATACTGTTTTTTATTTTGTTACTGTTGTTTCAGTGTGAAATTAAAATTGTAATAATATTTTTTTGTATGTGTATTTGTTTGTATGTTTGGCTCAAATAAAAAATACCTACCAGTACTAACAAGTCTAAAGAGTTTGTCATAAATTTCAATGTTGAACTGTGGGGGAGTGGCTGGTAATTTTGGCTCAATACATATAGGGTAAAGGCGCCTATCAGTATTTCGCACGACGGCGCCGAAGATACTTGGCGCGTTCCTGCCGTTTATGGTTTATTAATGGATTTATCCCTAGGTGGTGATTTGTGTTATAGGTTCAAAAAATCGCTTAGTAGTCACTGGAAGGCCGGAAGAACGCCGGACATTTTATTGAGAAAATATAAGCTTGGCGATTTGCTACTAGCCCAAGGCTATTGGAAAAATAACAGCTTAGTATAACACATGGTAATCTATTCCTTTGTAATCCATGAACTTTTGTTAATGTAACGTCATTTGGTTGATTCATATGCATTGCAATTAATGTGATGATTAACCGGTGCATTTCAAATTTATACTAACATCCTGAAACTGCAAATGACGACTTGCTCTTCTATATGTTATTTTGTTATTAGTTTTCAATGAAACTTCTACGTCAAGAATGACTTTGATAAATTTTTACGTTTCTATTATATAGTGACTACGAATAATTTTAATGTTTATATACCGTCAAACGGGGATACTTTAATAACTAAGTGCAACATTGATCGTTTTACCCTAAAAGATTGTTTCTTATTACTGCTGCTGTATAACTTGAAATTTGCAGCAAATATGTACATATCGGGAACACCAGATAATTGTAGTTCACTGATTCCCGCCATCCAGTGTCACTAACCCTCAAATTGATTGGCAATTTAGCCTCAGTGGTGTTGGTGAACACGTGTATGTTTTCATCGTGAAAAAAAATTGTATCGCAGCAAGAAAGGTATTTGAGTTTGATATATTTTGAATTTATAAGTCATAATATAGCAGTTGTTAATGCTTATTTATTTAAAACAAATTTCATATCAGTCATGGTTCATGTGCAGTAGATCAGTTTATACCTGGGGGAACTTTGATTACAAAATCGGGGCAACTTTGAACAGTTGATCAAAGTTACCCCAGGCATATAACAGTATATATTGCGTGTCTAATACCTACCTACCTCCGTTGTCCCATATTTCATAGTTTGCTTTTTTACTGCTTTATAGACAATGCCAAGAAAACACAAGAGAAAATTGGGTTCTAGGATGTATAAAGACTACGATGCACATAACATTGAAGAGGCTCTAGAAAAAATCGTCGACTGTGGATGGTCAATCAGAAAAGCGGTGAAAGAGTACAATATACCTTATGGTACGCTATATAACAAATATACTGGCAGACACTGTCAAAATGTTGGGCGGCCAACATTATTTTCTTACAACGAAGAAAAAGCACTAATCGAAGCAGCAGCTACTTGTGGAGAATGAGGATTCCCGCTATCCAAAACTGATTTACAGTGGATTGCAAAAAATTATGCTGATAGCAAGGGTAGAATTTTACCTGGAATTGACTGGGTCGATGGTTTACTAAAACGACACCATGATGAAGTTACTAATCGACTAGCTGCCAACATAAAACGATCACGAGCCAGCGTAAGCAAACAAACTCTCCAAGAATATTTTCAACATTTAGAGCTTACCTTAGAAAACATCCCAGCATCTCACGTATTTAATTACGATGAAACCAACTTTACAGACGATCCGGGAAAAAAGAAGAAACTATATCGACGTGGAGTTAAATACCCGGAACAAGTATGCAATTTCAGCAAATCCGCCAGAACCGTCATGATGTGTGCTTCTGCATCGGGTGTGTTGCTGCCACCGTATATTATATACCGATCAGAAAAAATGTGGAATACTTGGACTCGCAATGGTCCAAAGGGCGAGCCCTGCTGTAATCAACGTTGTTGTGTAGGTGGTACAAGATATAACCGTACGTCACATGGTTGGATGGAAGCAACCACGTTTACAGACTGGTTTACTACAACTTTTTTGCCGCATGCTAAAAATTTAGATGGTCGAAAAGTAATTATTGGTGATAATCTAGCATCACATTTTACAAATGATGTGTTACAAGCATGCCATAAACATAATATTTCGTTTACCAGCCAATTCCACCCATCTAACTCAACCCCTGGACGTTTCTATTTTTCGTCCCATGAAAATTGCGTGGAGGGACACCCTACTTCAATGGAAAAATCATAATCCACGTTTTATTAAAGATATTTTTCAATAAAAAGATAGAACAAACGCGATTTTCATTTATTTTAATTGTTTTAATGGTGTCCTGTCTATAATAGCAGGGTGTAACTTGCTGTTTGGCTATATATTCAGTTGCAACAGCAATTGAAATGGTTCAACTTTGATTAGAAATCACTTAGAGCATGCAAATACATTATTTTAACTTATCAATCAAAGTTGCCCCAATGGGTATAATTTTGATTACACACCATAGGTACATATATTTTGTTATTGGAAAATATTAGTTCATCATATTTATTATGAAATATAATTCTATAGGGTATGAGGTGTTTAATTTGGCACCTAAACGCAAAATAATAATATGTTAATTCACACAAAATGTATTTCGTTCCGGAAACTCATTTTCAAAAGATCAAAGTATCCCCGTTTGACGGTACCTGTTGTTTTATCTGTACATGTGCGAATATATTCTACATGATATGTTAACATTGATGCTTCCTTTTCCAAATAAACTTATTATTTTGTTAAATCAACACCTGTAGTTTTCATTATCGAGAAGCCTCTAAGAGAGAAAGTTAGTTGACTCGAATCAAAATGCTGTCGAAAAACTGTAGGCAATAGTTAGTGCAATCGAGTGAACCTACTGGAGGCGTAGCAGGCTACGGGGGATGGCAACAAATTTCGAACCTAAGAGCTATAAGTGGCTAGTACGGTATGTAGACAGATTGATTTTATTTTCGCGTATACGAGCTAAATGTCAATCAGCTCAAGGTGGCGTGAGCAAATACAACTGATACAAATTGGCACCCAACATGATTAAAACCCTACAGTATCCTATGTCGTACCTATTGTGTGTGGTCGAAAGTCGAAAAGGGTTATGATATGCCATCTAGACAGTTTATTGTTTCCAATGTAGTGTGGAATGCATGTGTCTCTTGGGGTAAGATGTGGAATTAGTCTCATCGTACGTGTATATGTGCAATAATAAATTAGTATTTTACAGTATGTGAGGTTAATAACATAAGGTAGTGTTAATAACACATAATATTATTGAGTATAAAACTTCTTGCCAACACATATTATAATTGTTTCGGCAAAATACTAACACTATAACAACTACAATTAGACGATGTAATAATTTAAAGTGTGTGATGATAATTATTATAACAGAATTTGGTAATATCTATATACTATAACAAGAACGGCAAGGACAGTAAACTTTATGAATCTGTAAAAGCACTTTCATATCACAAAACATTACACAGAATACATATCAAAAGCTTAAACAGTTTGAAAACTATATTTTTAATTATTATTAAGTTATATAGAAAAACACTGGAATGAATTTTATTTGCTTAACACACTAATTCATTAACACTGGTATTGAATATTGAAGTTAGTTATTTTCGATATTTTCGAAATAAATATTTGAATCTAATTAAAATTCTATGGATGGTCCAGTATTTACAGTAAACGTACAAGTTTTTTAATATTTTACCAACATTATTATCTGTACCACACATTTTATTCACTTCCATGCTGATACGACAGATATACTCTTTTCCTGGCGTCAAATCAACTATTTTCAATCACTACATTGGGATATGTAGGTTAACACTTAACACTGTCCAACCACTTTTTGTTTGTTGTATTTCATTAACAACGTACGAAACTATATGAGATGTGTAGTTTTATACAAGTTCCATTAGTTAAACTTTCACATTATAAGTAGGTAACTTACCTCTGTCCAGATTTTACATGTTTCCCTTATGCCGGTATTTATAGATGGATCTCAGACTCAGCTCATGTAATCCACAAACTCACGTAAGCACGGGATTTCGGTATCGTCGCCTCAAGCAGGCGTTTGATTCTATAAAACATACTTCGGGAATTCTCGTGAACGGGGGACCTTGAGCAATAATAAGTAGTACCACGCGATCATTTAAATTCTAAATTATAGCAGGCGGGATTTTTTTTATTAGGTTGTCCAGAATGTCAATTATTGATTAATTAACATTTTAAGACGTCACTTTGACAATTCAAATTGTAAATTAGTACTTATATATATACCAACTTAATTTAAATTTCACAGCCTGCTCTAATTTAGAATTTAAATGATCGCGCGGTAGTAATAGTATTTATTTTTTAAAAGTAAGTCTTAAATGCAATATTGAATTAAAGCTATTTTTATGAATTATTGCTTAACATTCAAATCTATACCTCTGCATGTAAGTAATTAAATAATTTGTATTTTCAGATAAATGCAATGGAAATAATAAAACTGAAACTATACTAATTAATAACAATAGCCTAATAAGACTTTTTTTTTTTTTGAGAGAAAATGTCGATGTGTTATTATGTGGAAAGTATTTCTAAATTAAGAAAAATGCAATATCTGGAGTATATTATAGCCACTTGAATATGAAACAGTTGCTTTTAAAGATGAAATGAATGCATTGTCCATTTCTGTGTCTTACCAAAACCAATTAATTGGGGTCACTTAAAATTTGGTAAAAATCTATAGACACATGGAATTACGAGGGATTACCTACTAAACACATATGGCATTCTACCTCCAAGTATACATGTTTGCATATTGAAGCACATGGTAAACGAATATTTAGGAATGTTGATTTCTTCATATCCATTCTGTAGGGATGTATAATTTATAATATTAATTTCAGTTATTACTTTTACTATAGAAAAATATGAAGAACAGAACTTTATAATTTTATGCTCAGGACATAGTTTAACTGGAAATAGAGAAACGAAAGGAAAATATTAATTTATATACCTATAACAAAATGTTCATTTACTTTTTTAATGAATGTATCCAAAGAAAATTGACACATCAGCAACAATGTGTGTACATATTTTAGTTTTAAAAATACGTTCAATTGTCTTTCAAGCATATATGTAGGTTTTCTCCATTAAATTACTTATGTGGTTGAGTGAAAATATTATTCACATACTTTCATTATTTACTAATATCTGAACTACTTTATTACAATTTGTAATTGTAAAAGAAAGAATAAAATTTTCTTTTAATGTGTGTGTAATTATTGTACTAATAGATTTGTAAGCTTGCTGTTTTTAAGAGAAATATATATTTGCTAATATTATGTCCAATGTGCTAATATTGCTCATAACAAATTATTAAAATATTTTTCATTAAAAAGTAACCGTCAAATAAAATAGAATGCAGTCATGATTAGTAAAAACATTCTCTTTCTGAGGTTTTTATTTATTGTTTAGGTATAAATATAATGTAATTGTTGATATTACAAGAACATACTGAATAACTATTACATATGTAAAATATCATTTAAATGCTTTCAAAAATGTCCTTTCAGCATCACAGGTACAGTTTCTGGTGATATTCATAAACATTATTGGATATTCTCCCTTCGAGGTTACAAATAATATATTCATAACATTGCATGTTCTTGTATGTCTCACTTTAAATCATATTTCTTGTTTATACTGTAACACATGTTTGGCCAATTATAAGTTGCTATGAATAACAACTATACCTACTTGTAATACTGGACATATTTAATTTCAACATGCACATACCAGTCCTTTATTAGTAAGCATATTTTTACCATTATTTTTAAAAGTACTGCAATCAAATATCATGGAAACGATAAAAAATTAGGAATTCATATTGATGAAATATTTTGTTTTAAATATAATCACAATTTCATAATAGATGACATTATTTAATACTCCATAAACTATGTAAATCTTCAAACATATATTTGTAGGTAGGTTATGCTTTCAAATGAATCTGTCAATCGCGTGCTCAAGCCTGGTCGAACACAACCTAACGGCTGAGCCTCAGCCGCTGAGGTCTTGTTTTCGTCGCCTTGAGCGCCGGCCGGTGCTTGAGGTTGTTTTATAAAACGCAAATGTGTCGTATTTACGTACTTGAGCATCTGCAACGCCTTGAGCATGATTTATAAATCTGGGCCTTAGGATTTTTGAGGAACCTGGTAAAGCTGTTTCCGCCATACTTAAAATATACAAAAAGAAAGTTGATGGAAGTGATAAAATTCCTTGATAAAATGAATATTTCACTTTATAGCCCAGTCACAGAGTCGTTTAATATTTACTTATTAAATTTGGGGTGTAGACTACCCCAAATATTTGAAATATGTTTGGCGATAAAGTTAAACCTTTTTATGGAATGTCATGCTTGAGAGATGTTTTGTAACCAGGAACATATATTTATGATTAAAATGTTGAAATCTCAAGAATTTAATTGCTTAATTATAGCATAATTAAGTGAAGTAATTATCGTTTGTTTTCTGTCGTTTATTGAATATAAAATATAGATTACACATATAAAATATACATAATGTATACATATAAAGCTTAATGCATCTTTTTGATCTATATATGGCTTTTATTTATGTATTCTGATAATACATATTTTATTATCGTTATATGAATATACGTCATTCATTGAATTCTTCCTGAAATTTTGATTATTGGGATTCTTAGAATCTAAAATTAAAACAAAGCAAAATTATTTTGCCTATTTGAAAACTTGTTACGACACTATTACGCAATCCATAGACACATTATCGAGAGCTTCAATAATGTGCTATGATCTGGGGCATCCGTAAAATAATATACTTACTTAAAATAATCTACTATTTCACAACAGGCGAGACAGGAAAGATCATCCAGTATGAAGGTTTTATAAGTACGTCTTTTTGTACAACTTTGTTTGTGGATTATGCATATTTCTCTTATTCCTTATTCCTTATTTAATAACTAATGTAAAAAAATATGGTGTGGCCACCACGCGACTTTCTTATACGTACGTGCGTTTCAAATTATACCAAAGTTGTTCTAAGTAATAAGTCGCTATTCGATAGAGTGAAAGTCTTGCTTCCGGTCCGGATTTTTAAATACTTTTATACTTATATGTATCTACCTAGAAAGCATAACTTGTGAGATATTGGTCAAAAACTGATTTTCGATAAAAGCCCTACTTCCGGTAGGAATCCATGCTATTCCAAAGTATTTCATGGAAAAAGATCAAAATCAGACGAGAAAATGGTGAAAAACGAAAGGCAAGAGTATGAAGTCAGACCCAGTTTTTGCAAAAATTAAAATTTTGACCGTTGTTCTAGGTTGTTGTAGGTTTGTTCTAAACATTGTTCGAATACGTCAAAACCATATCTCTTATCTATCAAAAGATAGATAGAAAATCTAAATTCTGACGGTTGTTCCAGGTTGTTCTAGGTTTATTCTCAATTGTTCCAAAATATTTCAAAACATAAATCATAATTGGCCGAAAAAACGGCAAAAAAACAATTTTTTGCCAACGCCCCTTTTTTTCGAAAATAGAAATTTTGACAGTTGTTCTAGGTTTGTTTTAAATTGTTCCAAAGTATTTCAAAGAAAAAGTCATTTTTGGCCGAGATAATAGGAAACAACGATTTTCTTCCAGCCCCCCTTTTTGCGAAAATTGAAATTCTGAGGGTTGTTCCAGGTTGTTCTGGATTTTTTTTAAACATTATTCTAATACATCCAAACCGTATCTCTTATACATATATCAAATGATATTGCAAAAAAATGCGAAAAAATGGCAAAAAAACATTTTTCGTCAGCTCCCATTTTTTCGAAAGTCGAAATTCTGACGGTTGTTTTAGGTTGTTCTAGGTTTGTTTTAATTTGTTTCAAAGTATTTCAAAGAAAAAATTATAACTGGCCGTGATAATAGGAAAACGCGATTTTGTCACAGCCTCCTTTTTGCGAAAATTGAAATTCTGAGGGGTTGTTCTACAGTGTGTTTCACTTTGATACTTGAAAAATCAGTATTTTTTAATGGAACATCCGATTTAATTTTTTCTTTTTTAAAATATATTGCACTTAAAAATCTCTACACAGTGATGTGCATTTTTTTGATTTAGGCCCTTTGCATGGCCTGCTGTGGTATTAAATGTAACCCCAAAAATGGCAAAATCGTATTAGGCATTTTTTTAACAAAAAAACTATTTATGCAATCGATTTAGCCATGCTTCGAAACCCTTAGTACTAAGTTTCAAAGTCGCATCTTATACAGAGTGTTTATAATTTAGGTGCAAACTTCGAAAAATACCAATGTTTGGGAGCACCCTGTATTAACAGAATAAAATATTTTCGAGATTTTCTTCTTTCGATGGAGGTGTAAGTACTATGGCTTTGAAATTATACTTTTTTATTGGCCTAGTTAATACAGGGTATTCGTAATAAAAAATCAAATTTAAGGAAAAATCGATTTTTTTCGTTTTTATTTACTGAACATAACAAACTACAAAATAACCAAATATCTTTAAATTTTCGAGTTTTCTATTACCCCTCCTTCAACTTGAATACATTTTTCTAACCTTCTTTGGCAATGATTCATTACTTTCGCGAGTTCCTGATGAGAAATTAACTCGCACTCTTCTGTTATCCTCCGCTTAAGTTCTTCCACATTATTGGGTCTTGTACGGTAAACATTTTCTTTAAGTTTCCCCCAAAGATAAAAATCGAGTGGCGTCAAATCTGGCGATCTCGGAGGCCACTTAATTTCTTGACTATAGCGCCCAATCCACTTTCTGGGAAATTTTTGATCAAGCCAGTTGTTAATTATTGCTGCAGTATGGACGGGTGCACCGTCCATTTGAAATATCATGTCGGCACGTCTAGCAATTGGCAGTTCTTCTAAGGCATCCCAGAAATTCGTATTTAGAAAATTCAAAAAATTTTGGGCCTTCAAGTTATGTTGAAAAAAAGGGACCAATTATTTGTTTATCAAAAATTCCGCACCATACATTAATTTTCTCAGAATATTGCCTTTTACAATGAATAACCCAGTGAGGGTTTACTTCCGACCAGCATCTACAATTTTGTGAAGATACAACCCCGTTTGTGGTGAAGGTTGCCTCATCCGAAAATAAAATTTTATTTAAGAAATTGTGGTCATTTAGATAATGTCCTTGACACCACAGAGCGTATTCCATTCGAGAATTTTCATCACCATTTTCTAAAGTGTGTAGGAATTTTGGTTTGTAAGCAACCTTTTTATTTTTCTTAAGACATCGCCAAACTTTGCTGGAAGGTATATTAGTGTTTCGCGAAATTTGTCTAACGCTAGTTTTAGGGTTGTGCCGAATTTGATTTAAAACAAGGTTTTCTCTGTTCTTAATTAAATTGTTTCCCCTTTTATTTGTGGAAATAACATTACCAGTTCTATCGAAAAGAGAATTAATATTTGCTACAGTTTGAAAACTCACTGGTTCTAGTTCTTGATGTCTCCTGTTAAATTCTTCTGCAGCTTGTTTATAAGTTTTTGCATTGTCACCAACTAGTCTTATTATTTCAACTTTTTGCTGTAAAGTTAGTTTATTTCTAACCATTTTTACACAACTTTAATGGTACACACAATAACGTTTTAAGCAATATAACAGCAAGTGTCAAATTGTTTGAAGTTTGATACATTTTTGTTTTCAAGGCCTGCTTCACTAGCGTTAGACAAATTTCGCGAAATACCTTCCACCAAAGTTTGTCGATGTCTCAACAAAAAATTCTGTTCGGATGTAAACCCTAACTGGATTATTCATTTTAAAAAACAATATTATGAGAAAATTAATGTAAGGTGCGGAATTTATGATAACCAAATCACTTGTGATTTTTTCTTCCAACATAATTAAATAATTAATGTCCTCAACTTAAGCAGAGAATAATATTTTATCTTATTTATTTTTACTTATTTTGTAGTTTTTTGTTATGTTCAGTTAAATTTCTTTTACTAAAAATAAAAACGAAAAAAATCGATTTTTCCTTAAATTTGATTTTTTATTACGAATACCCTGTATTAACTAGGCCAATAAAAAGAGTATAATTTCAAAGCCATAGTACTTACACCTCCATCGAAAGAAGAAAATCTCGAAAATATTTTATTCTGTTAATACAGGGTGCTCCCAAACATTGGTATTTTTCGAAGTTTGCACCTAAATTATAAACACTCTGTATAAGATGCGACTTTGAAACTTGGTACTAAGGGTTTCGAAGCATGGCTAAATCGATTGCATAAATAGTTTTTTTGTTAAAAAAATGCCTAATACGATTTTGCCATTTTTGGGGTTACATTTAATATCACAGCAGGCCATGCAAAGGGCCTAAATCAAAAAAATGCACATCACTGTGTAGAGCTTTTTAAGTGCAATATATTTTAAAAAAGAAAAAATTAAATCGGATGTTCTATTAAAAAATACTGATTTTTCAAGTATCAAAGTGAAACACACTGTAGATCTGTTCTAAACGTTATTATAATACATCAGAACCGTATATATCAAAAGATATTGCAAAAAAACGAAATTCAAAAGTGAGAAGTTAGCCTACCTTTTTTTGAAAATCTAAATTCTGATGGTTGTTCCAGGTTGTTCTAAATTGTTGCAAAGTATTTCAAAGAAAAAATCGAAATTGGCCAAGATTTATAATAAACAGCTAATATTAGCAGTAAATATATATTTTCCCAAGAGATATAATGTTCATTTATTACAAAACGATATTGTTACCAAATGCTGATAAACTATTCTAAAGAAAAAATCAAAACCGGCGGAGATAATAGGAAAAAAACGATATTTTTCCAGTTCCTTATTCTCAAAAATCGAAATTCTATCGGTTCCAAAGTAAAGTCATAATCGTTGGATATAACTAAAATCAAACAATATCCGAAAGTGTGAAATCAGGCTTCCTTAGTTGTTTTATTGTATGGATAAGGCTAGCTACTTTTTCTTTTCATGGTTTTCTTCCGTGAATACAAACACTTGTGAACATTTTTACTGCGTATGCTTATTTTTTGTAGCTCACGTTACGTAAACGTGTTGAAATAGTATGCTGTCTAATTTTCTCACTAAAACGATAGTACGTAAAGCTACTATTATTTTATTAGGAAAAATATTATATATTATGATAAATGTAAGATAGTACCTATATGCGCCAAATAGTAGCCGATTTAGGAAAGGATGATGTTTAACAATACCAAATTGACAAAAATATATTATTTTTGTCAAAGTTATCAAAGCATACGAGAGAATGTTTTCATTTTTATGGAATGTAATATAAAATTGTTTTTTGCTATTTCTCGGCCAATTATCATTTATTTTTTGAAATGCTTTGGAACAACAACCTAAAACAACCTGGAACAAGTGTCAGAATTTCGATTTTCGAAAAAAGGGGGTTAACTTTACACTTTTGGATATTGTTTTTTTGCAATATCTCTTGTTATATAATAGATACGGTTCGAACGTATCTAACGTATTCGAACAATGTTTAGAAAAAACCTAGAACAACCTAGAGCAACCGTCAAAATTTTAATTATTGCAAAACTGGGTCTTACTTCATACTTTTGGCTTTCGGTTTTCCCATTTTCTCGTCTGAATTTGTTTTTTTCTTTGAAATACGTTGGAACAATTTAGAATAAACCTAGAGCAACCTAGAACAGTCGTCAGAATTACAAGTTTCAAGTAAAGGGGGCTGGCAAAATCTCGTTTTTTCCGATTATCTAGGCCAATTTTGATTTTTTTCCGAGATTCTTTGGAACAATGTTTAGAACAACTAGAACAACCTGGAACAACTTTCAGAATTTCAATTTTCGAAAAAAAGGGGGCGGGGTGACAAAGTCGTTTTTTTCAATTATCTCGGCCGGTTTTGACTTTTTTGTTGAAATGCTTTGGAACAATTTAGAACAAACATAGAACAACCTGGAACAACTGTCAGAATTTAGATTTTCGAAGAAAGCGGGCCTAACTTCACACTTTTGGATTTTGTTTTTTTGCAATATCTTTTGATATAAGAAATACGGTTTTGACGTATTAGAACAATGTTTAGAACAACCGCCAAAATTTTAATTATTGCAAAAACTGGGTCTGACTTCATACTTTTGGCTTTCATTTTTCATTTTCTCGTCTGATTTTGATTTTTGTTTAGAAATACTTTGGAACAATTTAGAACAAACCTAGAGCAACCTAGAACAATCGTCAGAATTACAACTTTCAAGAAAAGGGGGGCTGACAAAAAACTCGTTTTTTCCGATTATCTAGGCCAATTATGATTTTTTTCCCGAGATTCTGTGGAACAATGTTTAGAACAACTAGAACAACCTGGAACAACCTTCAGAATTTCAATTTTCGAAAAAAGGGGGACTGGGTCACAAAGTCGTTTTTTTCAATTATCTCGGCCAATTTTTACTTTTTTTTTGAAACATTTTGGAACAATTTAGAACAAACCTAGAATATTCGAAAAAAGGGGGGTTAACTTCACACAGGCGAATTAATTAGAATATAATTCTTCAGCTTCTTTCCCAAACTTTTTGCCATTCGGGAATAGCAAGTCGAGCCCTACAGGCTCTCGTGTCTATTCACTGGCAACAAGTTTTCGAAAATCTGTCGAAATATTTTCAATTTATTCTCACTCTCTTGATATTACTAATGATAATAAACAAAGTTCCTTTTGTGTGTATTATGCACCTATGTATCACAGAACAAAATAAACTTCTTATCGATGTGTATTCGCGAATTACAGTCATAAAAATTGATTTTCATCTAGAAATAGATGCCTCTGGTTTCTATGGTGACTTATTTATATATTGCACTGGAGACATGTACCTAAAACAGTTATTCTGCCGATGGCATTGACGACTCTTACATAAACTTTCTATTACGTATAGTTAATATATAGGTATGGCTATCAGTTGTTAAAAGAACACAAATGGAACTTTGAATGCCATGTTCACTGACAGTTGATTATATACTATTTATAAAATAATATCATGATACAGAGAAATCGTTATTTCAAAATTTATAAAACTTTCAAAATTATAACGCTTTTATTGATATTCTGTCTTGTACACATGGCTGTAATACATACATGCGATACGTATATACATCAGTTCCTCCAAAAGAATTGCACGCTTTTAAATATGTTAAATCTGTAGTGCTTACTTATAACGACGGTTGGTTTTATAATATGTGCTTATTGTTGCCATATACAATATAATAAAGGTCAGTGTTTGTATTTGGTGTCTTTATTAGTCCAAAATAGTACGAGTTCGACAGGAAGTTGAGTAAAACAGAATAGTAGATCAAAGTTTGTCAACATAAATGAAACCTAATAGTGGATTAGTGGTTACCGAACGATTGCAGAATTGTTTCGCCAATTTTGTAGAGAGTAAGTATATATTTTTGTACTTATTTTTATAATTTTTATAGTCATAAACATTAAAGTCTGGACATTTCGATATTATATGACAAAATAAAATAATATAAGATTCTACTTGGTTGTTATTATTCAACATGAATACTGTCGTATTATATTTTTGACTTTGATTTGTAATTAAAATTGTTAGTTTTTAGTATCGAGCAAGTATTTAATTACATTGCGTAGTGTAATAACTCTTCTATATACCGTGCGTCGCATCGAAGTGATAAAGTCCCTTATTGGTATTTAATAATGTAGATATGGTTGAATCTCTTTGGCAATCGACGCGTCAATAAATTAAAATGTCGTCAAATTTGAGATGTTGCAAAATTTTATCTGCCAAGTAGTATTATAACTTACAAAAGCCATTTTACGAATGTCATAAAGAATAATTAATATTCACACATCTTTTGACATTATATTTGTCATCCAAATAATATAAATTTGTCAATAGTGCTTGCCTACTATGCAGAATAGCCAAGCAAATTTTTTTTTTTAGTGGAAACCTGTAGTTTTTTTCCTTTTCGTGTGGTGGAAATTTTTTCCTGAATCTGGTAATGTTCATTTAGTTATCATTTGGTTGATATTTAATTTAAAAAAATACAACTTTAAGTACTTATGCCGTAAAAAAAATCTGAACAGAAAGATCGCCAAATGTCAACGAAACGTCAGCTGGGAAGTCTGCACCTGTTGTTTAAATTTTTTTTATTTGTTACACAACACCGCCATAGCATCATCCGATAATTTATTTGAATGCATTAAAAATCGAAATCACAAGTCAAAAAATTACATTAAAAAACAATAATAGTTAAACAAAAAACAAATTGAAAACAATTGACAAACGACAAATCTCTTACTGACCATAACTGTCATAAGCATTTACATTTATTTACATGTACTGTTCAAATTCAAAGTATTGCTCTACACACAAGAGAACTCCTAATCATTCCAAATGCCGCATTCCATATTAAAATTTGAGGTATTTCTCGACAAATGTTAGTGACCCTCTGTCTTAAGATTAATTCGCTTTCAGCGCGTGTTATGTACGCACGATCCTGAAGATAGCCCCAAGGTCAAAAATTGAGTCGTGTAAGATCTGGGAGGCGCACAGGCCATAGAATTAGTTCATCCTTTCCTATCTATCTTGCACCAAATTTGTTATTTAAATGACGTTTCTCCTGGCGTTATGCGCAGCAGCCTCATCTTGTAGAAAAAACCATGTATTTGGTTCTGCAAGAGGTAGATCGTCTAAAAACTACTCAAGGTCTTCAGAAAGTAGTTCATAATATTTCACTCGATTAAGAGTACCATTTATAAAAAATGGCCTAGTTAACTGATCCCCTAAAATACCACACCACACATTAACACTGAATTTTCTTTGGAAATTATTTTCAACGATAATTCTATGATTTTCCTGGCGCCAATACAGATGAATGTTTCTGTTAAAAATGCTATTATTGGTAAAGGTGCATTCATCGGTTCAAGTATTTTTTCTGTAGAAATTTCGACTGTTTTGTAAAATGTTTAAATAAAAGTTACAAAATCTTTCTCTCAGACCTCATTTTCTTTCGCTGTCTCGCTTTGGTTCTTTAAAAGCACCATGGCGCCTCACATTTTTTTCGAATGACAGACAGACTAAACAAACCAAACCGGCAACTACTTGAAGGAAAAATATCCAAGATCTTCTATCCTTGTCACACATGAATGAACTGGTATGAACATGGCGCTAGGAGCATATTGGCGCGGAATTTGAAATGAGCTTGTTTTTAGAATAATAATATGTGTATTTAATACGTTATTAATGTAATAGAAAAATACACAAAACTATTGGACAAATTACACATACCCTTAACTCGTACGTTTAAAGAATACGAATGCTTAGATTTTATTATTGATGGAAATCTCTGTTTATTATATTTACACAATATAATACATGAAATCACTCTAACGCTATATATTCCTATGAGTTTATATTACACCACAGTTCACTAATTTTCACTCTGTACTTATTTAATCATAAACTCGCGATCAATATCAACTTACTTATACTTAATATGATGTACAACAAGAAAGGATTGCAATAGTACGTCAAATTTGAAATATTGTTTGGAATGACATATGACATTGATTGAAGGAATAATATGTATTCCTTCAATCAACGGTAACCACAACATAACAAAAAATTTCAAATAACCTAGCGCCATCTCATCTCCCGTTCGGTTAGAATGACAAAGATGATAGAGGATTGATTTTTTCATTTGCTAAACAAGGAGGCGTAATCTGGATAAAATTTGGGATTTAGTAACCAATCTAGTTTGTTTAGTCTCTGTGACAGATGTTTGAATGAATATTTGTCGCATTTGTATTTCGATATTTTTTCACGGCACATTTGAAAATTTTATACTAACGGAAAAAGGTTGCAGATATTTCAATTTTTTTGAATAAAAGTCAACCAAACAATAACTAAATGAACATTACTAGGCTCAGAAAAAAATTATCTACCAGACTAAAGAAAAAAAAAATCTACAGGCTATCGTTACGTTTTCAGGTAGCGTTGATAAATATTTGTTAAGGGCCAGTTTGTAGTATTTGTCAAACCATTTTTATACTTTATTTATTTATTAAAATCGGATAATAAATAAAGAAGTTACGGGATGTTTTTTTTCAAAATATCTGTTCCATTTCTGATGAGAAAGCAAGTTGGTGAAGTCATCACTTTGCGTTGCGGTAACAAGAATTTTTTTTTAAATTACAGTATTGGTTAAATAACTTGGACTCATTAATATTCACACCTTTTTCTTGAAAAAAATGTATTGAATTTTGAACGTCCTTCCAGTCAATTTGGGTTTTTAAACTCATCCAAAATATTGTTTTAAAATGATTTAAAAGTTCAGTCCAAATTTCTAAATATTCCAGACACTTTTCATATACATAGAAAAAGCTCTTTTTCAAAATCATAATTTCAGTATCCATTTCCGAATTTTTGATAACTATTTGTTTAACTTTTAAGAAACTGTTCTTCAATACGCTGTTGCAAGGAAGTTCTAACAGTTGCTAAACATTCCAAAACCTCCAATACAGAATTACCCTCCCTTTCAACTAATTTTATTTTTTCATGAAATACATTCATTAGTGAATGTAAAAACTAAAGTATGCTTCATTTTGCGTGGGTTGAGCACGGTACCTGTTTTGCAGAGCTATGCATATTATGATCCGGTTGCTGATTGCATGATGGGTGATGCATCACAGAATTAGATTCTTTTTTTTTTTTGTATATACTGATGTTATTGATCAAGGTTTGAGTGGAAGAGCAGATGGCAGTATCTTTATGCTGCTAAACTGAACTCCGCCTTGTGGTTTCCCTTATGCTTGCATTTACTACTACCCTGTCTCAGAATAAGAAGGAGTGATTCAAATATCCCGTCAAAACATGGAACACATAGCTTAAAATTTAGTAGACAATTTGATGTGACATGATGACAATTGAGGTTAGAAGAACTGTATTAATTTTAACTAAGGATTTAGCTGTTTTGTGTTTCATTTACTACTCTCGTTAAAATAGATGGATGTGTAGCTTTTCGTTCTACTAGTCGAAGCAGCAATACGAGTGCACGGCAATTGGAAACAGGAGAGTAAAGTTATAAACACAAGTAGGTGCATACATCTATAATTTGATGAATACAAATCTCTTAACATTCAAATCTGTTCATTCTAGTTTTACAAAAAAAAAAAAATAGAAGAATCTATGGATAAAGATATAGGCCCAATTTACAAATGAAAGCATAGACTTTGTTCTGAGCGTTTTGAGGAGGATTGCCGTTATAAATATATAATTACTGCACATTTTTAGTGAATCAAGTCTATTTATTATTAAATATTTCAATTTTTACTTGTTAAATATTTGTATCAGAGAGCAAGAATTAATCAAACCTTTTATCAAAATGTCCTTAAGAACTTGCAGAAAAGGTTTTGCTTATTAGTTTCTATTTTAAATATCAATAAAGAACTTATACAGACAAATCATTTGTATTACTGCTACAAACTTTGAGGAGGTAAATTCAAGCAACTAGTCTTGGAAATGTGAATCTTACATACAACAGTAATAAATACAAAAATTTACATCGGCTGAAGTTGTTTACACGAACTGCAAAGATAATTACATATACCTACACATTACTAATTATTATTCCCTATTAAAATTTATTTATTATGAAAATATATAAAGTATAACAAATATTTATTTCTACTATATATTGGAAATTAACAATAATTTAGTGTTCACATCATGTTAAAAAGATTAAAAATTTACATGGTCGGCACAATTTTTCCAAATACTTATTGTAACATTTGTAATTGCTTCTGTCAAAAGTTCTCATATAAGTGATATTCTGAAAGGGAATTTTTTTGAAGCAACTTCATCTTATGTATCAATTCAGATCCTATATGAAATATTCTTAATTGCCTATCTTTATCGGTATAGCTATTTAATCCTACAGGTTTTCAACAAAGCTTGTCGTGCACTCATTATACTTGTGGCAATCCAAACTTTTTCCCATATTCTCCACCAGATATTTTCACCTTTTTCTATTAGTACAGGTTTCTTTACGTTTGACATATCTGAAATATAACATGTATATGAACATGTGGTAATATAATTAGTATTTAATTAACACTTACTTGAAATTAATGAGTCAATTCTAGAATGTGTGAGTTGTCCAGTTCATTTATGGTATGAACTCATCTATAGTTATTTTTGCGACGATATTAATTGTTGAATGTTTGATTTTTGCACTGACATACAGTATTTTTGACAGATTCATCAAATTCAAAGTTTCAAATGCATGATCACTTGTTCCTTAGGTCTTAAGCCGTCTGATCAACGCATGCTCATGTTGTACATGAAAGTACGGATTTTATTTAATAACACAATAAAGTATAATAAACCAAAGTAAAAATGTAAGAGACTAGGTTATGGCTTGGCTATAAACATAAAATGACGTTTTGTCAAACTTATTTTCCCATGTTAAACTTGCCTACGCAAGAACCAATGAAATACTTCTAAAATATACGCCATTTTGGCGCGATATTTGAATCACTCCTTCTTATTCTGAGACAAGGTTATTTCTGACTTACTTATTTATTTTGTTAGTTAACTTACTTTTCGTTAGGCTAGTGTTATGTTTTTGTATTATTTGTATATCTTGAGGGAAATAAAGGCATATTATTATTATTATTAAGTTTATTTTCAAAAACGTTCGAATAGTGACTGGAGATGATTGGTCTGATAGAAAATAGGACTGGAGACCATTATACAACTCTAGTATTCTTGTCAGACAAGGGAATAATGATAGCCATCGTGTTTTACTATAAAATAGGAGTTCTTTATATTCTACATCGGCGAATTCGCAAAAACTTTTTAATAATTCGGTTCGTATGGTGTATATAGAAAAATGAATGTAAATTTTCAAAACTAAAGGCTCAATGTCGACAGGCAAACAGTCAGTGTCGTTTTGTATACAGTTATTAAGTACATGAGCAGAGCAACTTACGCCAATAATATGTTAACGATTTGTTTTAAACCTGAAAACACTTTTTTACGAGCCCATTTCGCCCCCTCCAAAATTTGTATTACAGTTATCACCTGCAAAAGCAACACAATTATCACGTAAATTGTATTTTTGAAGTACTTCAGTTAAATAATTTACAATTGTTTCTGATTTTTCATCATTAAGATTGCTGATCTCTGTAATCTTGACAGTGAGTCCATGTTTCTTGTCAAAGAATTTTATTAGCACAGGAAATTTTTTTAAGTTACCATGATTACTTGCATCGGTATCTACTTATGCCAATAAAGTTACATTTTTTTTTGCTTGAGCTGTAACAAACTCAAAACTATGTGGTGCCAACACCCCCGTAACAATTGCTTTCGCTTTAGTACGTGTACATGAGAGTATTTTTGCGATTTCCGAGTCAGGTAATACTTTTCTTATTAATTTTGTAGAACAATCAGAAGATGTGAAACTGAAATGATGTTTCACTGTATGGAAATCTAGAGTTTCCTCTGCTGCATTCACTTGATCTTCGGTTTTCGTGTTCACTTATTTAAAAAATGACTTTAGTAGCTGATTCTATTGTTCTAATTTTTTGTTGGTGCTTGTTTGTTCCAAGATGTTGTTCTAAATCAAGTTTTTCTATAATGACAATAGAAAAACTGGTGTTTCACACAGGACAATATACTTCAGATTCCATTTTTGTAACTTTGAACATTGTGTACTGTTCTTGTAAGTTTTGAGAAAATTTGCATTTTCTTTTCGCCATTATTCTTATTCACAAAGTAAAAAATCTACAAAAGCGGTCAAAGTAAAGTCTAGTATCAATCCTATGTTATCAATTTTTCAAACCTACCGTATGTTAATGTTATAACGACAAGCAGCCGAGAACGTCACGACTACGCGAAAAGTGAATGAACTCTGACAGAACTAACTAATCATAGACGCCGGCGTAAGCCGAGCACTCGAACAGTTACCCTTTTGTCCCGAGTGCAAGAACTGCATAAGGCTACCGGTTTGCTTAAATACCGGACATCTTTTCAATATATGGAAATACATACCGGACAAAAAACAACACTTCAAAAATATGAGGACGTATGGTAACCCTATCAAGACGACATAACAGTAGCGAAAAATTTGTCCCACGCAATGTCCCCATCTTGCTTCATCTGGACTTTTTAATCAATAAAGAAATAATTTAATACGTAGGTATAATACAGACCGTTTGATACACCATCACAAAATAACGAAATTATGGAAATGTCAAAGTTCACACACAAATAGCAAATAACTGGTAAAGTTTCCTACATTACAACACACATAAAACAGCATTTGTCAATATTAGTTATGCTATTACCTGACAGATGTCTACTACTATTTTAAAGATAAAATGGTGTCACCAGCTTGACCATAGACCATTTATATGTATAAATGGTCTAGACACGCCGTTTTCCGTCCCGCCTTGAATACGAACTGAAGCAAACATAACGCAGGCATGTGACGTCACGGGTGGGCTTGTTTCTGCTGTTGTTGTATGTCTAACGTCCGTTTTAACGTTATAGATACAGTGTTAACATTGATTAAATCGTTCTAATTTTAATTATGGTACAATCCTGTAGTGCATGTAACTACAACGAACGACACAAGCGTGGGACAGATATATCATTTCATCGGTAAGTATAATAATGCTGCTATTAAATAAAGAAAAAACTTGTAGCGTCTAGTGTTGTGAGTGTGATAATTATCATAAATTATTGTTAATTAACTGTTAATATAAATGATGAAAAATGTGTTAATTATCATGATAATTATTACTTAATAATTAACGTATTAATTTACAACACTGGTAGCGACCAAGTCAGTAGCAAATAAAATTTGAACATTGACTTCTTCGAAATAAGCATCCACTTGATAAAATTAATAGATATCAATTCCAAATTTTGTATTTACGTGTATAAAATCTCCCTCTTGAGTTTTTTTTCAGTAAAATCGGTAGACTGGAAGTAGTAGTTTACTTCAGTGAAAAAATTGAATTTTGCCAATATTCCGTCAACTACTAAGTTTAAACAAATTTATAAAGAATTCATATACGTACTCAAAATTAAATTTGAGAAAAACTTTATTATAAAAGTTTTTTGAAATTTCTACCGGAAGTAGGTCTTTTACTCTTATCGAAAATCAGTTTTTTTGCAAATATTTCGCAAACCATGCTTTTTAGACAGCTACTTTACGAGTATAAAAGTATTTAGAACTTAATCCCCAATACTTTTTGTATAAAAAATTTTTCAAAATTCGGACCGGAAGTAACACTTTTATCGCATAGCGATTTTTTGCAAATATGTCGTAAATTATGGATTCTATATATATTTATCAAAAGTATAAAAGTATTTTAGAGCTGGATTTGGAATATCTGTTGTATAAACAATATTTCAAAATCCGGACCGGTAGTAATACCTTTACTCTTAGCGAGTAGCATTTTCTTGCAAATATCTCATAAAATATGCATTCTGTGAGATTAAGAGACTAGAAGTACTTAGAATAGGATTTTAAATAATTTTTGTATAAAAGAATTTTCAAAATTCGGATACATTTACTCACAGGCGTATTTTTTTAAGAGGATAAATGTATTTAAAGCTTAATTTAGAACAACTTTGCAATATTTGAAATTCATATATGTATAAGAAAGTCGTATGGTGCCCACACCTCATTTTTTCTTAATAATTGATGTATACCACAAATTGCTTTGAGTTTTATTTTTGAATAACCAAAAGTAAATGGAATTGACTGGTTTTTACAAAAATTTATAGTCATGTGAGGTAAGTACGATAGGGTACGATAAACGAAATTTCTGGGTTATATATTCAGATTTTGTTTTACAAATATTCTTCAAATAAGAAGATTGGGGTTTTTAATAAATTAAAATGAAGGATTTTCTTTACTTTTGTAGTACAAAGTCTTGGTATGTAGTTGCATCGTGCCCACCCGTGACGTCATCCGCGTAGAATTATGTTTAAATGGTCTAAGGTTCCATCTTGCCATCCACCTTCCCTTATTATATGAAAATAGAAATAAATAAAACGGTCATTGGTAAGCGCCTGCTTCGGGGTATTAAAAAAATTGGGTTAAAATAAAGTTGTTCAACACAATACAGTTTTACCACATCTACGCGGTGCTTTTGCATAGTAATGTTTGAAAGGAGGTAGGAGGAAAAGAAACTACCAAATATTGTTTATTCAAGGCAATTAGTAATCTTTTAACATAAAATTACTATGCCACATAACCTATTGTGACTTACGTTCATTTATATAGAAAATTAGAGCAGAAGTTTATTATATTATATTTATTGTAATAGTCGTACTTCTCGGAAGAGTGAACTTTTTTCAAACTGCACTATTTATTTAATTTTTTTTCGTAAAAGTCGTTCCATTTTATGCCAAAGTTTAATTTACAGCAGAGTAACGCTCGTACGGTAGACCCCAGCATGCGGCTTCGGTCATCCGACAAAATGTGATTCATCGTCGAGAAAATACGCTCCAAAGGTACGGTCATTCCTAGCAGACATAAAATTTATTTGATCATTTTGACCAGATTATCGATGTGTTTCGCGTGAAAATATTTGAATAATTGGACCTATTTGTCAGCGTAATCAACTTGGGTCGTCGTTGAGGTTTACGCTTCATTCGTTGAGGCAAAATAACCTTTTGCGAGTAAAAACTAGTCAAGAAGATTATCATTATAATTTTTTTTTGATCATCGAAACTGTGTAGGTATTTAATTAGTTGCCTCAGAAATCTATTTCTATTACTAACCATCTTGATGATTAGCTATAGATCCAAAACAATATCTGTTCCGCTTGTTAAAATTGGTCAGCTATCCATGCACAAACCAAAGCAGTAATTCACAAAATGCGCGTAGCCAGTTCTCTTGCACAAGGAAACCATCGTCAACAGATTCAAAATCTAGCATTTTTACTTATACGCCTTCCAATGGTAAAAAATACCTTACAACAATGGGCGCTAGTGTTACGTGTTTTCGATTTGAAGTGTTGTTGGTAATACTTACAAAGGTGTCTTCTGTAAGTCAGCATGTAATTCTACCACAGACAAAAGTGCCAGGCCATTTACAATTATTTATTATGGATCATCGTTTCTTAAAAAATGTATTTATATATGAAATGCTTGCAGTCACCGTATCACCAGCCTTGTGTTACGCAGACTTGAAATGATCCTTAATATCCCTTCGCCCACAGTGTGCAGTAGAAAACTCGGAGAAACATTACTGACATTTCACTCTGCTATCCTCATTCCTAAATTTGCAATTTTTTTTCTGGATATTAAGTTTCAACACATTTAGGTTAAAATCTAAATTTAATATCGTTGACAAGTTACGCGTAGCTCCTTCCCCTCACTCAATACGCAATTGAACTTGCACACCGCCCTCATTTCCGCGCGTCAACTCAGTTTAAACAACAACCGGGACATAATACCAAACCGGGCGAATTGCCGGGATTGATGTCTAAAGCCCGGCTAAACTGGGACGTATGGTAAGCCTACCTATACACATACATTTAAATCGATAATGTTCAAATGTTAGAGGAATTGTTCCTAAAACAACATATCTTTTTGTTTGGATCACTAGTACGGTATAACAAAAGCATATTAAATTCCTCCAAAAAATTGAAATAGAATCTATTCTGATTTTTACGTATACGCTAATATTTAAATGGTGTAAACGTTATTTTAACTGATTTTTTTTTAGAAATTTTATAATAGTGAAGACAACTAAACTAAAAATAATTAAGCAAAACTTATCAAAAGTAAATAAAAGTATGTTATATAAAGAACAATGACGTATGGTAAGCCTACCTATACACATACATTTAAATCGATAATGTTCAAATGTTAGAGGAATTGTTCCTAAAACAACATATCTTTTTGTTTGGATAACTAGTACGGTATAACAAAGAGTGTGTGAAGTTAGCCCCCCTTTTTTCGAATATCGGAAATCTGACGGTTGTTCCAGGTTGTTCTAGGTTTGTTCTAAATTGTTCCAAAGTATTTCAAAAAAAAAGTCAAAATTGGCCGAGATAATTGAAAAAAACGACTTTTTCACCCAGCCCCCCTTTTTTCGAAAATTGAAATTCTGAAGGTTGTTCCAGGTTGTTCTAGTTGTTCTAAACATTGTTCCAAAGAATCTCGAAAAAAAAATCAAAATTGGCCGAGATAATCGGAAAAAACGAGTTTTTGCCAGCCCCCCTTTTCTTGAAAATTGTAATTCTGATGATTGTTCTAGGTTGCTCTAGGTTTGTTCTAAATTGTTCCAAAGTATTTCATAGAAAAAATCAAAATCAGACGAGAAAATGGGAAAAAACCAAAGCCAAAAGTATGAAGTCGGACCCAGTTTTTGCAAAAATTAAAATTTTGACGGTTGTTCTAGGTTGTTCTAGGTTTGTTCTAAACATTGTTCGAATACGTCAAAACCGTATCTCTTATATATCAAAAGATATGGCAAAAAAACCAAATCCAAAAGTGTGAAGTTAGCCCCCCTTTTATCGAAAATCTAACTTCTGACGGTTGTTCCAGGTTGCTCTAGGTGTGTTCTCAATTGTTCCAAAGTATTTCAAAAAATAAATCATAATTGGCCGAAAAAACGGCAAAAAACTTTTTTTTTCTGGCGGCCCATTTTTCGAAAATCGAAATTCTGACGGTTGTTCTGGGTTGTTCTAAGTTTGTTTTAAATTGTTCCAAAGGATCTCAAAGAAAAAATCATAATTGGCCGAGATAATAGAAAAAAACGATTTTCCCACGGACCCCCTTTTTGCGAAAATTCAAATTCTGAGGGTTGTTCCAGGTTGTTATAGATTTGTTCTAAACATTATTCTTATACATCAGAACCGTATCTCTTATATTTCAAAAGATATTGCAAAAAAACGTTTTTAAAAAAAGTGTGAAGTTAGCCCCCCTTTTTTCGAAAATCTAACTTATGACGGTTGTTCCAGGTTGCTCTAGGTGTGTTCTCAATTGTTCCAAAGTATTTCAAAAAATAAATCATAATTGGCCGAAAAAACGGCAAAAAACTTTTTTTTTCTGGCGGCCCATTTTTCGAAAATCGAAATTCTGACGGTTGTTCTGGGTTGTTCTAAGTTTGTTTTAAATTGTTCCAAAGGATCTCAAAGAAAAAATCATAATTGGCCGAGATAATAGAAAAAAACGATTTTCCCACGGACCCCCTTTTTGCGAAAATTCAAATTCTGAGGGTTGTTCCAGGTTGTTCTAGATTTGTTCTAAACATTATTCTTATACATCAGAACCGTATCTCTTATATTTCAAAAGATATTGCAAAAAAACGTTTTTAAAAAAAGTGTGAAGTTAGCCCCCCTTTTTTCGAAAATCTAACTTCTGACGGTTGTTCCAGGTTGCTCTAGGTGTGTTCTCAATTGTTCCAAAGTATTTCAAAAAATAAATCATAATTGGCCGAAAAAACGGCAAAAAGCTTTTTTTTTCTGGCGGCCCATTTTTCGAAAATCGAAATTCTGACGGTTGTTCTGGGTTGTTCTAAGTTTGTTTTAAATTGTTCCAAAGGATCTCAAAGAAAAAATCATAATTGGCCGAGATAATAGAAAAAAACGATTTTCCCACGGACCCCCTTTTTGCGAAAATTCAAATTCTGAGGGTTGTTCCAGGTTGTTCTAGATTTGTTCTAAACATTATTCTTATACATCAGAACCGTATCTCTTATATTTCAAAAGATATTGCAAGAAAACGTTTTTAAAAAAAGTGTGAAGTTAGCCCCCCTTTTTTCGAAAATCTAACTTCCAGGTTGCTCTAGGTGTGTTCTCAATTGTTCCAAAGTATTTCAAAAAATAAATCATAATTGGCCGAAAAAACGGCAAAAAACTTTTTTTTTCTGGCGGCCCATTTTTCGAAAATCGAAATTCTGACGGTTGTTCTGGGTTGTTCTAAGTTTGTTTTAAATTGTTCCAAAGGATCTCAAAGAAATAATCATAATTGGCCGAGATAATAGAAAAAAACGATTTTCCCACGGACCCCCTTTTTGCGAAAATTCAAATTCTGAGGGTTGTTCCAGGTTGTTCTAGATTTGTTCTAAACATTATTCTTATACATCAGAACCGTATCTCTTATATTTCAAAAGATATTGCAAAAAAACGTTTTTAAAAAAGTGTGAAGTTAGCCCCCCTTTTTTCGAAAATCTAACTTCTGACGGTTGTTCCAGGTTACTCTAGGTGTGTTCTCAATTGTTCCAAAGTATTTCACAAAATAAATCATAATTGGCCGAAAAAACGGCAAAAAAGTTTTTTTTTCTGGCGGCCCATTTTTCGAAAATCGAAATTCTGACGGTTGTTCTGGGTTGTTCTAAGTTTGTTTTAAATTGTTCCAAAGGATTTCAAAAAATAAATCATAATTGGCCGAAAAAACGGCAAAAAACAATTTTTTTCTGGCGCCCCTTTTTTCGAAAATCGAAATTTTGACGGTTGTTCTAGGTTGTTCTAAATTGTTCCAAAGGATTACAAAGAAAAAATCGAAATTGCCCAAGATAATAGGTAAATCGATTTTACCTATTATCTATATTTTAAAATGAATAATAATACTCATTTGTGATTCAGAATAAAGCAGAAGCAGTAAATATACATATATTTTCCCAAGTAATATAATTCATTTGTTTGAAAACAATATTCTTACTAAATGCTGATGCTCCTAACATAAAATAATATTAGAACAGTGACGTTAGTTACATTATTAATGTAGATTAAAAACTACCTCATAAACATATTGAGAATGATTATACCTTGCTCATAAAAAGATTAGTGTTTTTCTCATGAGCTGCTAGGTTGATGTTTCTTTGTTTATTTTTATTAGAGTTCATGCTTTAGTTTATCCCTAAAATCTAAAATATATATTTTTTCTGTAAAATTTATTTATTGATATTATTATATTATTTGATAACATTGACATAAATAATATATTTTTTTATCAATTTGGTATTGTAAAACAGCCTTTCCCAAATCGGCTACTCTTTGACGGATATACTATCTTATATTATCTAAATAGGTACCTATATAATATTTTTTCCAAATAAAGTAATAGTAGCCTTTGAATCGTTTTAGTGAGAAAATTAGACAGCATATTTCAACATGTTTACGAAGAGGGGCTACAAAAAATAAGCATACTTGATAGGAATGTCTACACGTGCTTGCATTCCCGGAGCAAAAACCATGAAAAAAAGTGGCCAGACCACGGCTAGACAAAATAACGTTGTAGTGGTTTACTATAATTAAAATTTTCAAACTTCAAAATCAGTATTTTATTTTTATTATTACTAGACAAAATAAAATAACAAAGGGAGCCTGATAGACTTCCCCATTTTCTTTGATTTTAGTTGGGTACCCATATCCAGCGCTTTTTTTTTTTTGAAATACTTTGAAACTGTAAGAATTTCGATTTTTAAGAAATAGGGACTGGGGAAAAATATCGTTTTTTCATAACCGGTTTTGATTTTTTCTTTGAAATAGTTCATCAGCATTTGGTAACAATATCGTTTTGTAATAAATGAACATTATATTTCTTGCGAAAATATATATTTATTGCTATATTAGATGTTTATTTCTTTAAATAGAACTGCATCATACAAAAACTTCCTTCAACACAGTAATGTTCGGAAAGTGCATTCCGCCCATTGTAAAATCGTTTTTTCCTATTATCTCCGCCAATTATGATTTATTTTTTGAAATACTTTGGAACAATTGAGAACACACTTAGAGCAACCTGGAAAAACCGTCAGAAGTTAGATTTTCGAAAAAAGGGGGGATAACTTCACACTTTTTGAAAAAAGTTTTTTGCAATATCTTTTGAAATATAAGAGATACGGTTCTGATGTATAAGAATAATGTTTAGAACAAATCTAGAACAACCTGGAACAACCCTCAGAATTTCAATTTTCGCAAAGAGGGGGTCCGGGGAAAATCATTTTTTTTCTATTATCTCGGCCAATTATGATTTTTCTTTGAAATCCTTTGGAACAATTTTAAACGAACTTAGAACAACCTAGAACAACCGTCAGAATTTCGATTTTCGAAAAAAGGGCCGCCAGAAAAAAAAAGGTTTTTGCCGTTTTTTCGGACAATTATGATTTATTTTTTGAAATACTTTGGAACAATTGAGAACACACCTAGAGCAACCTGGAACAACCGTCAGAAGTTAGATTTTCGAAAAAAGGGGGGCTAACTTCACACATTTTTAAAAACGTTTTTTTGCAATATCTTTTGAAATATAAGAGATACGGTTCTGATGTATAAGAATAATGTTTAGAACAAATCTAGAACAACCTGGAACAACCCTCAGAATTTGAATTTTCGCAAAAAGGGGGTCCGTGGGAAAATCGTTTTTTTCTATTATCTCGGCCAATTATGATTTTTTCTTTGAAATCCTTTGGAACAATTTAAAACAAACTTAGAACAACCCAGAACAACCGTCAGAATTTCGATTTTCGAAAAATGGGCCGCCAGAAAAAAAAACTTTTTTGCCGTTTTTTCGGCCAATTATGATTTATTTTTTGAAATACTTTGGAACAATTGAGAACACACCTAGAGTAACCTGGAACAACCGTCAGAAGTTAGATTTTCGAAAAAACGGGGGCTAACTTCACACTTTTTTAAAAACGTTTTTTTGCAATATCTTTTGAAATATAAGAGATACGGTTCTGATGTATAAGAATAATGTTTAGAACAAATCTAGAACAACCTGGAACAACCCTCAGAATTTGAATTTTCGCAAAAAGGGGGTCCGTGGGAAAATCGTTTTTTTCTATTATCTCGGCCAATTATGTTTTTTTCTTTGAGATCCTTTGGAACAATTTAAAACAAACTTAGAACAACCCAGAACAACCGTCAGAATTTCGATTTTCGAAAAATGGGCCGCCAGAAAAAAAAAGTTTTTTGCCGTTTTTTCGGCCAATTATGATTTATTTTTTGAAATACTTTGGAACAATTGAGAACACACTTAGAGCAACCTGGAACAACCCTCAGAAGTTAGATTTTCGATAAAAGGGGGGCTAACTTCACACTTTTGGATTTGGTTTTTTTGCCATATCTTTTGATATATAAGAGATACGGTTTTGACGTATTCGAACAATGTTTAGAACAAACCTAGAACAACCTAGAACAACCGTCAAAATTTTAATTTTTGCAAAAACTGGGTCCGACTTCATACTTTTGGCTTTGGTTTTTTCCCATTTTCTCGTCTGATTTTGATTTTTTCTATGAAATACTTTGGAACAATTTAGAACAAACCTAGAGCAACCTAGAACAATCATCAGAATTACAATTTTCAAGAAAAGGGGGGCTGGCAAAAACTCGTTTTTTCCGATTATCTCGGCCAATTTTGATTTTTTTTTCGAGATTCTTTGGAACAATGTTTAGAACAACTAGAACAACCTGGAACAACCTTCAGAATTTCAATTTTCGAAAAAAGGGGGGCTGGGTGAAAAAGTCGTTTTTTTCAATTATCTCGGCCAATTTTGACTTTTTTTTTGAAATACTTTGGAACAATTTAGAACAAACCTAGAACAACCTGGAACAACCGTCAGATTTCCGATATTCGAAAAAAGGGGGGCTAACTTCACACACTCTATAACAAAAGCATATTAAATTCCTCCAAAAAATTGAAATAGAATCTATTCTGATTTTTACGTATACGCTAATATTTAAATGGTGTAAACGTTATTTTAACTAATTTTTCTTTAGAAATTTTATAATAGTGAAGACAACATAAACTAAAAATAATTAAGCAAAACTTATCAAAAGTAAATAAAAGTATGTTATATAAAAAACAAAGAATTGTTTCACTTGGTTTCAGTCTTTGCAAATTTTGTATATATACGAATGCCCGTACTTTGCATTTTTGGCATCTAATCTAACAGTCTCTGGGTCGGGACTTCCTGTATCATTACAAAAGAAACGAAAAACATCATCCTCCACATTGTCATCATTATTATATCGATCTTCTTCTTCTTCTGATTCTAGATCGTTACATTCTGCAATTTTTTCACTACCTTTTACTGCTGCAGCGATTTTCTATTTTGCTCTTCACGCTGCGGCTAGTTAACCTCGTCTATATTTGGTGTGGTCGTTAAAACTTTGGAGTTTTTAGATTTTGTTTTGTGTTCCACTTTATTTTCTGAATTTGGAGAATTTGGCGGTGCAGACAAAAGCAACAAGCATTCTGGTACAGTCAAATCGTCTCCAGCGGTATCCATGTTTTGATGCCGAGGTAGGTTCAAAAATGGTTCACCAGATTCTACAGTAGGCCTTGGTCACCTACTATTTACATTTTTAACATTCTGACTGGTTTCTTCAGGATTTCCTTTGTCAGTCACATCGCTGGGAAAAAAATAGAGGTGATCAGGAAATACGTTAGGGTTGAAAGGATTTACACCTATGTGCTTTTGAAACTGTTTACTGTATTGTGGCAGCTTTACAATCGGTATTGGCAAATCATCGACCGATTGGGTAAAGGTTGTACGTCTTAGATGATTTTTCAGCCAAGTGGAGTTCAATATTATAGTATGATTCTAAAGGGCTAAAAAAAGTAACATCTAACGGCTACATGATGACACCATAATCTTGAGTCTTTGCAAACGTATCTAAGAGGAATGGCTTGTACGACCATCCAAAATCAGAATAACATCTTCGTTTTGGGTTAGTTTAACGTATTTGATGAAATGGTCCACTTAACGACTAGGTACATTAGTTACCATGTACACTAATAATCCAAGGAATCCTGGTGAGAATTGTAATGTTATATTTGTCATTACTTAGGTTAAACATTAGCATACAGTTTTTATGTGCAATTTTCTATGATGATAGGAGCTATATTTATTTATTATTATCTAACTTCGTTTCTTTATTAGACTTTATACACAAGTCTAGTCAACGCCATGAGTGGGAACATAATAAAAGGAACTAACAATAGTAAAACATATTCATGATTACTAAAGTTTATTTAAGATGTCAATTTAAACACATGCTCAATGTACAAGCGTGGAATTTGTTTGATTATAAGGAGAATTGAAAAATTACATAATCCATTGCACATTGGAATTTTAATAAGAAAAGACTACTATTAAATCATATGACAGATATGATTTTTTGTTCTATCGTGTTGGAAACGATCACATTATTAATATTATTATTGATTAGAGTAAAATGTAAACATAAAAATGTTTAATGTCGAATTAAATACAAAGAATTAAAGGGGTAAAACTAACGATTAGAACAAAGAATATATTAAGAAAGGAGTGTTATTATCAATCACAAGTACCTCAATAGCAGGACCACTGAATTAACAGTTTTATGAAAGAAAATCACATCAGCAATTGAAGAAGGAGTACACAAAATTAATACACAGTAAGGTTAGATATTTGAATTATATAAATGTGGGAAAATTGTTGTAAATGTTACAAATTTCGCTGTAAAATAATTATGATTATGAAAGTCCAAATTCATATTATATTAAGTTGAACTTTATATATACATATATTTATACATATTGTCTTTTTTATATTCTTGCAAAGAAATAGAACGACAGTACTCATCAACTTATTTTATGATTTTTTTGAGGAAAAATAGTTGCAGAACGAATACACTGGCCAATGAACTCACACATGCCACTGTTGTGGCATGTGTGAGTCCCTTTACGCACTCGTCAGCGCCTCGACTTGTTTAAATGATAACATTAAATATAACTTTAAAAAATATGTATTTCTACAATTAATTTTTTTTAATCTATCATGTGTACTTATTTCAGTAAGTAATTACTATATCACATACCTAAGTAAATTAATTATATCAGTAAAAGTTTATTAGTACTATAATGCTAACGTACATATTTATATTAACCTTCGCACTTGTCAAAACATAATTCTTCCACCAATTCATGTATTTCCTGGTGTTTGTTATGGAGATGATTGCGTAAATCATTCAATTTGTTGCAGTAAATGCACAGTGTTTTTCTAGACACATTATGTTAGCCAATTTATTGTTATTAAATTGTGAAATTTCTTTAAATGTTGATTATAACTGGTCAGTCAGTGGCGGCTCTTTAATGAGAGCAAGTGAGCAATTGCACCCCCTGGAATTTTGAAACAAAACAAACCAAGCGGCGACTAACTGTGAAAGTATTTATTTATTACGTATTCATAGTTATTGAACAGGAACGTGGCGTGTGCGGCTCGCGTAACAATCTACATGCACCGATCGGCGTCACAGATATAATGACGACTAACAGCGCACGGATGTAAAAACGAGAAATTATTCGAATGTTTACCCCTTCCACCGAGAGAAACATACCCATGAGCAAAGCCCAACCGTTGCTCCGTTGAGCCATTAACATTACATTGAAGGTGGGGAGAACTGTATTTTGTTCTACTTCCGTATCGTATAATACATAGCGCGTGAGCAAGATCCCCAGTCTGCTCACCGCTGTTGTAAGATGAATTTCGTCTCTGCGTTACAGAATAACACGTTTTCGCGGTTAACGTATGATGAAAAAATCGCAATAAAAAATCTTAAACGGCCGATGCCTCAATTATGTTTACAAAATAAACAATCTGTTAAAGGTAAAGACGTTATAAGAAAATTCAAAATGAATATTTATTAAAAAAATGACTGGATTTGTAGGTGTGAAATTAAAAATACTTTGTTTTGTTTTCCGTTTCTTTTGTTTGGTGGTGAACCGTCTTGGTCAAAGAACGGAATAAAAGACTTAATTCATCTTAGTGCTAAAATTACGAAACATGAAAATTCTGAAGGGCATTTGAAAAATATATTTAGTCTAAGAATGTTAGGAAAAAATAACATTCAGAATGTTTTAGATTCATCATATAGAAAAGCAGTTCAACAACACAATGAACAGGTAACAAAAAATAGGCATGTGTTAAATTTAATAATAAATTGCATTAGATTTTGTGGCGCGTTTGAACTGGCACTTCGGGGTCATGATGAACGGCAAACGTCGAATACCAAGGGCATTTTTCGGGAATTGATAAATTTTACGGCAGAATTGGATAATCGCTCAGAGATCACATCGAAGCAGCACCGGTTTTTAAGGGATTATCAAAAACGATACAGAATGAGCTGCTTGATGCAATGTTGAACGTGTATCATGAACAAGTTTCCAGTGAAATTAAAGCAACCGACTTCATATCTGTGATAGCTGATGAAACCACAGATGTGTCCAATCAGTTTCAGTTGGTGGTTGTTTTAAGATATATTGTGAACGCGAGACCGGTCGCAAGATTTTGGAAATTTCTTCTGCCTAGTGGACATGATGCTAATTCTTTATCTGCCTCCATCCTTAACGAAATTAGTTTGTTTGTTGATGACCCAGAAAAACTGATTGCACAGAGCTATGATGGGGCAGCAGTCATGAGTGGTGCTATTAACGGCGTGCAAAGACATGTCCAAGACCAGTATCCAAGGGCCAATTTTGTACATTGTTACGCACATCAGACAAATCTTATTATGTCACATGCTACATCGAGCAGTAGTAATTACAGAATTTTTTTTTGCCAATCTGACGGAATTATGTACTTTTTTCTCCACTTCACCACAACGAGCTGCAAGATTGGAAGAATTCCTTCAGAGAAAAAGCTTACATCGTTCTTCAAAATAAGATGGAACTTCAATTCTAGGACAGTGAATACAATATATGAGCACCGAGAAGAAATAATTGAAGCTCTAGAACAAATCGAGGGAGAAGCTAGTTTACAAACTACCATTCATCAAGCTGGTGCCAATTTGCGAATTTTGGAGGAGGAAAATTTTATCTATTGGTTAACTTTCTATCATAAAATTATGCCACATGTGGACATATTGTTTAATCAATTACAAAATGTCAATACAGATGCATTAAAAATCAAGAATAATTTAGATAATTTTGAACGCGCTATTGGAAAAATTCGAACGGAAATCGCTGACACAGATAATCAGTTGGTTAAACAAAATGACTCAGAACTGACTCCTCGACCATCAACGCGACGAAGAGTAACTGATAGTAGCCAAAGACGGAGGGAAACTATTGAAATGTGCGATATTATTTTGCTTGAAATAAAAACTAGATTTCGGTACACAGGGCACTTAATATTAGCAAACTTAATTTCTTTTAAACACTTCTCCTCTTTTCAAAAAAAATTTCCGAAAGATTGCCTTAAAGACCTAGTAAAATTTTATCCATGCCTCAATGAAAGCAGACTACGAACTGAATTAAGTGTTCTATATTCTAGAGAAGAATTTAGGCAAAATATAGAAGTCAGTGCTGTAGGTCTGCTAGGCCTTCTGCTGGATGGATTAAGCGACACCTTTAATGAAGTTGTTAAGCTTTTAAAAATTGTCATTGCAATCCCAATGACAACGTCTGAAGCGGAACTCCAGTTTTCACGGCTGAAGAGAATAAAAACTTTCCTGAGAAATACAATGAAAGAAGACAGATTAAATGCCCTTACTATGTTATCTTGTGAAAAAGAATTTATAAATGATTTCCCAAATTTTAATGAAAAAGTGATAGAACTGTTCCGCAAGTCAAAGACACGCAAAATGGACTTCGTTTATCGTCAGATGTAATCAAACTGTAGTGTTATATTTACTATTCCCTCAAAACAAACTGTACAATGAACGGTACCTGTCTGGAACAGTATGTCGGTGAAACTTATAAAGATTGGGTAAGCGTTCTTGTATTATACTTTTTAATTTTGAAATTATGCACTCCCTATGTGAACCACCCCGAGCCGCCACTGTTAGGTCAGTTTTGAATAAAAAAAATTGCCACAAAAATTACACAAATTTTCGGGTTGTGAATGAATTTTCGCTGTTCATTAAGTTCATTTTAAGACTTGTTTTACTTTTCCGAAATCCAGATGGATTAGTCACAAAGACGTAACTCTAAAGACTAAATCATCAAATTGATGTTTCGGTGAGAGGTTATCGTCAAACGTTCTTTTATTTGCTCTTTTTCTCGCGTGGAGTGTAGGAAGCAGCTCTAAATAGGTCGCTTGTCACCAAGTCCCGTTTTACCCAAATATGACATTTTTTGGCACAATTCCCCTATGTATATTTCGTTTTGCTATAAATTTAATCAACCATTTTAACCATTGAATAAAACAAAAATGTAAATATATCATGAGAAAATAAAACCTATAATGCAATGGCTAAATTCAGATATCCTTGTTCAGCTCCTCTGCATAGATGTATTACAACTAATTAAACTATGTATTTTTTATCTAAAATTTAAATATTAGGTAAAACCAACTGCGGTACTGGTACGATAAAGATGTACGTAGGTACACACGCATTATATTTGATTTTGTTGTCGTAGTGGATAGGGATCACTGGCGAGATTAGCGCTTCCTAATCACATTTTCAGGATTGGAATATAACCAGAGGTCATTATTAAGTAATGTTAATGTTAAAAAAAAAGGTTCGTATTTATTTTTTGTAAGATATCGGTATTGGCGGAGTTACATCGTACTTTGGCAGTGATTTATTGAATAGACATATGTGATGAACTGAGAAAGTTCGAATACAATACATCTAAGTGCTTCAGTTCTCCGGATATTTTATTTTAAAAATGGCCACAGGTAATAATATATATGTATGTGAATATTTTTTGTATGGAAATTAAATTAAAATTAAAATGTATTTTTTACTGCATATTTAATTGATTAATCAATTGTTGATTATTACATATTATTTCTATGCCCACTAACTCAACTAAGGTGACACCATTACTATCGCTCTTATTGTTATTTCTATTATATCCTTTAAATTAGCCAATTATTTCTATTTTTGCTGCCGATTAGTTTGCGACACAATTGAATAACTTTTTCTTGAGGAAATTTGATATTTCTGCTATCGAGTCGTTATTTTTTTAAACATTTTAATAATCTTGTATATTATTATATGAATTATGCGACAAAAAACGCATACATTCATTTATAGGTTACATAGAGGATTTACAAAAAAATCCTTCAAGTGATTTTCTAAAAAAATTGACGATTAAGATTTACTTTTGTGAGCCTATTTTCATGGCCAGCAGGGTTAAGCTTTTTTTTTAAATAACATACTACATCTTTTATGATATATTCGGATAGATCAAAAAAGTCTCCTTTTAACAACATATTATGTTATGGGGATTTGTAAAAAAAAGACAAATATTTGTCGCCATCATGATCAGTTATGAGATCTCTTTTCTGGTTTACATAAAGGATTTACAGAAAAATCCTTTGTGTAAATCCAAATAGAATTCATATTTTGCGAAATATTTGTAAAAAATTGCTAGAGGAAACGTGTTACTTTCGTTGCGAATCCTGTTTTTTTATATAAAATTTATCTGCCTGTCAGTTTTTGTCGAATATCTCCCATGTCACGCTTTTTGGGAAATATTGGTCAAAAACTGTTTTCGATAAGACCTACGGAATTTAAAAAACTTTTTTTTTTTAAAAATGTTCAGATTTATTTTTAAGTATTTTTGTATTTCCTAGAAATAGAGAGAGAGAGGCGTGGGGATTTTAAAAATCACTTATTTGCTTAAGGGGACTTCAAAATGGTCCGAACATTTTCATTATCACAATACTTGATTATCGGGTTCAGTGCCAAGCTGATTTGAGCATTTACCCTGGACCAAAGTAATTTTGTATTTCTCATATATTTGCTCATTTGACAAAGAAAGGCACAATTTTAAGACATTAAGCTATCAAAATATCAAAAACTAACAGCAGAAAGTTGTATGCGCTATGGCCCAAACAAAATTTTAGTGGACTGCTCAGTGACGTCCAGCCGAGCGTACACGGTAATTTCCGAAGTTCCGCCGATGAAATTTGGCATTATGACATGAAATCAAAAAACGACCACTTAGTCATTCATAGTTAGTGTGTAGTGTCGTGGTAAACCGTCGATAAAACGGTGGATGGATTCGTCAAAAAAGAATAGGGTCAAGAACGTCACTACTTATAGCAAACATTGTTAGGAGAATCCAATAAAATATAGTCTCGAATGCTTCAATGTATGTCAAAATAAAAACAAAAAAGTCTGTTTGCAGTATTTGAATAAAATTAAATGAGTTTTAGGAGAAAACCTTTGATTGTATCGAAACCCCTTTTGGTAAATAAAAAAACCAGTAATGATTTAAGATAAGATAAAAAACTCTAAATTATGTTGTGCAACTTGCAAGAATAAAAGTGCTACTTCCGGTCCGAATTTTGAAATTTTTTTTATACAAAAGGTATTGAAAATTATGTTTTAAATACTTTTATACAAAAGGTATTGAAAATTATGTTTTAAATACTTTTATATTCGTAATTTACCTGCCTAGAAACCATGACTGGCGACATATTCCCAAAAAACTGATTTTCGATAAGAGTAAAAAACCTATTTCCGGTAGGAATTTCGAAAAACTTTTTTAATAAAATTCTTCTTAAATTTAATTTAGAGTACATTTTAATTCTTTATAAATTTGTTTAAACTTAGTAATTCACGAAATATTGGCAAAATTCAATTTTTTCGCTGAAGTAAACTACTACTTCCGGTCTACCGATTTTACTGAAAAACTAATCAGATCTCAAGAGGGACATTACACATGTAAATACAACATTTGGAATTGATATCTACAGCGGTTTGACCTTTATCATGGTCACACACATACATATACACACAGACATTTATTAAAAACCATTTTTTCGGTGTCAGGGGAAAATGTGGACATCTGCAAAAATATCGAGGTTGAACATTTTCGTCATCACAATATTTCCTTATACTATGTATAAGAAAGTAAAAATTGAGCGTACAACCACGCGAGACATAGACATAGAATATTTTATAAAATAAAATATTCTACATACGAAATGGCTCTTGACGACATTTTTCTGGGGTGCAGACCTTTTTTATTACGAAAAAACATCAGAAATTGACAATTTTTAAAGATCGTGTTCTTTAACATTTCCATCGCCATATCTACCAATTTAATTAAGCTGTCGACTTGATTATTTTTTAATTGCGCTTCTATGAATATCATTTCCATATCGAATATTGTATATTGACTATTGTTTAAATGTCAGTTTATCAGTTTTAGTGTTTTTGTTTAGTATCAAGCCACACACTCCAAGTTTAGTTTCTTTTGTTTTCTTAATAGATATGTATAGAATGCAAAATGTGCGAGATATTGGCAAAAAACTGCTATTCGATAAGAGTAAAAGTGTTACTTGCGGTCCGAATTTTGAAATTTCTTTTATACAAAAATTATTCCAAAAGCAGTTCTAAGTACTCTTGTTTACTTAATAAATCTGTATAGATTGCATAATTTTGCGAGATTCCGGTTGGAATTTCGAAAAATTTTTTTTTTATAAAATCTATCTAAAATTCCCTTTTTAGTACTTTTGTATTCTTCAAAAATTTGTCTAAACTTGGTAGTTGAAAAGATAGTACATTTTGATTTTTTTACTATAGTTTAATATTGATAGCTGTAGCCGTTTGGCTGCTAATGCTATACTTATAAGAGAGTAAAACTCAAATTCAGGTTTTATATGTTAACCTGTAGTGATTACTCCAGAGTTTACGTCGAACAAACAGATTTTTTGAAGAGCGTATTAAAGAACATTACTCTGCTTAAGCAACAACGTATCCACTTATGCTAACCATTTGCAAAAATATAAATATATTTTTAATTTAAATTTCAAAATGCTTCATATTCATAACATGAACAAGAAACTTAATCTGTTAGAAATTACGAAATTAATAAATAAAGCAAATTAGGAATATTCATAAATGGTAAATTCTTAATCACACCCGTTCCTATACAGACCAATAGTTGCATTTATGCATATTCTTCTACTTGACGAACCCACAGCGTGGTGAAACAATTGTTGTTTCACAATAAATTAAGTAAAACCAATTCAGTTACTATTGTTTTATTTTTAACTTCTTTTCCTATTCATATACAGGGTGAGTCATTAGTAGCAGCTTCTTCGCTTGCTCTTTTGCGTTTTAAATAAAAGAAAAAACAATTAGTGGAGGATCCATGGTTGCTTGTGGCGCATATTGTAAAAATACTTTAAGCTCTGACGCACTTAACGGAACTAATTTTTTTTAAATGACTCACCCTATATATTTTTGGATTTTCTTGTACTGCTCTAAATTCTCTCTTCAACTGTTTTTTCTTTTTTTGAAATTGACTAAATAGTTTTTGAGTTATTAATTTTTTTTGAAAATATTTGACCAAAACACGGGTTCAGAAAAAAATCATTTTCACATTGTTTTTAAAAGTAAAAACATTAACTTTGGTGGTGCTTGTAGCCAAGAAAATTCTGCATCATTTGGTAAAGTTGCACTCGACAATACCTCAAAAAACTTTGTTTTTTCAAAGCCAACTTCCTGAAATTTTCACATACCAAAAACTTATTTTTTTTAAATGGAACACCCAGTATTTCATTAAGGCATTTTGTTCCTTTTTTTATTCTCTTCCATTTTTGTTAACAATGTCCTATACCTATCTTTTGTAATTTCTGAGATAATCACTATAGGAGCAATTAGCGGTCAATTAAGGAACTACGGGTGCTGTTCTATGCACCCAAATATTCGTCCAATAAAGGCTGGAATGCGGCTGACTGACTGAGTCAACTGTTCAAGAAAGTCGGTATACATTTATGTCAAACTTATAAAAGCATCGCTATTAGTTATCATCCAAATGAATTATTCTTATGAAGAGTTAATAGATATGATTGACGTTTTGGGTGAATCTGAAAGAAACTCTTTGCTAGCATCCAGACTTTATGCACAGCGATCCCTGGTAGAAGTCAACCGAAGCCAGAAACCTTCGAAAGTATAAAGTGGACGGTTTGAGTGTACAGAAAATATTGAATATGAAAGAAAGAGCGGAAAAAGCAATAACTGGTGAGTATTTGGGAGTGTAGTCGAACACCCCCATACTATAAAATTAGTCGTCAGTTAGATGTAAGTCAAATTTGAGAATCCAGAATAATTGGGAAACATGAAATTCACATACACAGGGTTAGATGAAAGAAATTTTCAGAATCACTTACATTGTTGTCAATTGGCAGCAGATAAATTATCCTGGCTTTCTCAAATTTTTGTTGTTTACCAACGAAGCCACCTTCTATTCAAGTGAATACGTTCATCGTACAATTTCCGTTATTACAACACATAAAACCCCCCGTTTTATAATAGTAATTACATAATTGGACCTTATTACTTGGATGAAAATGTTAATGGAGGAGAGTATCTTCGCTATCTACGGACGGATTTTCAAAACTTTTTGAAGACAACTTCAAATATGTCAGTAAACATAACCTTTATTTTATTTCGATGTTAGCCAATAGAGTCACAAATTAAATACTGCCACTGGACATTGCCGGAATTAAAAAATTGAAATGCGATCTCTTTATTCTGTAAAATTATTACTTTTGGGATAGTTGGATTGAACATTTACTTTGTTTGACAGTTGACTAAGGAAGTCAAGCGCCATTCCTGTCTTCCATTGGTTGAGCGACTATTTTGGTGCATAGAACAACAGCGCTCGTAGTCCTTTAATTGCCCGCTAATTGCTAGCTGTTAGTTATTATCTCAGAAATTACAAAAGATAGGTATAGGACATTGTTAACAAAAATGAAAGAGAATAAAAAAAGGAACAAAATGCCTCAATAAAATACTGGGTGTTCCATTTAAAAAAAATATGTTTTTGGTATGTGAAAATTTCAGGAAGTAGGCTTTGAAAAAACAAAGTTTTTTGAGGTATTGTCGAGTGCAACATTACCAAATGATGCAGAATTTTCTTGGATACGAGCACCAACAAAGATAATGTTTTTTACTTTTAAAAACAATGTGAAAATGATTTTTTTCTGAACACGTGTTTTGGTCAAATATTTTCAAAAAAAATTAATAACTCAAAAACTAATGGTTCAATTTTAAAAAAGAAAAAACAGTTGAACAGACAGTTTAAATCAGTACAAAAAAATCCAAAAATATATAGGGTGAGTCATTTAAAAAACTTAAGTTCCGTGCATTTCCGGTTAAACCGGAAGTGCGTCAGAGCTTAAAGTATTTTTACAATATGCGCCACGAGCAACCACGGATCTTCCACTAATTGTTTTTTCTTTTATTTAAAACAAAAGAGCAATCGAAGACGCGGCTACTAATGATTCACCCTGTACATATATTTCATTTTCTGAATATTTTACATTTAGAATACACTTACCCTGTAAACTTATTTTGGAGAGTGTTTTGACAAAACACAAATATTGCGTAATTGCCCTCCCCTTGCTCTCCCCTTCTTGTAATTTTAACTAATTTAGGTACATCCCTCTAATAAACGTGTTCCAAATCTAAACACGCCCCAACATTCCTACAAACGATTACGCAAATGCCTAGAATTACTTGCCTCATATTTTCAAATATTAACTTTTAAATATTTAGACATTATATTTGAAATTAATCCTTTAAACAGGAACGTATTTGTTAGACAATCAGTAGCAAATTCAAAAAACGTACTTCTGGAAACAATAACTCATTCTTAGTTGAATAGTATGTGCTTGTCCAAAAACTTCTACTTTAATAATAATAGTATATAATAAAATTCACAAGCATATAATGATGGCTATTATTAACAAAGGTGAAGTTTGCGAGGGAAGCGAGTACCGTCAATCACGCGAATAATATGAATATTAGCCATTATGTGTGAGTGGAATACTATACTTTGTCCACGACTGTTATTTATGAAAGTATTTACTTATTTATGAAACTACTTACATTATTTTTATTATTTATAATACGAAAAATAATAATATTAACATTAACTTATATCTAATTACAATGCAATAATAATTATTTATGTAAGTAGTTACATTTGAACAAATTGTTAGGTTAATTGCATCTATAGAATTAATGTCTAAATTAATATTCTGATCATTTGTATAATAGAAATGCTTAGATTTCTGACATTATTAGAATTATTTATTTGTATTCTTAAAGAGGCGTCTATGTAGCCCTTAGCCACTGCTGATGATCACCGCCTGCATCAGCAAGTAGAGTTGCAGAAGATCTGCGAAAACTGGGTCCAGAAATTTTTTCTGGATTTCGTACTTTTAAAAATGCGGCAATCTCTTTTCCCATTTTGGTAAATTTATTAACACCAATTCTTTGGGCAATGCATTTACCGTTCTGATAGTTTAAACATAGCAAATCTCATGTAATATAAGTTGGACGATTACTGATGTATTATTTACACATTTCATAAAAATTATCGGTAATGGTAATTTTGTCTCGACTTTGGGCACATTTACTAAAAAAGCTGATCCAAGATCCTGGAAATCACTAATTCTCATGTAATAGATCTCATTAGCTCGACAAGCACCCATTATTAGTGTAACATTTAAAAAGTAAATAATCTAATTGTAATATATGAAGAAAAACTTTAATGAACATCTTACTTTTGCTGCAAAGAATTTGTCGTCTGATGCTTTAGTAAGAAAAGCATTAATTTTACTAAAGGTACTAGATTTTTAGGTTGAAAACCATCACTTTTGCCTTTAATAATGCTCATAGTTTCGTATAACTTTTTAAATTTATTTCTTAATGTATATTAATAAATACTTTATTATTATTATTAATAGTACTTCTAAGCATTGAATAACAATGGGTTCATAGTGTCGTGGATTTATATTTTGTGGATAGTTCTGTAAAATACACCAACATTACAGATTCTCAAAACGATTTTAGGTTTCTTCCCTTTGTCCAATTTAAAAGAGATTCATATGCCGCCTTATACAATTTTCTTAATTTTTTCGGGAATAAATTCAGTAATGCAATTTTAGCGGCTTTTTTCACGTCTGGTGGAGATTTAACCCTTTATAGGTTACTGGTTTAAATTTCAACCGCCTCAAAAATAAAAGTGTATAAATGAGATACGGACTCCGGTCTGAAATCCAACCATATGAGGAGGTTGTGCGATTATCTTATAAAGCGGTGGAAATTTCAACCGGTGGGTCTTAAGTGCATCTACTGTTAATACACGTGCAGTTGCAAAACGCGAATTGTTTCTGTCAATTCTGGAAACTTCACGAGTGTGTTTTAGAGGTAAGTACAATAATTTAAAGAGGAATTATTATATATAATTTATGTTTTCATTCACTTTTCGGCAAAGATGTTATTTAGATTTGAACTAAAAACTAATCACTCATTTCGGTAGCATTTCCACAATAATACATTATTATCATCTTATACGAAAACTTTTGTGACATGACATAACATATACTGATCTGTATATATCTATATACTTATGTATGGATTTTTTTTGGAAGTTTTTATCTTTCTTTCCATCAATATATTATAGTTTTGCAACAATACCAGTAGAATTTTTGTCTACAGGTTTTCAAATTGTGCAACATGTTGTATCGGCGTACTAAGAGAGTAAATTTAGAAGAACTAGCCGATCAAGATCCTGCAGAAAGCATTGATGAAGACCAAGCTTTTGACTCTGATTTGGGAGATGCAGAAGACAATGTTCCTGTATCGTCCTCAACTCCCAGCACGCCAGGACAAAGAAAACGGAAATGTACTCAAAACATTGAAAACTATGATAGGGATAGCGATGACTCTTTAGCCGACCCAGACTACATTGTGGAAAAAGAAGATAAAAAAAAAACAGTCAGTTCTTCAGACAATGAAGAAGAGGAGCCAATTACCGATGTGATGTCTCTACCTAATTCATCACGAAATCCAACAAGTGATTACTGCTGGACAAGACAGCATATTTATCTCATATTTTTGAAGCTGTAAGTTTTGTTGAAAGTTCCGGCCCTAAGATTCCTTTCAGTGAATCTCCGTTTGAAATCTTTTGTCAAATTTTTGGGGAGGATTTACTTAGTACTATAGTAAATGAGTCTAATCGTTACGCTAATCAGAAAATAAAGTCTCTTGAATTAACATTAGAAGAATTAAAGGCTTTTCTTGGAATTTTAATCATAATGGGTTTTCATTCGTTACCCAGCTTACATCTATACTGGACTTCAGACCAAAATGTTCATTGTTCAAGAATTGCAAATATCATGTCACTGAAAAGGTTCTTGAAAATTCTTCGCTTTGTACATGTTAGCGATAATGAAGCAATGCCACAGAGAGGAGATCCTAACTTTGATAAATTGTACAAAATTCGTCCGATGATTTCGTATTTGTCAAAAAGTTTCCTAAACTGTTACAATCCGAGTAGAAATTTGTCCGTTGATGAGAGCATGGTGGCTTTCAAAGGGAGAACACATTTGAAACAATATATGCCGCTGAAGCCAATAAAGAGAGGAATAAAAGTCTGGGCTCTAGCTTGTGCTGAAACAGGATACTTATTGAATTTCAGTGTTTACGAGGGAAAAAAGCGTAGCGACGAAGAAGGATGGAGAAAAAACAATATTAGAAATATCTAAACCTTTCCAAGACAAATATTACTGCCTCTATTTTGACAATTTTTTTACAATATAACAGTCAGCAAGTGGAAAGACAGGAGCAAAGGATGTGTTCTTGCAGCCAGTACTATGCACAAAGTAGATGAGAAATCCAAAGTGAAACGAATGACCAAAGAGGGAGTCAGAGTTACAGTCGAGTGCCCCAAAAGTATTACAGACTGTAACCAAAATATGGGGGGGTGTTGATCAGTTTGATCAACTTCACTCGTGCTACAATATAACCTGGAAATCACGCCGATGGTGGCTAAAACTATTCTATTACTTGACTAGCATTGTGAATTCTTATGTTTTATATAAATCTGGTCTGTCTCAACAATCTAATTCTAGACCAAAGACACATCTTGTTTTTAGAAGTATACTTGCTAACCAACTGGTAGTTGGCAAGAATAAAATGAAGAAAACCGACGGGAGGTCAATTACCGTAGAAAACACTGTCAAACTAAACAACGTCGGTGATCATCTACCTACAAAGACCACTTCTCGGCGATGCGCTATGTGTAGTACTGATAAAAAGCCCAAAGGGTCGAATGTTGCTTGAACAGAATGTGGAGTAGCGCTATGTATATCATGCTTTGCACCTTTTCATAATAAGTAGGTTATACAGTGACCGGCAGAAAGTGCGCAGCATATGGGAAAATGGTTTACCTTTGAATATAGCAAAATTATTTTATTGCATCATGTCTCGGCATGACTTGAGACCAAAATAGCACTCGCGATTTCTGCCGAAACTCTCATCGTATACGAGGGAGGGTCAAAAATACAAAATTACGCTAAGAGTAAAGTACCCCCATTTTTAACATTAGACTTTTCTTTATTAAGCAATAGTTCTTTGATTTTAAAAATTAAAGTAAAATATCGAGTTTCATTCACTTTTGATAAAAAATTTCAGTTTACTGTTTATTCTGAATTATCCTGTATAAGAAATTGAGCGCGCTCATACAATACGCAAATCTTACTCTCTGTAGACATCGTAACAGAAAACCATAAATAATACGTCGCAAAAGTCAGCTACAAAAATAATATAGCTCTTGAAAATAAAAATTCAAGAATGTGAAATAATTTTGCTGCACACCATATTTTACGTTTCCAGAAGTCAAAAATTTTTATTTAACTGAAATTGTGTGATTCATTTTAACTTAATCATCTTTAGAATTGTAATATTTTTTCATAAAATTAGCAACACTTCTTTTTATTCAGGTTTTAATAATAATAATAGTAAAGATACATAATAGTAGGAAATAAAACTCAAAATACATTAACAAAATCGTAAACAAAAATATTTATTTACAAGTACATTATTTTTCTACGTGAGCTCCCCCATTCTCAATACATTTCATTGTCCTGTTGTTAAATTCTTGTGCTACGTTTCTTAAAAAAACCGGATTAATTTGAACGACACACTGCCTAATCGTATTTTCTAAATGGTCCAGATTTCTAAATGGTCGATGTTTGTATACTTGGTTCTTTAAGTAACCCCAGAGAAAGAAATCCATTGGGGTAATGTCAGGCGATCTTGCAGGCCAATGATTTTCTGAAAACCGTCCGATCCATTTTTGAGGAAATTGTTGATTAAGCCATTCTCTTACTTGCAATGTAGAATGGATCGAAGCACCATCTTGTTGAAAATACATATTCGCTCGTAGATTTAAAGGCATATCATCTAGGAACTTGCTAAATTCATTCTGCAAGAATTGTAAATATCTGCCTGCATTTAAATTTTGCTGGAAAAAATATGGTCCAACTATTTGAGTATTCAATATACCACACCAAACGTTTGTTTTAAATGAATATTGGCTTTTACATTCAATTGTAAAATTAGGATTTTGATTAGCCCACCACCTACAATTTTGAGAACTTACTACGCCGTTGCTTGTGAAGGTTGCTTCGTCAGTAAATAATATTTGACTTCCAAAATGGGGATTATCTTCCTTCTTGCCTTGGAACCAAAAACAAAAGTCAATTCTAGCATCTAGATCTCTTTGTTGAAGAGTATGGGTGAATTTTGGTTTATATGGTAAGTACTTGTTTTTTTTAAGAATTCTTCTAATCGATTTTTCGGAAATACCTAATACTTCTTGTTTTTCATACAATGGCATAGTAGGAACTTCATTTACTGACAATAACACATTTAAACTATTTTCTTCATTAGTTACACTTTTCTCATGGGGTTGCTTGTATTTACTTTCCACCGAACCAGTTTGTTTAAATTTGTTCACAATTCGGCATATAGTAGAATCGTGAATATTTTTATTGTGTCTATTGTTAAAAATATTTGCTGTTTCGCGATAGCTATAGTAATTTTCACCACGAATTAGAACTATTTCTACCTTTTCTTGTACCGATAACCTTTCCGCTTCCATTTTTATAGCAAAACTAAATGTCTAAATGACATTTATTGAATTAAGTTCATGTTTTTTAAAATCAAACACATGCAGTACGAAAAAACATCTGTCGAGGATTATGCTGAGACTAACTTTTTTATTTTTGTCGCTCTTTCTCGTCAAGCGTTTATTATTAAAACCTTAATAAAAAGAAGTGTTGCTAATTTTATGAAAAAATATTACAATTTTAAAGATGATTAAGTTAAAATGAATCACACAATTTGAGTTAAATAAAATTTTTTGACTTCTGAAAACGTAAAATATGGCGTGCAGCAAAATTATTTCACATTCTTGAATTTTTATTTTCAAGAGCTATATTATTTTTGTAGCTGACTTTTGCGACGTATTATTTATGGTTTTCTGTTACGATGTCTACAGAGAGTAAGATTTGCGTATTGTATAAGCGCGCTCAATTTCTTATACAGGGTAATTCAGAATAAACAGTAAACTGAAATTTTTTATCAAAAGTGAATGAAACTCGATATTTTACTTTAATTTTTAAAACCAAAGAACTATTGCTTAATAAAGAAAAGTCTAATGTTAAAAATGGGGGTACTTTACTCTTAGCGTAATTTTGTATTTTTGACTCTCCCTCGTATACGATGAGAGTTTCGGCAGAAATCGCGAGTGCTATTTTGGTCTCAAGTCATGCCGAGACATGATGCAATAAAATAATTTTGCTATATTCAAAGGTAAACCATTTTCCCATATGCTGCGCACTTTCTGCCGGTCACTGTATATGTTTTAAAGAGCATAGTACCTAAGTAAGAAGTTTTTATTTTGTATTAATTTTGGTAAATAAAAGTGGTTGAAATTCGAACCAGTATTTTTTCATTTTAATCAATGGCGCAGTTGGTTGCCGGTTGAAATTCTAACCACCTTAAAAAGAGTTACTAGAGATTTTTTTTGGTATAATTTTTATCTAGAAGACATTTTTAAAAATATTTGCAAAGGTTTGAAGCGAGAAATTTCAATTTTTTTTATTACTGTTATCTGCCCTATAAAGGGTTAAAGACATTTAACTTTTATTTCCTCAATCCATTTTTTTTAGTTTTTAGTAAAACATTTCGTAAATTATTTTGCATTCAAAATTTGACGTTTCAATTTGAGTAATTAATTCGACGTTTAGATGGCAGACGGCTTATTAACAAAATGGCTAAAAAAATTACAATTGTTATATCAGTGTTTAACATAATGGATGAGTAGTGATAAAAAGTAGTGAATAATGATTATTCACTACCATTGTGGATAATGTATATACATCATGGCATCTACATTTTATTAAAAATTAAAAAGAAACCTCTATCAGCTCATTGGGACAATATTAAATTTCATGACACCTATTTTACTGTCATTTAATTTGTCGATTACTCCATGTGTGATGCAGTCGACTGAACTAGAAAGTTTTATATAATTCCGTGATTACTATGCTAGTTTTACAATAAATTAAACATTTTAGTCTCGCGTATTTATTTGTACAGCTATTTTTATTAACATTTATAAATTTCTTATAAACATCACGAAAGATATTACTAGTATCGTTATTTTTAATAAAAATTGACCTCATATTATGCCATTGCAATTTCGCATGTTTGATTTATAAAGACTTTGTAAACATACAGTATAAAGATATAAAGTGTGTGTTTTCTATGTTTGATTGATCAATAATTACACTAGATAAAATGTAATTTGCGAATGTAACAACATTTCGTGACAAAAAAAAGATAACAGAGTCTCATTATATGAACAAGTTAGTGGTATTTTCTAATACAATACAAGGAAATCGGCAGTTTAAAGTTTAATGATGTAATTACATTGTGACAATTTTTTGCCATAACTCGTTAAATTATATAATTATTTTTATTGTTACATAATTGAATAATTAGTTATTGAACTTAAACAGTTCATTTCGCAGAAATTTTTGTAAATCTCTCTAATAAGCGATTTGTTTGAAAAATAAGAAAAAAGTATTAAATATATACTTGTTGACATTGGATAATTGTCCTTAATAAATTAAAGTATTATTCAAGAAATTTAAAAGTGGTCTATTGTAAGCTGCTAATTGTATCACGTGGGAAACTATCTGAAGGAAATGACATCAGTGAGACTAGCAAAACAGGATTTTATGTAACGCATCTGAAAATATTACCAGCTGATATGTTTAAATTAGCTGTTATTAGCGGTGGAAAGATAATTAAAATTAATATAGGGTAAGTTCGCCTGTAACCGGCCACTATCCAATAGTCGGCCACTAGTGACTTTTTTCAAGAATAACTTAAAATTAAGGCAAATATCACATCTCTACACAGCTGAAATCTTCATACAGTGCAAATATCAATTTCTCATTCCCGTATATAAATATTTTATTCCTGTAATTCGCGCGCAAATATAAGTGTCGTGTGCTGATTGAAGCACTGAGATATTTAAAAAGTAGTAAACTTGGGTAGCCGGAAATATACAGGCTGTTTAAAAAAGATGCGGCAATATTAAAGGGGTTGATTGTCCAGATCATTTTATACAAAAAAGTTTAAAATAAACAAGGTGTAGATCGGTAACGAAGCGTTTGCGTCGTTACCGATCTACAGCGTGTTGAAATTTAATTAAAAGAAACAGTAAAAATTAGATTTCTCCAAGACGGCATTAAAGATCATAATGAAATTTTAGGCGTGTTATTTTTCAAGAAAAAAATAGGACGCCGCTGATTTCTCTAAAAATAAAAATATGTTTCTATTCTTTGTTTAATTGTGAAGAAAAAAGCTCTCTTAACTTTCTATCATACGACGTACCGTTTTTTAGTAAAAAAAAACACATTTTAGTGCATTTACATTTATTACAGAAATTTTTTTTTAAATAACAAGGGTTTTATTTAAGGGCAAAAACAAATATTTTACCATACCAACAATTTTAGCAAGCAAAAATTACAATAACTGTGCAAAGTGACCACCTCGAGCTCGGATGCAAGAATCCAATCTTCTCCTCATCGACTGGCGAACTCTCTCAAAAATAACAGGATCGGTTTCAATTGAGTTGCACCCAGCAATGATTCGATTTCTTAAGTCTTCTACGTTTTCCAATGGAGTAGCGTACACCAATGACTTCAAATGGCCTCACAGGCAAAAATCCAGGGGATTTAAGTCCGGGGATCGTGCAGGCCATAAGTGTGGTCCACCTCGGCCAATCCAGCGATTTCCGTATGCTTGTGTTAAGAAATCACGAGTTACTTGACTAAAGTGGGCTGGTGCGCCATCGTGCATATACCACATTGCATCTCTAATTGCTAATGGTACGTCCTCCAGAAATCCAGGGAGCGTGTTTTCCAAAAAGTTACGATACACCTCTCCAGTTAGTCTCCTTGGTAAAAATACCGGTCCAATTAGGCAGTCACCCACAATCAATTTTTACTGTTTCTTTTAATTAAACTTCAACACGCTGTAGATCGGTAACGAAGCGTTTGCGGACCTTGTTTATTATAAACTTTTTTGTATAAAATGACCTGGACAATCAACCCCTTTAATATTGCCGCATCTTTTTTAAACACCCTGTATAAGTAAGTCAAATGTTATTTATTATTATTAAACTCGATTCGGTGGGTTTTCGGAAATTAACAGAGTTTGAAATAACTTCTATTCGGCTAAAAAAACCTGATTTATTAATTTCGAAGTTAAAAAAGGCACGGCCGGTCACTGGTACGAAGATTTACTCTGGTATCTAGTAGTCGGTCCCCCATGCCTACTACTAGCACATTATTAAAATTTTATTTTCATCTTTTTCGTAATTACCTATTCAGATACATATTCGTCTCATTCGCAGTCATATACAGTTTCGCAAGCTCATTCTGAACACCAGTAGTCGGCCGTGGGCACAGTCAAAAATAAAAATGTTTTGCAACATTGAAAGCAACGGCCGACCACTAGCATAGACGTCAAATGCTGGTTTTGCCATTTGTCGGCCATAGGATTATAAGATGTTTTCAGTGCTATTTTCGGACCAAAAAGTTGAAATTACTCATCTTCAGAAGATGTCAAACCACCAAAACAGAAAATTCGTTGCATATTCTGAGGATAATACGCAAAAGGCGTAGGAGGCAGTACAAAATTATTCAAAAATGCGAGTATCTTGCAGATATTTCGATATTCCTCGAGCAACACTACAGGGCCGGTTCAAGGAACGAGCTGCCAATAAGCCACGAAGATCCATATTTGAGTGTGGAAAGTGAAAAAAAGTAGCGGAATGGATAATTAGACGAAGAAAACCGTAATAAAGACGGATTGAAACTAGAAAAAATAGCTAAATAAAATTAGAGGAAGAAAAACTGGATAAAGAAAAAGTGGGCAAGTAAAAAAAAAAAAAACATCCTAGACCAAGCATCCGTAGATGTATTCATAAAGCACTTGAAGTATCCCAAAATACTAGAACAATCTAAGAAACCCAAGTCGCGACCATCAACGAGCGCCATATCTGCCAAAGTATGGAGAGCTTATTATATTGGCAGATAAAGATAGAAAGAGGAGAAGAAAAATGAAAAAACGGAAAGGAAATGAATCTGAAACCAAAAGAACACAACATCGAAGAAAAAGGTGACGAAAATGGTGGATGTGATACTTGTCCAAGGTAGCTTCATTTAAATTGTACTAAGCTTGTAGGACAGTCATATGAAGATGTTAAAAATCAAGATTTCTCCTGCAATTTCTACTGATGATGAATAATTAAAAAGCAGTAAATATTGAATTCTTGTATCTACAATTACCATGACAGATTTAGATATCTAGTTATTATTTTTTCCTCAAGATTTCATTTCTGTTTCTTGTGAATCAGAAAATAATATTATTTTTTTTATTTATATGACTACAGTAGAAACCCGATTATCCAAGCTAATGTGGACCGGAACAAGAAACTCGGATAATCCGGAGAGAATTTGCAAAAGAAATACAAAGTGGCATTTAGACAAATTTATTAATCAATTTAAGATGACAAATATGATGTTATTTTAGATTGTGTAGAATGATTACATCGTTTCTTAGCAGCGATATTTCGCCATCTTTTAATCAGCAAGACATCGACGGCCGTTCCTTCTGGTTGTTGTTCGACATATTGTAAAGCCGTTTCTAACGCTGCGAGTCCCTCTCCGTGAGACACTATGGCACTTTCATTGTCTTCACTCTCATTTGGATCTGCGTTGCTTGCATTCACTTCATCACTATCATTTGATTCTGAAATAATATTCTGGTCATCTAAACTTTCCTCTGGATCATCAGCAACGATCCATTCTTGCACTTCAGCTGGTGTCACATCCTCGCATTCTTTTAGTCTTGTCAACAATTCGTATAAATTTATTTCTTCTTCTTTATCTTCCTCCTCTTCAGATGCATCAGTGGCCACAATCTTAGACCAAGATTTCTTGAGGGTCGATCGCTTTACAGCATTCCAACTTTCAGCCAGCCAATAAACAACATGTTTTAGATTAATCTCTTTCAAGACTTTAACTAAATCATCAGTTTCACTTTTCTCTAGAGCATGCTGTAGAAGAGAACGTCTGTAGTTCCTCTTTACATTTTCAAGCACTCCTTGATCCATAGGCTGAATCAAGGCGGTGGCATTTGCTGGAAGAAATTTAACCGTAATATTTCCACTTTTCAAATGTGCTTCATTCGGATGAGATGGTGCGTTATCCATCACCAGCACTGCCTTAATCGGATGACCGTTCGTTTTCAAAAATGTCTTTACACTGGGCACAAATTCATCATAAAACCAATTCTTGAACAATTCTGTGTTCATCCAGGCACTTTTCTGATTTTTGTAGTAAACGGGCAAAGCCCCTTCGACAATGTTTTTGAAAGCTCGTGGCTTGGCAGATTTTCCAATGCGAAAAACGAAGTTTATGTCTGACAGAGGCATTACTGCAAGCCATTACAGTCAACCTCTCCTTGCTGCACTTGTATCCACGAGCTAAAGCCTCTTGTTTGACAGCTAGAGTTTTTGCTGGCATCATTTAAAATTTAAACCAGTCTCATCGCAATTGTAGATTTGATCTTTAGTGTAACCTTCTTCTTCTAATAATTTATTAATGCCATCTCTAAATTTTTGAATGCAAGTGCTATCGAATGAAAGTTTCTCACCGCAAATTTGAAGTTCGCGAATTCCATGTCTTTTCTTCCAGCGATCTAGCCAACCGTCACTTGCTGTAAAGACATCTGTATTGGAGTTCGGGGTAGAATCATTAATTTGTTTACAAAACGATAATGCTTTTTCCTTCAATATGGGACCGGATAAAGGCATTCCTTTGCCCATATGTTTAGTGAACCATAAGTACAAACTGTCGCTAACTTCTTCGTAGTCACTTGGTTTCATGGATTTTCGTTTAGAAGATCCCGAAGCTTGGAGACTATGCCATTGTTCAAGTTTGTTGCGGTTTCGTCTCCAATCTCCTACTGTAACTTTGCCTACACCGTATTCTTCCGCTATAACTTTGATGGATTCACCTTTATCTAACCGTTTTAACGCATCAATTTGTCCTTTACTGTAACAACCACTCGTTTGCGTTTTTTCGGTAGTAACGACTGTGACATTTTCTCAAAAAAAAAAATTAATACATAAAACGAACGATATACCGCATGTGTCGATTTTCATTAGCCATAGGCGATCAATCCATACAATACGTGGCAACGTCGTACCCCTACTTTCCTTTCCAATGCCGGCGACGTGACAACCGATACATGCTCGCAAATACAAGTTAGCTAGCAGTAACCATTGGACCACCGACTCGCGTGTTTCTAATGCATTCAGAAATAATATTTACGAGTTGCAAGTATTTGCTTTTCTTTTTCCTTTCAGTAAATGCAGAGAATTATTAAGCTGCGTTCACGCTGCATGACACAAACAAAAGCGTAATTCTAATAAAATTTAAAAATAACCCTAATAAAATAAATAAAAAAGGATTCCTCCATACACAGCAAGACATTGCCCTAGGCGGTCGTTGAAATTTACTCTTACGTTTTCTAACATGTGGGCAGTTACTGAATTAGCAGCCTCAATTATTTTTTCTCTCAAGGCAACTATGTTTTCTGCTCTACCAGCTTCATGGGTATAAACAATATTTTTTAAATATCCCCACAAACAAAAATCATTTTGAGAGAGATCAGTAGATCGCGGAGGCCATTTGATTTTCCCCGTTCCAGTAATAAGACTGCCAAGGACCGCAACGTCTTCCCAGCTAAACATGAATGTAAAATATGGGTCGGGATCGGAGAATATCGTTGTGATGTCGGTTGTTGTCGGCATTTGTGACGGACAGTGGGGGTACCACGTTGTCACGTATTACATTCATACGTATAGATCGCACGTAAACATTGAATCCCTATACCTAATGATATTTGACACATGCGGTATATGTGTAACTATCTCAAGAAACTATACGAAAATGAAACTAGTATACGAAAATAAGTATGTAAGTACATCCCTGCATTAAACGAGAATGGTCAAGTTGGGAGATTCCCGGAATTAAAATGAACACCTGCATAGTCAAAACCAATCACGACGCAACGACAAATAGTTTTTTTTGTTATTTAAAATGAATTTCTCGAATAACTGGGATGAAATGTAGACCAGCTCGGATAATACGGAACCCATGAAATAGTGTGGTCGCTCGAATAACGCGGAGGCTCGAATAATCCGGACTCGGATAATCGGGATTCTACTGTATTAGGGATTTAGTGTTTTCTTGTTACCTTATTTATAGAGAATTTGTTTTTGGTTTTCTACACTTATTTATTTAGCGGAAAATATCATCTTTTGCCGAAAACTATGATTTGAATCCGCTATTATAAACTTGTTGACGTTGGTTCTTTTAAGAAGATATCTATTTCTCTGTTATTGTTATTTTTTATAACCAAAACATCTAAAAATGGTAGTTGATCATTGTTTTCCTTTTCTATTGTGAAATTAATAGTAGTGAAGTTCGAGTTTAATTCAAATATGAAGTCATCCAAATCACAAAAGTTAGTATTAAAAATCGCGAAAATATCGTCAACGTATCTAATCCATACTTTATGGAAATACTTAGAGTTCCTTTCAAATTCAGTTTCAAAGTGACTCATGAATAAATTCGCTATAAATGGAGACAAGCTGCTGCCCATTGCTGTACCCTGTCGCTGTTCGTAGAAGTTGCCTTCAAACTGAAAGCAGTTCTGGAACATGCCAAGAGTTGTCAACTTCAAGTATTCATCTATTTTTACGCGTTCAATTTTATTCTTAATCAACAAATCCTTTAAATATTTCAATGTTTCTGGAATCGGTACTGAGGGAAACAATGAACTTACATCAAATGAAACTAAAATTTCACCCTGTTCCAGTTGAAAAGCATAGTTCAAATAAAAGAAACTTGTCGGGTATTACGTCCACTTTATGGTGCTCATAATCGTCCATCACAGCGATTAATTCGTGAAACTATGGATTGTTTTCGCAATACGTTCACTCTAAACGATTTTACGCACCCCGTAAGACGTCGTACAGTGCGCACACAACAACGGATTGATGGTGTGAAACGTAGTGTTGATGATGATGCAAATGCGTCAATTTGTCATTGTGCTCAATAATTAAACGTATGTTAAACCACTTTATGGAAAATTTTGCGTAAAGATCTTGGTTTACGTGCTTACAAGATTCAACTTGTACAGGAATTGAAGCACACGATCATCGTTCCCGCCGTACATTTGGTGAATGGGCCGAAGGAAACTTTGCTATTGATCCACAATTTTATTTGAAAATGTTGTTCAGTGATGAAGCACACTTTGTCAATAAGTAGAATTGCCACATTTGGAGCGATGGTGATCCACAAGCCATTGTCGAAACACCACTACATCCGTTTGGTGCTCTTTATGGGCCGGTGAAGTTATTGGTCCATATATCTTCAAAAATGAGAATGTTTCAGTCAATGGCGAGCGGTACAGAGACGTGATTAGTAACTTTTTCGTGCCTGAATTGGCAAGCATGAATGTTGCAAACATGTGGTTTTAGCAGGACGGTACATACCACATAGCTCGCGATACAATTAATTTACTGCAAGAGACATTTGATGAAAGATTAATTTCACCAAATGGACCTGTTAACTGGCCATCACGTTCGTGCAATTTGACGCCATTAGGTTATTTTCTCTGGAGATATGTAAAGTCGTATGTCTACTCCGATAAACCAGAAACAGCGCTTGGAAGCCAACATTCGACGCGTTATCGCCGAATTAGAGCCTGATTTACTGCGAAGAGTGTGTGAAAATTAGACCTCCAGATTACGCCGAAATCATATTCAAATATTAATGTCATAAAACTATATTTTAAATAAAGGGTAATTCATAGATATTAAAACATTTTTCTGTGTTTTATTTGAATTTAAAATTCTCCTCCTCTAAAAGAAACAGCTTTTATATTCTATTGCGCAATATTTTAGGCACTCACTTGCCAAAAATAGCTTTCATTCCGTTAGTATAAGCATCGAATACTTCTAATAATAGACATTATTTTTATTTTTGTGAACATTGTAAAATGTATCGCGTGGATTTATTCTAAGGGCGAAGCCAAACAAAATATTCCTTTCACGTAAACGCTAAAGTACTGTGAGATGCTATAAAACTGAAACAGCTCCAATTAATTAATCTCTTTAATGTCGGAAGGGAAGCAATTTGTTCTCCACACGTGTAATTACGACAAACTTCTAATCATGGGTTAACTTCTCTGTGAGACAATTTCCTTTTTAGTTCCGACCACTTTAGACAAATTACGTTCATCGATGCTCTTCTTCTTTGCCACTTCTGCGAGGTTGTGCCGTTCGATGTGCGATGGGATACACGATTGAGAGTATATATTGCGTTCAGATTGAACTCCTTAAGATTTAACGGAGTATTTAGGTGTTTCTAAAAATATATTTTTTGCAGATGGAAGGAAGAAAAGGGCTGCGATCTCGAGCGTATTGGAATTGTTTCTGGCCGAATTCTTAGGAACAGGATTGCTGTTGTTTCTAGGATGTATGGGATGTGCTGTAGCGCCTAATTCTACGGTTATAGTACCGCATTATTTTCACGCCTTTGTTTTTGGCTTAGCTGTCTTGATATGTGTACAAGTAAGTAATCTTCTTTCTAATTTAGAATAACCAATATTTTATTATATATTTTTGTGTTATGGTTTTGTGTAATTAAATTTACAGAAATAAAAGAAAAATTAATTTGAAATGATAAAAAATGAAGACATTTTAATTTTATTTAAATTTTACATAAATTAAAGTTAAACTAAGACTATTATACATGGTGCTCATTTTCTATATCCGTAAGTGGATAATTTTCTTCGTATTCAAGATACAGGATACCTTAAATCAACCAGGTTGCTCAGAATTTTAAACAGTATTTGATAATCTTCTTATGTGTGTCATTTAATATCAACTTTCTGACATATTTAAAAAGATTAAACTGTCGAAAAAGTTATTTATTATACAAGGGAAAAAAGTTTAGATTTTAGCTCTAGTTAATGTTTGTCTCCCGACGCGATTCAAATATCTGTCAATTTAATTTTGTGTTTGGTTTTAAAAATTTGCGAACTTAAGGGGGGGGGGGTTACTTGATCGGCGTATGCCACGAAATGGTAAATTTCAACGTAAATAATCGCAAAAATTAAGGCACTTGAAAAAGTTGCCGCTACATGCACGAAATAACCAATGTTTGTTCTAGTGACTCACGATTGAAATTTGCAATTATATTAAAAAATAGTTAAAATACAGCACTTTGAATTTTTTTCGTTTTATAGCAATATAAAGCTTACTGTGCTTAAAAAGTACTTTTTTGACTCGTGAGTACTTAGATATTTTTATTCTGAACACGACAATGTATTTACTTTACTTTCAAAATAACCCTGGTCTCCAAAAAATTACTTTGAAACCAATGAGAATGATCACAAAGTCCGCACTGATAAATGGCAAATAGGCAACACACAATTCAACCTCTTACTCACAGTTTTGTAATGTCTAAGACCAGCTATATGGAAGGTATACCTGGTCGACTGTATTAAGCCGAACATCATATAAACAGAGAGATCTTCAACTTTTTTTATTACCTTAGGTAAGCGAATGTTTCATTCATATATCGGCTTTATTTTGTAATTATTTTAAGGATATTTACGAGAATGTATTAGATATTAATTTTTCGTCTGGAATAAATATATGTTATTATTATTATAATAATAAGTATACATTAAATATATTTGTAAAAGAAACTACATCTGGTTGGTATACCTATACAAGCAAATTGTAATATATTTCAGATATTTTTCGGTGTTCATACTTTGTTAGAAATTTTTTTCTTTCGTTAATATTCTTCTCACTTTCAAAATGCATTTTATTTTTCAAGGACAAGGCTCCGGCTTTATGGAATTTCAGAAATGCAGTTTTTTTCGGCAATAAATATACATTATTATTATTATTATTAATTATAAAGTTGCACGACTTATTATTATTTCTAACCTTACATGTTCAAGCTTTTTAATAATATGAACAATGTTTGTAGAAAACTAAAATCTGACAAAAACAACTTTATGTCTTTGTAAGATACGAACTTAGAAGTTTGCCGGACTCTTCAAACTAAGTGGCAGGAAGTTACACAATTTTCAGTTTTCTAGATAGTAAAAGCATTTATTTAAATATCTGAATTTGTTGTGCCTTCATTTTTTTATTTTATTTATACTTTGTATTTTGACTCCAGGACAGTTTTTAGATTTTTTTTTGTATATGTGAGTAAGTAAAAGAGCATGGGCCAAACGAGCTTATAAGTTTAATTACAGCGGTTTATCAGGAGTGGCAGCAATTGTTGGATGGCGAACGAAAAAAAAATTGTATGTAGGCGTAAAAAACAAATTTTGTTTAATTTGTACAAAATTTGGTAAATCTAAAGATCACGTATGCTACAAAAATTTGTCTTCGTCGTCAACAGTCATGGAGTCAACAATTATTCCGAAAGGTTTTCGACATTCTGGTGAAATACACGGTGTAATTTATGGTAGATTAATAGCGGACGGTGATAGCATCGTTCTTAGAAAACTACGTGAAACGACCCCTTACGGTCCCCAAAAAATTATTGAAAAAATCGAGTGCCGAAATCATATATTACGTAATTATACATAAAATTAGGGACTGTTTGAAAAAAAACTAAATTCAATTCGGCCGTGACAAAAGCAATTGAACATTACAAAAGTTCGAACTTAAAAATAACAAATTATAGATAGTGAAATTGCACTGTGACATTATAAATGGGACCAAGATATATTTTTTGTGAACACTCGGATTGTGCTTCTTACTTTTGTCAAGGATCTAAAGAAGGATACTTGGTATGAGATAATACACATAGATGTAGAACTCTGACCAGAAATGGTAATTAATTTAGAGTAATTTTATTTTCTCGCTTTATTATCTCAAATTATGGATCCTCGTATTTTGAGAAATCGAGAAATTAGAAACGTCAAATTGGAAAATTAGTATGTACCTACTGATTGTGATACGTTTAGACAAAACGCTACTTGGCCATTCTTGTTTATTTTCTATACTGTCTATATTTTTGTAAAAAAAAATTGTTGTAAAAAACATGAATTAGGCCTACTGGGAATACCATGAGAAAAAAACGCCCTTTGCACTCTACCTCTAAGGTGGTGCGGAAAGGATTGCGTTTGACGTTTTGTCTGCAACGTAATGGTTATTTAAAAATTTTACCGAAGCTTTACTGAAAAAAATTAAACAGTGCAAGATATAAATAAAAAAAATTGATAATATCAATAACATTCGACTTCAAGTTGTGGTATTAACATTGGCTTCCAATCACGGTAAAATTTTTATAATTTAATTTCGCTAAATAACAATATCAGTGTCGATTGTGAAGAATATAAATATTTTTTACATTTTATAAGAAACGCCGGCACTGTTATTACAATAGATTTTTTTTATCAGATTTTAGTTTTCTCTAAAACATTACTCATATTATTACAAAGCCTCTACATGTAAAGTAAATACAAATCATGGTGAGAAATAATAAGAAGTACAACTTGTAATAATAATAGTAATAAAACAATATATTTATTGCAGAATAAGATTTAATATCAAATTAATTCCGGCAAATATCATTAAAATAATTACAAATTACATAAAACGGGAGTCTTAATAAAACTAAATAAATACAAGCCAAAAGAATATTCAGAAATAGCAAAAACAAATTTCGAACAAAAGAGATGCACCAATATTTTCATGCAATAAATGCAGGAGACAAATATCCCAAATTTATTTGCTTTCCAGTTGACCAGGCATCGCTTCATGTTGCTGGTCGTATACCTGCATCGTGTAAAAGGTACAGGGATATTAAACTCCGTAAATATATTCGATATATTTCAGGCAACCCAATATACGCCGTTCGAGAATTTGATTTTTAGTTATTTTGAATGGAAGGTGAAAAAGAAATGCAGTTCTTTCTCGGAGACGGTGTTATTGGCTTACATAAGTAAATGCAACTTTTTGTATAATAAAATATATTAAAATTAAATACCCGTGTTCTTACTTATGTGTACATATCCGGGAAAAAAGTGACATTTTGTTACCTGTTAAGAAAGATAAAATGTCAAACTTTTTTCCCGTCACAGAAAAAAATATATTTGCTTTTACACCCTTTTAGAAGTTAAGTCACATTAAGGTGCTCTAGATATTTACTTAGTTTTCTGATTATGGCCCTATTCAAATCTTGCTCTACTACCTGTAACTATGTATTTCTCGGGTTCCCAGGCATCCTTCTTCCGCCCAAATTCCATCCAATAGCTCATACCTATATCAATGAAACTAGTCCAGATATCCATATGTCATCCAGCCATTTGGCCCGCTATAGTTTGATTTTTCTTACTACACTATTCCTTATTTCTTGTGAAACTTCCTGAATGGTGCTTGTTCTATATTCATTAATATTTAGCTTTCTTGACTTTAGTATCGTTATCGCTATCTCCTTTCTGCTATTTTCAGATGTTCCTGCTTCTTTTTCAGGCTTTGTTATTGTAGATTATAGATCTACATACCTTCAATTTGTAGTTTTTGTTTAGTAATTTCCTCTTCAATAGCTTCTTTATATGCATACACAACTCTATTTGCTGTTATTATCCTTTCTTTGATATATACATCTCGTTCTCGGTTGCTCGTAAGCATAACTCCTTATTATTTAAATGTATCTTCCAAAATGATCTCCCCAACCTGAATTCTTCTTTTTATAAATTCCTTATCAAATCTCATAATTTTTCATTTTATTCTTGTTTATTTTTAGCTCCATTGTTCTTCCCTCTATATTTAGTTTTTAACGCATATCATCGAGTTTTTTATGCTTTTTGTGATCAATGATATCATCGGCATAGACATCAATCTCTCCATCTCTTCTTCTTAGAATTTCTTCCTCTATTTTACGTAATACGTACTGCATTGCCTGGTTAAACAGTGTTGTTCATAAGGATTTGCCGTGTCTTACTTCTTTATCAATTCCAATTTCTTCAGTTTCCAGTTTCTGAGTTTTAACAGTCGTCCTCTTCATGATCTTTGTTAGCAGTAATTTTGGACGTATTCCTAGATCTTTTAAGGATCTTTACTTCATTTACTTCATTTATTTTAATGCTGTCGTAAGCTTGTTGGAAATCTATAAAAAGCAATTTTATTCCTATTTATGCTGTTAAACTTTTTCCACACGAAGAATGTTATAATCTTCATTAAAAATTCATGGCGCACTTGATTTTCAAGATATAACATAAACTTATATTTCTAGACAGCAATAACAGTTGATCACGACTTCAATGATATGCTTGCTTATCTCTACTTTTATAAATATAGGGTTTTGTATGGTTATCCTTTTTTTTTCCATTGCTGTTATAGCTGAAGTAATTAAATTGACGAGTTTCTCGTAAAAACCGCCTTTGTATATTGGCTAGTTGTATGACAAATTTGTATATATTTTCCCAGTAAGAAGCCATTCGTATTTACCGAATGGTCAAGACTTTGAAAAAAACGACTAGGTGGACGAATTGAAGCGCCAGAAGAATGGGACACACTGATCCTAAATTCAAGAGAGAAGCGCTCACCATTTAAAGTTGTCAGTGTTACACACTCAATGACATTTGACATAAAAAAACCCAATAAAAATAAAAAATGTAAGAGAATTCAAAGTTATAAAAAAACACCCTTGCTTTATGCTGCGGGATACTTACCTTGTGGCTTGGAGTACGTCTTTAGAACGTTCCAAGGACTTCGGGTCAATATTCAAGTGGGCTACATCGATGATAAAACCATGAGAATCATCGAGTAATGAATCTCCGTTAAGTATATTTATATCTTTGATTTACATCGTTTATATTCGAAAGTGAATATTTTATTTTGAAGTGGTAACGATAATCTAAAATACAATTGTTTGTATAGTTCCTACTTATTTAATAATAATGGTTTCTGAATTAGTAAGTTTTTGAATAATTAAAATATCAAGTTGATATAATCTAAAATAGGTACTTGAAAAATCGTAATCTAATGTTACTTTAAAAACATTAATTAATAAACAATTATTATTATTGTTATTATAAATACTATGCTTAAATTCCATCGATTTAGTAGATGTATTTGTATCGGCGTACTATTAATGATAACATCTAGTAAAAAACTCTTTATGCAAATATTATTTCAGTTTCTTTTAATTGTTAGGTATAAAATTTTGGTTATTCTAGAAACTATAAAGAAGTATATAGGGATAATACCAAAGTTTTTAAAAAAAATGTTTTTTTCAGTTCAAAAGTTAAGACATTTACGACATCTGTTCATAGGAAGTTTTTTTTTCACAAAATGGACCTAAGAATAACCCCCTTAAATATTAGCATGTTATTAAGAAACATGATATATTTAAAAAATGATGTTGATATGTCTATATCCGTATGTTCTTGGCCTTTAACTATAATTATCTCTACTAGTTTAATTTCTTGGTTTGAGGCCTTTTCTAAATAATGTGAAATAAATACTCAGTAGTTTACGTTTCGACATTTTACTTTCTTATACGTAGTATAAGGAAGTATTGTGATGATGAACATTTTCCAACTCGAGATTTTTGCAGATGTCCACGTTTTGAAGTCCCCTGATACCAAAAAAGTGGCTTTTTTAAAAATGTCAAACCGCTATAGGTATCAATTTCAAATTTTATATTTACGAATATAATCTCCCTCTTGAGATCTGATTAGATTTTCAATAAGTGAAAAAATCGAATTTTGCCAACTACTAAGTTTAAACAAATTTGTAAAGAATTCATATATACTCAAAATTAAATTTGAGAAGAATTTAATTGAAAAAGTTTCTCGAAATTCCTAGTAGGTCTTTTACTCTTATCGAAAATCAGTTTTTTGCGAATATTTCGCAAGTCATGGTTTTTAGACAGGTACGTAATTTTCAATATCTTTTGTATAAAAAAATTTCATAATTCAGACCGGAAGTATCACTTTTACTCTTATCGAATAGCGATTTTTTGCAAAAATGTCGTAAATTATGCATTCTATATATATTTATCAAGAGTACAAAAGTATTTAGTGCTAGATTTGCAATATTTTTTGTATAAATTAAATTTCAAAATTCGGACCGGAGGTAACACTTTTACTCTTGGGGAGTAGCACTTTTTTTGTCGAATATCTTGCAATGTATGTACATATTTTATAGCGATTTATTAAGAGAATAGAAGTATGTAGTTAGAATAGGATTTTGAATAATTTTTGTGTAAAAAATTCTTAAAATTGTATAGTTTGAAACGCTCATACGTATAAGAAAGTCGTGTGGTGGCCACACCTCATTTCTTTAATATGTTTCCATCAGAATTCTGAAAAATATTATTCTATGTGTGTATACAGTGCGTCCACATTTTAAACTAACTACCTATGAAATAAATTTCTTTAAGAAAGCTATATGGGTAAGCAAAATTACATTAATTTATTAAATATACATCTATGTGTGTATACAGTCTGTCCAGATTTCGATGCTCACCATTGTTATATCAGTTATTTTAGAAGAGATAGAGCAACAGTTAAATGCAGAATGTTTTGCAGAATTCAATGCTCGCAACAAATCTCATTTCAAATTCATTCGGACTTTTAACAATTTTGAGATATTTTGAAGAAACCAATATTTGCCGATTTCAATGGCGGCCATATTGGATTCTTAATTAGTTAGATAGTCTTTAAAAATAGCTTTTTAATAATGTATAACTTGCCTATGAGAGAAATGAACATATAAAATAAATTTCACTCTAATACGAAATTAAAAGTTCAGATTTACTTAAATAAACTGTTCAATATGGCGACCATTCTGCTCCACACACTTTTGGTACCTTGTTTTAACAGAGTTACAAACTCTATGTAGTGTGTTTTCGTTTAATGATCTTAGCACATCCAGCACTCGTTGTTCTAAAATTTCCCGATTCTCAGGTGGTTCAAAATTACTGGTCCCTTATTTGAAATAACCCTCTCATTGAAATGTTCTCTCACAAAATGTTGCATGTCACGAGCATTATGAGCAGGGCAGCCGTCCTACTGGAACCAGATGTTTTGCATGTTTTCAGGGTTAATAATTTGTCTTACAGCAGGCATTATCTCGTTCGTTAGTAGCCCCAAATATCTTACCAAATACTAGTTAAATTGTAATCAAATATGAAATGACCTATTAAGTGATTATCTAAAATGAAAAACAAAAAGAAGATGTTCATACCAATCAAACCACACCAGAGATTAAAACCAAATCGAATTTAAAATCTTCTTTGATTTACTAAATGTGGATTTATCAATTGACCAGTGATGGTAGTTATGCCTGTTGAACACTCCACAATTGGTAAACCGTGTTTTATCTGTCCAAAGTATTTTCATATGAAAATCAGTATCATCTTCATATTTTTGTAGATACCACCTGCTAAATTGTAATCTTTCCAGATACTCATTATCGCTTAAACCCTGCACTATTGTTGGTTGGTATGGGTGGTATTTGTTTTTCCTCAACGTTCCATAAACTCTAGATTTCGGAATTCCAGTTTCTCGAGCCTCTCGACGTACTGATGTACTTGCAAAATATTATTTTGACGTATATCAGCATTGTTAACTTGATAGATCCTTTTTGTTCGAAGCTTCCATAGTCCACTAAATTTCTGATTATTCTGTTAAACATTATCCGGTGTGGTCCTTCCGGAAAACGCTGAGCGTAATTTGTGCAAGCATTTTCAGAGTTTCTATTTGCTTTGAAATAAACTTCTAACATATCAACCTTTTCTTCATTTGAAAATGTATGTGCCATTATCAGTTCTTTTCTAATCTATTATAATCTCAATGCTGAACGGTAATTACTTATCAATAATTACTACACAAAGTTCTAAATCTTCCACCAACTGCACTGCACTTTGACATGTCAACAATGACAGAACTTATTTATCTATTTATCGTATGTTTTACACTAACATTTAACTTCATAGCCAACTAATTTCGTATTAGAGTAACATTTTATTTAAATGTTCATTTCTCTCATATAAATACAGATTTTTAGGCATGTTGTACATTATTGAAAAGCTATTTTTAAGGACTATCCAACTAATTAAGAATGGCGCCATAAGAAAAACAAAAGATAGCGCGAACAACTTGGAAACAAATGAAAATCCAGGGTTACTGTTAATACCAAAAAATTTGTCTTAAAAAAGTGTCTGAACAATGTTAGAGTTTGAAAGTGATCGCATTAGGCGTTATCGAGTTATTGAGGAAAATTAAAATCGGTAAATATTGGTTTTTTCCAAATATTTCAAAACTGTAAAAATCCGAATAAATTTGAAATGATATTTGTTGCGAGCATTGAATTCTGCAAAACATTCCTCATTTAACTTCTTCTAATAACCGATATAACAATGGTGAGCATCGAATGGACAGACTGTATACACAAATAGATGTATATTTAATAAATTAATGTAATTTTGCATACCCCAATAGCTTTCTTAAAGAAATTTATTTCATAGTTAAAATTAAATCATAAAGAACTACTTCTAACTTTTTGCATTTTTTTGATTAATATGATAATTTTTGTATTATATAAAATCATTCGAGAGTACCTAATAAATTAATGAAACAGATATACATAAATATGAAAACGAAATTCCTTTCCCATGCTGTTAGGCTATGCTATCATATTAAATTCGCGTGTATATCCTGATGACCGGAAGTTACACGTAAAGTAGATAATGGTGTGAACCAATTAGGTTTCAAAAAACTATATTTAACTTGTGTTCTGTTTTGTGGGAATGTGAGAATACAAAATATTTGTCAACAAAGAACAATAATTATAAATATCATGGTTTACTGTGATACCAATCTTATAGTTAAAATGCAAGGAAATATGACTGGGGTTTCTGCAGTGCCTGATCTAAATGGATAGATAATTTTTAAGATTTATTTTTGAAGGAAACTATTACAAATAGAGTGATGAATCAAGAAGGAAAGTTTGAAGTGAGAACAAGATTGATGCTTCAACTGCGGCATAGATACATTTTTGTGAAAGTGCCTGATGGTTCTCCAAGAGAAATACAAAATCTACAAGTCTACGAGATATGTATTAGGGAAAATCTTAATTCCAGTTGGGAATTGGACAAGAGACTAGAATAAATACATATTTGGGTTAATAGTGTACGGCTTAGAAAATTTTCTTTGGTTTAGCAAGAAATGGAATAGTCTGTGTTGTTTTTCCTGAGGATTTGTTGATTGAACACTTATCACGTTTGGGCAATTAGTTTGACTGTATTCCATACATACCGATTTATATAAGTATTTCTTATAATAGTGAAGAATGAAACTTCTTTTCTTGAAGATAGGTTAATGTTTTCGATAATTATTCAAAGAAGCGATTAATAAATATCAGTGGCGGCTTTCTTGATGGATCAAGTAAAACAACTGATTCACCTTAAATTTCTGTTCAATTAGTTAATATTTTATTTCATGTACAATTGTTCGATCGGAAAATAAGTTAAAACTAATTTCTTTCGTATAAGAAAATTAGTATTATTTATACTATTAATATTACAATAAAAAACTAGTATTAATATGTACATATTGTAATAGTTTCATATTTTAAACGAGAGTGGAACACTCCTCCATTAAGTAATACGAAAAACTCGGCAAAGTGAATCAATTCACAATTCGCTGCAACTTGATTCCCCAGTTTATGTGATTGCCATGACAACGAAACGTAGGCCATAAGCGAGAGGGGATCACATTACGTCATCCTAGTGAAGCAACACAGTACGTTGCTTCAATCGTTCAGTCTGTGTCTAATAATCGTTCGGTCTGTGTTTGTTACGTATCTCTATCTCTAGGCGTGTTTTGCATTGTCGTGTAAAATGTCATTACCTCTGTAGGATCCCGTGCGTGTTTTATTGGAAAAACCTTTTTGCGTTGTGGCATGAAGAAGATAAAGAAGACTTCTTAAAAAGTGAAAAACCTGTACCAAATTTGGATGTTAGTAAAGTAGCAAAATGGAAATACAAAGCATGTGTGCGAAAATTTAAAGCGTCATGGTATAGTCAGTATGATTGGTTGTGCGGTGGTCATTATCTGAAAAAAATGTTTTGTTTGCCGTATTTAATTATTAGTGCGAAATCGGGAGTTTGGAATAAGAGTGGTTTTGGTAATGTCAATAGATCTTTAGAGAAACACGAATCATCTGCAGAGCATATGCTTTGTGCACTGCGTTTTAAGCGGTTAAAGTCTAATGGATTTTGCTAACATTGCTTTACTTGTTACAGAATTCACGAGCTGATATATACCATACATAAATATGGATAATATATACGCATATAATGCTGTGGAACGCGTGTATTCAGTCAGCACCGGTCGACTACAATGTATCCCGATTACTTCAATCCGTGCGTTCAGGCAGTTACGGCGCTGCAGGCGCTGAGCTCCGCTAGGTCTAGCGGTATTCTGAACGCGACTGCTTAGTGCCGGCGCTCGATCCAGGCGGTCTCCATTTTGTCTAGCGAAAATAAATTTGGCTCGATGACTTAGCTAGACTTAGGTAAAAAAAGCAGGTTAAAATACAAATTTGAATCTTGCGAATAAGACGATCAATAGAAACATATTCAATTATGTTGCACAATAGATCTTATATAGTGCCTAATAATTCTTTTTGATCTGTTTATATCAGTGGCGTCCCGTGATTTTTTTGTACGGGAGGACACCGGGGGGGGGGGGGTCTGAGTGTTTAATATCAAAAATTAAGTACAGACAAAAAAATAAACTCAATATGTTTTAATGAAGTTGTTTGAAAATAAAATCCATTCGCCGTTCCTTACGATCAGCAAAATGATTAATAACTAATTCATTGAAGTTTGGTGTTGATGTCAGTAATTGTTTTTCAATGGAACACATTGCTAAGACACATAGTCTGCTTTCCTGCATGGTATTTCTAGAAAATGTTTTTATTCCCTTCAAAGTAGAAAAACACCGTTCAGTTTCAGCTGTTGTCATCGGTATGGTGCAAATTATTTTCAATAGCTTCACAGATTCGGCAAATGTAGTTGTTAAATTATTTTCATAGAAACATTGCAGTAATATTAGAGCAGATGAAGCAGTTCCAAAATATAGTCAATTTTACAAAACTAGCAATTCATGATTCCAAATTAAAACTCTTCACGGCCATCTGGAATTCAATTTCGCGGAAAGAATTTTGATATGTTGAAACTAAATGTGGTTGAAAAAGAAGAGCTATAGATAGGTGATCACTAAACAAAAAATTTCATCGTTATCACTATTTTCAATGTAATAATCGTAATCACTTGAGTTCCTTACATGCTGAATTGACGATTTAAATGATGACACACAAGACTGTATTTTAATACTTTTTTGTAGAGAATTTCGCAATTAGAAAAATATAACCAGTAATAATCATAATCATTTAAAATGCTTTTCAAGCCTACAGCTTTCCTTATTATCGACTGGTCACTAGATTAATCATCTATGATCCGCGTCAGACATGTGATAAGGTCTTTTTTATATCTGAAGATACTCACAACACATCTTGATTTAAAGTTCCATCTAGTTGGTGCAGCCCGTGGAAGTCGATTTTTCACAACCTCATCCAGTGTACGCTTTGGGGATCTTGTAAAAAAAGTAGAAAAACTATCTGGATTGCAGAAGAAGACTTTCACTTGTTTGTTATGTGAGACGTTCAACTATGAGATTTAACTGGTGCGCGTAACAGTGAATATAAATTGCATTTTTGTAAATATCTTTAATTTTTGCCCGAACACCATTGTTTTTACCACTCATTACTGAGGCGCCATTGTAGCTTTGGGATATTAATTTTGCAGGCGCTTGGTCCAATTTAATTTTCCTAAGTTCTTCCAATAAACATTTGCTAATGCCATCAGCAGTATGATTCTCTGGTTGCAGAAGAGACAGAAATAGTTCTTATATATTTCCGTTCAACTCGTATCGAACTATAAAAGCTAACTGGGAAAATGTAGCGGAATCTGTCGTCTCGTCTACTTGTATAGCGATATACTGGGCTTTGTTAATTTCGTCTGGAATCAAAGTGCGAGAAACTTCGTAGATACTGTCCAGCAATTCATTTTGAATGGTTTTTGACAAACCCATAAAAACTCTATTATTAGACTTGTTGATGTGGTTCTTGAGGGTGCTGTCAATTCCTGCCAATAAATTATCCAATCCACGAAAAATCCCCGGATTCGCACTTTCTTGTGTTTCGCCATGGCCCCTTAAAGCGATTTCAAACATGACACAAAACTTAATGCAGTCTATTAATTTTTCAAGAATATATCTGTTTTTACTCACATTATATTTACCTTCCCAAAAACTGAATATTCTATCATGTTACTAAGATGTTTTCCACTTACTTTATGTCTTTTTACTTTTTCACCAAAGTGTTTTAAATCCCTAATACCTTTTGAAGTCCAGGCAGGGTCGCTTTGTGGAGAATTCCTAATTAAGCACACATAACAAAACAAGCATTTTGCACATTACATCCACACAACCAGCCTGATAAACTGTAAGAGCTTTTGTTGAATTTTCTCGTCACGGTTTTATTAGTTTTCGAATTGTGATCTTCTAGTTTAATCAATAAATCTGGTCCAGGGGGACCTAGATTTTTTAATTCTATCTTAATGTCATAGCTCAGTGTGTTATTTTCTATTATTTCGATTATATTACTATCGCAATTCATAGTTGTACTTGCACCGATAGAAATTACAACATTCACTCACCGCCGTATATTACATACTTGACTTACGTTATCGGCACCGCAGAGAAGTGTCCTCTCGCTGACATATTGCTGCTGTCAAAAATTGTAATTCTTCAGAAGTAGTAAAAGTACGCATGCGCAAGTAAGAATTTTAAAATTCACTACTGTGACCCGTTCAATGACTTTTAGCGCTGGCTACAAGCTCTAGCGGTATTCGCTTCGAGCGCCGTAACTCCCTGAACGCACGGTATGTGTTGAAATGTATTAATTACGAGTATGTTACATTTTGTATAGAGGTTTCTTTCCTAGACGAAGCCGTCAGTGTCTTTTAGTTATTTGTGTGCATGCGGAAGGAAATAAACGGGATAGCTTACAAGGAATCGAACCTACTTATTCAACCTATACGTTTATGGACAACGTCAAGAAGCAAGTTTTATATAATAATATAAATTGTTTCCAATCATTACAAATGCCCTTGCTGACTTCTACTAATCTTCCTACATGAAGCACTCAAACTTTCGAATTATCTCGGAAGTATTATTAACTGTGACATTTTAAGTGTTCGGTGTGTCACTGTATATAAGGTTTACGTATCTCTAAAAAATACGAAAGCCAAAGTAGAGATAGTACTTCAGTCTTGATCTTTTCTCTTACTATACTGTCCAACTTTTCTTGACATAGTTCACAGTTTCCAGAATTGTGGAAACATTCTAAAATGAGCACTGATTTTAAGATGGGCAAACGTAATTTGATTAATAATTAACCTCCAATCACCATTGTGTGTAACTTCGATAATGTTTGTGAATTTGTACTTTGACTGAAGAGGTTATCATCACATTAATAACCTTTACGTTTCAATATAGACGTACTTAGTCTTATTGATAAATACGAATTTAAATTAGCATATTGATTTTTTAAGAAATGATACGCGATTATGACCGCTGTATTTGCTTACAATGATTACAGTTCATGTTTATGCAGGTAATTTTGCCCGCTTATAGAATAATATAAAAGCATATCATATCGATTTTTATAGCTATTATTATATCTTGAGAAAGATGAGAAAGACCATTGATTGTCGCAACGAAGGTCGTATTTGCAAAAGTAGTTTATATTATAACAAAACTATTAAAGCACCCAAAATAGTGTGTTAGTAGATTGTTTGGGTATGGTAATAACCGGATACAATTTATTTTTCATTATAGTTGGTAGACTTGGGTGTATTGCCGTGGAAGCCTACAATACGACTTAGATATTAATACACGTCCTTTAAACTGTAGTAACCTATCCAAACGAACTTATCGAAACATATGCTTTATGTTTATTAGATAAATATAAAGAGCAATAATTATACAGCTCAAAAAATAAACCTTGTAGTCGTAAAAACAAAACTGAAATTACGAGCGATGTCTTTTAAGTTTTGCATATAAAGCTAGAATAAAACAATAGATAGCTTTTAAAAACTTTATTGCTTTTCGAAGTATCCTTTCACGACAATTAATGCTCTTTTGCATCCGCTCGAATCAACTTGGGAAACAGTTATTCAATCGTTATTTGGTACAGTCAAAATCGTGTTTTTGAAGACTTCGACAGCTCCTTCTGATGACTGGAACCTTTGACCATGCTTCCGTCCTTGATTATCGGAAAGTTAAAGAAATGAGGACTATACGGAGAATGGTCTAACAATACGACGTTTTGTTGAGTTAAAAATTCAATTGTCTTTCGAGCTATGAATGAACTTGCATTGTTTTGGTGGAAGGTGATTTGTCGTTTGGTTTTTCGTAACTCAGCGATGACGTGCGGCAAACAAATGGTTGTATACCCATCGGCAGTAACAGTTCTTTGAGTTTGTAGAGGAATTGTTGCTGCATGACTTGCTTTCAAGGCAAATGTGGCGACCATCTTTTTGAGAAATTTGAGAACAAATGACTTTTGTCGGCTTTTTTTCACCTTGGAACGCCCAAATAGACGACTGGCGTTTATTTTCGTGTAAATCCAAGATTCATGACCACTGACGATGTGGTACACGTTTTTAGAGTTTCCTGGGTTGAAGCGGTCTAAATTTTTTTGATACGAATTTACCCTAGCTTCTTTCTGTTCATCGATCAACAGGTGCGGTATCCAACGGGAAACTAATTTTTCTACACATAATCCTTCATGAAATTTTTTTTGAAATGAGATCTTTGAAGTCCTAAGCCCCCTCCCCCTATGTCACATGTCTATCTTCGTTGATGATATTGCGCACAGCGTCGACGTTTCCTGAATGACTGCCGTTTTTGGTGCACCTGCTTGGATCGTCTCTAAGACTAATCCGTCCACCTCTGAATTCTCCATACCAACGAGAAATTGTTGACTGATGTGGTGCTTCATTGCCGAAACCAACTCGGCGAGGCATTCTTGTTGAGATAATTATAAAAAAAACAATGTGCGAGAATTTACACGGTTTAATTCCATTTTTCGACTAACTGTCAACTTTGACAGTTCTTGGTAGCTACAACACTTTAAATTTAGGTTAACTAAAGATGGAGATTAATTTTTAGTACAGACATTTTGACATTTGATTAATGCTGTCCTCTATGTATCAGTATGCAAAATATAAAGGACATACCTCGTATTATTGGATATTCTCCAATAGAATATGCTTTGCATAAGTTGTAATTGAAAACTCTTAACAAATATGCTGTTGTACTGGTATGCAGACTAATATGTATTTTTTTGTCATGCGAAAAAAGCTTACTTTAAGCCATCAAGATGTCGCAATCATACTACGCTTCTGTGAGGACAACATCGGCAGAGATTCGGCAACAGTCCTATTCTCCAATGAGAGAATTTTCTTCGTCAGAAAATAGTTTTGTAACTTTGAAGAGTGGTAGCTTTTGGCCGGGTTTTGCGAGTGGATTTTCCTATTACTCCTCGTGTAATGACACCCGTATAAGGCTGTCTAAGATTACCTACAATATATCTCTTTGGTTCATGTAAGAATAAATTATTCTTAGTACAATTTATATCAAACTTTGTGAACATTTTTTGTTTTTGGATTTATATGTTAAACATCTATATCAATAGAATAAAAACATAAACTTAATAGACAGTAATGTATAACATAATGTGGGTATTTATTGTATTAAAATATGAAAACTGCATCAAATAGATATAGGAGTGAGACGACAAGCAAATTTATAACAACGCTTTTTTCAGGCTAACCAATGCACTAGATATCCTATGACCTTACTTTATAATATTAGTATACATCATTTGTAAAACTGTTATATTATCTATGTAATTTTTTTCTAGATAATTGCACATATATCAGGAGCACACCTAAATCCTGTAGTCACACTTGCTACGGTTATTTTCGGACATCTAAAACCATTGATAGGGTTGGTGTATATGGTCGCCCAGTTCACTGGTGCAATATTAGGATTGGGTTTGTTGAAGGTAAGTTTGCCTGCATACTCTATACTAGGAGATATTTTGATTTTATCTAGCTAGCTATAATACGAAGGAAAAGAATTTGGGGAAAAATTATATTTTATTTTTCAACAACAACCAATAACGGCTTCATATAGTTTTTTTAACAATCCTCAAAAAACTGCTGCATCACTTCTTTAAGATATTCATCTGAAGAAAAACGGCGTGCTCTCAAGTATTTTTTTAATTTATGAAAGAGATCATGGTCACTTGGTACCAAATCTGCACTATGTAATATACAGTCGTCGATTACCTGACAGACTTGGCGAACTTTGTGAATTCTGCAATTAGCATCAAGCAGCATAGTTTTGGAGTATTTTATATGATGCTGTATGAATAAACACAACAGTGTAACGTGAGGATAAGGTCACAGAATGTTCAACTGACTGCAATTGTGTATATTGCAAGTTAGTTGACATGAAGGAAAGGTCGTGTTTATTAACATCGCCATGTAAAGTCCTCTCCTCGTTAAGGGTGCGAACTTTTTACTTTCAAACATATTTAGAGTGGGTGATGTCTTTATTGCAGTGATATTTACATTATTATTCTACTCGTCTTAACACTATCATCAATACTAATTCAATACTAAAGACATAATTATCTCTCTATTATTAAAATACTATTGATACTAAGCCATCACTGAATTTATGTTAGTTATAAGATTAGTATTAAGTCAGTGCTTCCCTTCCTAAACTAGTAGTTCGTTCTTAACCTAGTTCCAAATGGTTTCTTGTACTATAACAAGTATATTTATTTTGGAGTATGTTAGTACAAACAACTTTGTCTTTGTAACCTCAATACGTAATGAATTTTGGTAACTTGTACAATTCTGTTCTAGTAATACATTTATTAACCTCGCATGCTTTAGATATCGTTACATTCTGATCAATTCTGCATTCTTGCCATTTTTAACGGAGGGGATCACTTAAGGATCCACTGTATGGATTATTGCTTTGTCGGTGGATCCCAGTGATACAACGACGATCCATTACCTGTGAAAATTCTTGGAAAAGAAGTGCTCTTCGTCATCAGCGAAAGCCGCCGAGCTTTCTTCGCAAATATGTTTCACACAACCACAATTTTTGTTTGGGAGTAAGCAATCTCGGAATCCAAAGTGTTGAAACCTTAACCATACCTAAATCTTCGTACCATATTTTTAATAGTAGGGCTTCTGATATATTTACTACATTGAAAATCTTTATTCTTCGAGTTGTCTAAGATGAAAATCTCAGGTTTTCTGATGTTCTTGTTGATTTTCGTGACAACCTTCCACTTCTAGGGTCATCTTCAATTGATTCACTACTTCATCGAAATTGTTTGGATCAAAATCTTATCGTTAAATATGACGGTGCATATTTCCCATAATTATTCTGTGGCGAATATTCTTTGGTCCATTTGCTTTTCTCGTCAAGATTTCTTTGCTCTTCTATGGTCTCAGTTTTACTCATATTTTGTTAGTTAAGGCCACACGAAAAGAATAAGTGAATGAATGTGAACAAAATTTGACCCGCAAACATCAAAATGTCACAACAACTCGACAGCAAAAATTGCGATAGTCACTTGGTTTCATCATGGCTAGGTAGATAATACAGAAATCTATATTACATAGGTTCATCTGTACCAGCACAATCATATGCAAGCTCATGTAAATATAATCAAATACACTAAAACACCTTTACCACACTAAAGCGTATGCAGAACAACACTAGTCAGTGTTTTTCTGCATACGCTATGGCGTATAGACAACGCGGTTTCTAATCAGTGCTACTGAAGATGACAACATAGTTGTCAAAATATGCAAGTTTTTTGTACTTTAGTGTGGTAAAGGTGTTTTAGTGTTTTTGTTTAGTATCAAGCCACAGACTCCAAGTTTAGTTTCATATTGTTGCGTTTTCGGGGTTGAAATAAACAACTCGTGCAATTGTTTTAAAACAGTCTGTATATTTTCACACTTAAAACTACCACGAATAAATTAACACACGTATTTATTTCTATCACTACTATTTATGTCTGTAATATTTATTTACTTCTTGAACTATAATAACACTGCACCATTCAATGTATTTATGTTTATTTGCACTGTACGAATACTACTGAATGAATGAATCATCTCGGCCCCAGCTGTTCTTGCATACCAGAGAAATTCCAGACTCTCTGTCGCTTCGCAGTACATATGTGTAGATTGATTTACGACCTGTTTACCGGTACGTTTTTTGTCGCCGCCCGGAGGTCTGCTTCTTTTTGCGGATTTGTTTCGTTACAATATCAATATAAATAAATCTAATATCTGTTTTATTTTGTAAAGATGTAAATGGCACCTTAGATATTATTATGTCTGTTATTAATTGTTTAGGATACGCTCTTTTTACATACCTTAATAAAAATGATTAATTATATGAAAATGCTAATAGACATACATAGGAATTGCTATTACGTATCGTTGCAGAATTTAATTCTATATCACAAATATTTTGCCACTGTGTGTCGATTCATTGACCTGTTTCAGACTAATTGGTTCTCGTCAAATTGATTTACAATACTCAATGGCACTTCTTAACTATCCGCATGTATAGGAAGTGTTAGTAACATTGTGTGCATGATATATTCTCTAATTAGGAAAATCTGCATTTGCACACACACACATTGTAAAAATTGCAAACTATTAAGTTACTGCAGAAGTAGCGACTTGATTTACGGATACAATCGTCGTGAATTCAACTGCCTTTACCAATTTACAGTTTTTAAATATTGAACGAAAGTACATACGTTATTTAAATCTTAGGTTAATTAATTATACGCTTTAAAATTACACATTGGTAGTATAGGTTTATAACATATATTTTAGTTTCATATTGTTCCTTTTAAAATGTAAATTATATTTAATAAATATTTTAAGGTATATTTTTTTCCAGTTGCTGTTACCTGACAATTATTTGGAAACGGAGTTTACAAATGGAGATAACAAGACAATTACAAGACCCGGATTTTGCACGACTGTACCTCACCCGAATATTTCTATTATTCAGGTACGTATCTAAGAATTCCTGGAATTATTAGTTACAAAAGAACAAGTAGACAATGTTCAAGGAAAGGCGAATAATATAGGTGGTAAGACTAGGTAAATGTTTTTAATGGTTCATAAATATACTCCCAATGAAAATTATTTGCTCAAAACTGAAAAAAAAGCAAATACATTCCAAGGTAATTACTTTTCAAATTTGTATTTAACACTTTTAAATATATAAGAGCTTATTGGGCGATATTTTGAAAGGCATTAATAATTGCTCTGTTCGATATTTTAGTTATTAACATTCATCTGCTAATTTCAATCGATACTTGATACTCTACACTATACCGTAGTCGACAAGTTTTAATTTCTGTTTATACTTCTATCCCATGCAGAAGATGACCTTCTAATATGCAGCGATGCCTGCTTGCCAACAGTGGTGGGAGAACTGACGCAGTGTCGGGGGATCCTCACATTTCATAGAAGCGTTTGCCGAGATTACTTGGCAGCCTAGCTATATGTTTATCTTTTCCTTATTTTGTCGTGCTCTTTTCCTCTTTCTACTTTCGTATCAGAAATTAAAATTTGTCGACTACGGTATATAAAATATGCTATAGGTTTGACTCGGTTTAGCATATTTCGTGCACGTCACAAAATACAGGAGGTTAGTATTTGATGTAATTTTGCTTATTTTTATAAACTTTTACGTATCCCTAATAAAAAGAAATGTAAATTAAATTGGGCCAAGAAGCTGGACAATTAATGTTTCCCCATCCCCCAATTCATCTATTTGGAGAAACGTTTTCCAGATATTGACGAACATTTGACCCATGTAATGGGACGTCATCTTACTGCAACCAGATACTGTTTTATTTGAAAGGAATTTATCGTTGTTTTCGTGTGGAGTGTAGCATAAGCAGGTATAATTTGGTTTTGTAATAACTGCAAATACATAGTCGAAGTTAAATTGCCATAGATGTAGATAGGTTAACATGACCTTAGAATGCTAACCCAAACATTAACTTTTTGAGGATATTGCTTACTTGTTTTAATAAAGAAACACGCATTGAAAAATATTAGCAGGAATTTGACACAATATGTCATAAGCTGCTTATTTCTAAGCTCAAATATTACGGATTTTGCGATGGTTCATTGGCTTTGCTTCAGTCTTACTTATATGGAAGAACACAGCGAATCACGTATCGTGGTGATATTTCAAGTAGTTCTGTTGTTTATCTGGACTTCCACAAGGTTCGATTCCCCGTCCGCTACTTTTTATAATTTATAGTAACGATATTTTATCATCTGTTAATAAATGTCACGTCCAAGCTTATGCTGATGACACACAGTTACTTCATTTGCTTTTCATGAGTACCAAAGGGCGACTGATGATATTAATGAGGACTTGTTTAGGGTGAATAAGTTGTCTATTGAACAGAACTTAGTTTTTAATTTGCAGAAGACAAATGTGTTGATTTTTGGCTCTAAGTATCCTGGTTTTAAAATCTAACTTACACTTGCACATTTAAAATAATCGCTTACCTTTTGCCGATGTTGTGAAGGATCTGGACCGTTGATTGAACGAATATATAAAGATGCGCAACGCTATAGTAAAATTGCGTGTCTTTCCGTTAAGTCGTCCCGCAAACCCCTTGCCGAGAAACATCATCGCTGTCTCGGGCTGTTTCGAATCTCGGACCCAAACGACTGATGCAGTCGCTATAGGTCTCGGATCCAGTTTTGGCTACGCTCAGTGCTATGTAGTGGCGCATCTTTATGTATTCCTTCAATCAACGCTTGGACTACTCGTTGATACCCGACTTCGCTTCAGTAAGTATGTTTCCTTTTTACTAAAGAAGTCATACGTGGAGAATTCACAAACTTCAAAATTCTTATTGCAGATCTATTTGCAATCTTAGAAAGTATGATCATATTTCAGCTGGTATTAAATCTATTGGGAGGTTAAATATGGAAAACCGCCGTAAATTTTCCATATGTATTTGCTTACTGTTTCGCACCACTACACATCTCTTTTCGAAAGATCTTTTAGTTATTCGGTCGTTACAGTTTATAACCGTATACCGGAAAATATTAAGAGCCTCAGTGGTCGCGCGGAGTTCAGTAGTAGTGCCCTTACGTTTTACTTGTTGTCATTGTAGTAGTACAGTTCATACGTTTTGATGTACAAGTTATGTAATTGTGGTATTTGTGTCTTCTTCTTATTAGTTTTTATTACTACTTTCAATTCTTGTATTTGTTGATGGACTCTGGTTGAGTATGAGTAGCTATAGCTAGACTTCGTCAGGCTTCATCAACGTGATTGGTTACTTTCTTAATAAAGGCAATTTATCATTATAATTATTATTATTATTTTATTGCTATTTTAAAAAGAAACTAACCAACAACCCATCTCTTATTTCTGATGAAAAAGAACTCACACAGTATATACATGATTACATTTTGTGACTGTACTAATTCTCATAAAATAATCATTATAGCTTGAAATAACAAAGCTACTATACCTTGTCTCAGAATAAGAAGGAGTGATTTAAATATCGCGCCAAAATGGTGTATATTTTTAAGGTATCTCATTGGTTCTTGCGTAGGCAATTTTAACATGGGAAAATAAGTTCGCCAAAATGTCATTTTATGTTTATAACCAAACCATAACCTAGAATCTTACATTTTTAATTTGGTTTATTATACTTTATTGTTATTAAATAAAATCCACACTGTTATGTACAACATGAACATGAGTGATCAGACGGCTTAAGACCTAAGGAACAACAGGCATTTAAAACTTTGAATTTGGTGAATCTGTCAAAAACATTGTACGGCAGTGCACAGTTTCTTTTTTAAAATCGAACGTACTACACTTAATATCATTGCAAAAATAACTATAGGTGAGCTGAGCAGTTCTACACAGATTCTTGAAACTCATTAATTTCAAGTAAGTGTTAATTAAATACTAATTATATTACCACATGTTCATATACATGTTATATTTCGGATATGTCAAACGTAATAAGAAACCTGTAGTGAAAATATCTGGTGGAGAATTTCTGGGAATAAGAAAACAGTACAGATTATGATGGTCGTCCAATATTTAATTAGATGAAATATGCTTGAATGAAGACCACACAAAGAAAAAAGTTAGGATTGCCGCAAGTATAATGAGTGCACAACAAGCTTTTTTTGAAAGCCTATCGACAGGATTAAAAAGCCCTACTGGTAAAGATACGCAAGGATCTGAATTGATATATGTGGGGGAAGAACTATTGTACTGATTCATAAAATGAACGGTAACATTTTTGAAGGATATTACAACAAATACCCAAGTTGGAAAGGGCCGCTGCACAGGTTACCTCCATATCATTGCAAGCGCAATCTGACTGAAATGATTTGGGCCCAACTAGAAGGTGAAGTTGCTTCAAAAAATTCCCCTTTCAAAATATCACTTGTACGAGAACTTTTAACAGAAGCAATTAGAAATGTTACCATAAGTAACTGGCAAAAATGTGCCGACCATGTAATTAAAGTTGCAAAGAGCATTTATTATTTATGTCTGAAACAGTGATGGTGAATGTAACTTATTAATGTCCAGCACAAGTCAATCAGACTAATTTATGCGGCAATTTTTTTTTTTGTAATTATAGTCTCAATTGTTGTATTTTTAATCTTTTTAACATGATGTGAACACTAAATTATTGTTAATTTCCAATATATAATAGAAATAAAAATTTGTTATACTTTATAACAGTGTAAGTGTACATTATTCATACTCCATATTTTCAAAATACATAAATTGCGAATAATAATTAGTAATGTGTATATGTAATTATATTTGCATGTCGTGTAAGCAACTTCGGCCGACATAAATTTTTATATTTATTACTAGTGTTGTTTGTAAGATTCACATTTCCAAGAGTGGTTGCTTGAATTTACCTGCTCAAGGTTTGTAACAGTAATGCGAATGATTTATTTGTATAAGTTCTTTAGTGATATTTAAAATAAAAACTAATAAGAAAAACGTCTTCCGCTAGTTCTTAAGGACGTCTTGATAAAATATAAAAGGTTTGATTCATTCTTGCTCTCTGACACAAATATTTAATAATAAATAGACTTGATTCACAATTTTCATGTTGATATAACACATTCACTATACTTCCTGTTTCCAATTACCTTGCACTCTTATTGCCGCTTGGATTGGTAGAATGAAAATCGACACATTCATCCATTTAACCAAAGTAGTAAATGAAACACAAAACAGCTAACTCCTTACTTAAAAATAATACAGATCTTCTAACCTCAATTGTCATGATGTCATATCAAATTGTCTACTACATTTTAAGCTGTGTGTTTTGGCGGGATATTTGATTTTGAATCACTCCTTCTTATTCTGAGACAGGGTATAGTATATTTTCTGTTCATTTATATTTTTCTAGGCAATTGGAATTGAGGCTATCACCACAGCTGTCTTAATTTTAGTATGCTGTTCAGTCTGGGACAGAAGAAATGCCGCCAACACTGATTCTATAAGTATAAAGTTCGGCTTTGTTATTGCTGGTATTGCTATGGGCAGTGTAAGTTCTTTTGATAATTAAAAAATATTTTCTAAATGTTCATTATCTAAATTCTTTAGGCACCATTCACATCAGGAAGTATGAATCCAGCAAGAAGTTTTGCACCAGCTTTATTAAACGGAGACTGGCATATGCATTTTGTAATACAACCAACAAATTTATGAGTAACGTCATTTTTGTAAATAATACTTTTACAGATTTACTGGGTGGGTCCAATTTTTGGCGGTGTGGTCGCTGCATATCTCTATAAGTTTGTCTATCAATTGCCACCAGAAACCACAACGGAAGAACAAAATTGTCTAGATGAAATCGTTGGAAAGGAGGCGGATAAATAAGTTGTATTTATAGTTGATGTTAAAACTACTACACATGTTGATAATTTTAAAGTTGTTTTTATTGTATAAAGCCTAGTTTAAGAAAATAAATACAAATTGTAAAATATATGTGTCAATACGTGTGCTATCCAATTTATTTACGCTACTTCCATTTCAATTAATCTTATTATCTCAACCAAATTTTTGAAGAGAAATCATATCAAGAAGTTGCAAACTCATACAGATATAATAATAATATAATATTGTTTATTTGTCATAAATTTCAATAGAACATGGACAATTGTCTTGAGTACAACATAAAGATAAAATACACAGATACAAATATATATTACAAACTTATTATTAACTAACAAAACATATACAGTGCAGTCATGCACATGGTAACAATATTCGTTGTATGAATATGTTTCTTCCAAAAGAAATATTTTTAATATATAATGATGTCTCATATGCTCTAGAATTATGTAAATTTAAATAAAATTGTATTTAACAATAACCGACAATTGGTAAATATTAAAGGGCGGGTCATTTTGGAAGTAATTTGTGTTTATCTGAAACGTCCATAATACAAGGTGATAAAACTATCTTCAATTGCTTATAATTCAGGAGTGCCATCAGAGAACAAGAAACAATTTGGTGTGGCGTACACACAAGGTATGCCAAATGATACTTGTACGCAGAACTTGTTCTATTATATACTGAGTGTTTGCAAGGTGTGGCAAAATGAGTAAACTTTACACCCAATATTTTTTTTACAGAATCACATTAAGAGTATTGACAGCTACATCTTTTTATTAAGTACATTCTATACCTGTCTTCGATATTTTGGAAGATATTTAAACTTATTTTAAAATCCTACTCATGACGCATAAAAATTACGGTAATCATAGAAAAACATTTCGTAAAATTATAAAACCAATAGTTGAGTTATTATAACTCCTGTTAATATTATCTTACTATTGTCATTGTCGTTGCTCCTACGTTTCTTATTGTTCTGAAAAATCATCTTTATTTGAACCGGAAAAAAATATTTTTTTTTACTCAATCATATTAAGTACCCCTGACGATAGTTTATTTTGACATGAATAACATTTTAAAATAAGTTTAAATATCTTCCAAAATATCGAAGATAGGTATAGAATGTGCTTAACAAAAATAAGAGTAGCTGTCGATGGAATTAATATGACTGTAATATTGGGAGCTCTATTTAAAATAAATAATAATTTTGTTAATTAGAAAGAAAAACTCGTTTCACAAAAATACTATATATTTTTGTGAAACGAGTTTTTCTTTCTAATTAATTGTTTAATATTCACAAGTGCTCAATTATCAAGATTAATAATTTTGTTGTTGGAAGTACCCTCACTCTGCCACACCTTTGCGAACATCCAGTATACAGGCTGTCCCAGAAATAAAAAGACGGAGTAGCAGGTATGTAAAGTCCGAACAGAAACTGGGCCAAATATACCGCAATAAAGAAGAAATTAAAAATTTAATTTTCTATGTTGTTTTTTTAGATAAAAAAAATACATTACGGACCTGGCACAGAATGTATGTTTATAAATACACGTAAGAATGCTCATTTGTAAATAGAAACGAGCACGCATTCATAGGAAAATACGCTTTTATTTGTATAAAATGGGAAAAAACCGTTAAATCGTACTCATTCATATAAAACATATTTTTGCCCGATGCGTCTAGATAACGCAGCTATGTAGTCGGTTGTTGACCCAGATGGGCAACCCACTTTATTGCAGACAATAAAAGATTGTTTTTATTTTTAAAATAGGAAGGTTGTTGCTCTTTAATGTGTTTGTAGTCGGAAACAGCTGATTATTATTATTTAAGAATATTCAATAAATCGTAGTTTTTCTAGCCTTTATTACAGTAAATATCAAGAATGTAATTATTTTTTTCTAGCAGGTGTAAAATTAAAGTAATTAATGGTTTGATATTTATTATGAAGTAACTATTCCTCCTCCTTTTTTCTTAACACAAGTAATATGGTGGTCCTGAAAAGGACCGATTGTGAAAGTGAAGCAGGTGGATATTTAGTCCAGGGTGGGCGTAAGGCCAATTGAATTCTTTATTATTTTTTTTTCTGCCGTCTGCGCACGAATAAAGACTTGATATTTTCAGGGTACGTTTTTACACAATCTAGCTTTCAATTTCTGCTACTCCGTCTTTCTATTTCTGGGACAGCCTGTATATTAGAACAAGTTCAACTTATATAAGTATCACTGGGCACACCTTGAGTGTTCGCCATACTAATGTTTTTCGTGTTTTGTCATGGCACTCTTGAATTATAGACACCAGCTTGATTATCAATTTTGTTGTTTACAAGTTTCTAAACAAACTGAGCAGCATGTAAGTCCCTGCGTGCAGCAAGATATTGCATGTTATGTTTCTGTAGCAGATTAGGGTTGTCTGTGCCACGGGGAGATTTAACAACTTTTATTTTAAAAGATAGATATTTTAAGAAGCGACCCTGTAATTGTTCTATAAATAATTGACAATTAATTTAATTAGGAGAAAAAGTACCAGTGCAACACTTCAGATTACCACTAACGAGTAATATAAAGTTTTAAAGACAGAATTGGCATCGAAGTACCGCGCGATCATTTAAATTCTAAATTAGAGCAGGCTGTGAAATTTAAATTAAGTTGAGTACTAATTTACAATTTGAATTGTCAAAGTGACGTTTCAAAATGTTAATTAATCAGTAATTGACATTCTGGACAACCTAATAAAAAAAATCCCGCCTACTATAATTTAGAATTTAAATGATCGCGTGGTATTTAAAGCTACACTTCAGGAAGCCCAAGGTTGTAGGAAAGGCTAGTATCAAATAATACACCCAAGTCCTTGACAAGATTTACTTTAGACCACCAGTGGTGCATTGACAACCAACTGGTTGTCAATGCACCACTGGTATAGAACATCTTTTTGGAATAATAGTGTAACACAAAACAGGAGAAGTCAAAAGATCATCAATAAAAAGAATAAAAAGCAGTGGTTCAAAATTAGATCCCTGTGGTACCCCAGAATTAGATCGCAGATCCCTAAATCCAATCAGTAAGTAATACTAAGTCAGCTGGTACATACAATAAAACCACATATAGCAATGATGCAGAAATTTGACATTTGAATGTGACAATATTAATTAGAGGAACCAAACTATGTACAGTGTGATCAATCTCAAGTGAATGTTGCATGGCCTACATTTTTAAGTTGGCAACATTGTCTAGTTGGTAGTATTGAAAAATGCTTGTAATAGTTGTATATTTATATTAGTAAAGAAAATCCGCAAATAAAATTTTCAAATTTTATAATCATTTAGATCACAATGTTAGAGAGCGTAAATAGTAAGTCTAAATAGACCAGTTGAGGATAGGGATCTGCTAACAAGAAAACTAATGTAGCCACCACACGACTTTCTTATACGTATGAGAGTTTCAAATTATAAAATTTTTTTATATAAAAATTATTCAAAATCCTATCTCTCTCTCTCTCTTTTACTCTTAAGTCACATATATTGGAAAAGAAAGTATGGGTGTTTGAACATAAACCATGAGTGTTCTGGTAATAAATATTTATGTCTGTGGACATAGGTAGTGTTGTGCTAAGCTGGTTTAAATAGGTGATTATGCTTGGTATAGGTACTTAGAGTACTTAATTTTAAGATTGGATTCTCTATTTTCAAGGCAATTTTTCTACTCCTGCTTTGCATCATTAGGTATGTATTTTTAATTGCAATGGTGTTTTATCACGAGAAATGAAGAGACCAAGAAACCTAAAAGGTGACTTTAAGTTACCCAAGTACCGTAGTGTAGCCAAAACAGTCGATTAGCACGGCAAAACAACTCTGATGATTTTGCACAGTATTTATTTCGGCTCGAGATTAAGTACTCTCTTACGAACAAATGTTGATTTTAATTCTATCATAGACGTTTTAATTAAAGATGAGGTGACCAAATCGCAGCTATGAGCAGATAAATCTTTCCAGATTCTCGGCCACCCCCACTCCAAGATTTTAAACGACATCCTGTATTTTTTTTTGTTGATTTTGAAAGAACACAATCTTCTTGATATTTATGTGTATAAACATATATACAGTAAACGGTTTCACATATCAGAAGTTATTAACTCCGAAAAATCATAAGTTAGCCGTGGAAATAGTTTGTTTTAAATTAGAATAGTCAAAATTGTGACTTTTGTGTTGCATTGATTATTAATGGTTGTAAAATTGTTCTTAAAGTTGCGGCTTTTTTGCTGAAAGGGTTTACACTCTGGAAGAGAAACCATTCAAACAGAAACGTATCTGTTGTTTATGTAAGAACGCCAATAGAAAAATTTTTGCAAACTGGATCTGTAAATAATACAAAACGGAATACGAATAATCATGGTGTACTAGATAAAACTACGCAACTAGCAGTTCTTGGACATATTAAGTTAGATCCAGAGCCTTCGTTGAGAAAATTGTCCGAAATTCCGGATGTGCAAAATCAACTTGTCATAAGATATTAAAATAAAAGAAAATGTAGCCTTACAAAATTCAACATCACTAAGAGTTGGGTGACGGTGATTTAGACAAAAAAATCTAATTTTGTGAAATAATGACAGATATGATTGGGCAAACGGGAAATATTTTGCGAAGCATATGCTTCAGTAATGAACGTTGCTTTTACTTAAATGGTCTTGAGAATAGACACAACTGTCGGTATTGGAGAGACGTAAATCCCCACTTTTTCCGAGAAGACAACACATAATATTCCCAAATAGTTAATGTATGGGCTGGAATTCTTAATAACTAAGTAATTGGCCCAATATTCTTCCAGAAAAATTTAAATGGACCTAAGTACCTAGAGTTTTTGGAGGAGCTAATACATCCTCTTATTATACAGTATCTAGAAGCAAACTTGAAAGAAACAGAGGAGGAGTAATTATACTTCCAACAAGATGGAGCTAGACCACTTTGCTGTTTAGAAGTTAGGGGTTCTTTCGATGTTCTTGCAGGACATTGGATAGGACTATTGAATGGCCAGCTCGTTCCCCCGATTTAACTCCCCTAGATTTCCTTTTGTAGGGATACTTGAAGTTGTTTATAAGACACTGCCACAATCAATAGCTGATTTACGTAATAGAATAACAAAGGAATGTCAAAATTTAACGCTACTAGTGTTTGAAAATGATCGAAATGCTTTTGAAAATAGACTTTATTTAAGTTAAATGTAAACGGTAAACAATTTGAGGATTTAATTTAACTAAAATGTTATGAATAAATCTTGTTTTAAGTATTTCCATTACTAACTTGTGATCTTTCGGAGCTAATAATTTCTGATATCTGAAACCTTTACCTTTAAATATCTTATAAATTTCATGATGTAAGTAACTAATTCTTTCAAATAAGAACATCAAGAAAATTGTGGTTCTTTCAAAATCAACAAAATTTCAAGGTTGTGTCTTCGAAAACACCAGAAATATTAAGTTTTCGTGTACACACCCGGTATATACATATACATAATTTAGGCAACCAAGTTAACTTTGCATGGTCATATATTTTAAATACCATAAAAGCTTTACATGCTAACCGGTATTTTCTTCATTGCGAGCACGGAAAACGTCTGCGGTTTTACTGAAAATTTGAAATGTTATAGTAAATCAATATCAAGTTGGGTGTCTCATCCGTAATACATATATATACCGTTGCGCGACAAAATCATTTATTTTTATTATAATTATGAATATGATTTTAACAAATTAAATATTTTCGTATGTGATTTATCTACATTACCAACTTAATATTAAATATTTAATTTTTAATATTAGTATTAAATTTATTCAAGAACCGGGTATAACAGAGGATCGATATAACATCAATTTACATTATCTGATATTCATGTGATAAAAGTTTGCACTGAACGTGTGCGTTTATTCTAATTTTGTTTTTAAACCAATCACTTCCACTTTAAAGTTTGATAAAGAATAATTCTGTGTAGGTTTTGTTTTAAATTCAATCCAGGAGGAGATGGGAAACTTGAAAAATATCATTAATGACGTTAAAAGTAAGTAATAAGTTTATTTATTTATATTTTTTATGTGTTTTGTTTATTTAAAATCCTATCAATTATCTACTTTCAGAATATATTAAAATTAAACATCTTCAGCGCTTTTAATCTTTGTGTAATGTTTATAAAATTACAAATATTAAAATAAATATTCGCTATAATGATTTAATAAAAAATATTTATTCAAAGTATTTGTAATTAGTGCAAATAATATCACAAATAAGATCTTTTTTCTATGTTCTTGTTTCTGTTACATTGCCTATAATTGAAATATGGTATATTAGAAATTTTTAAGCAACTAAGAATGGATAAGTGACGCTTCTTAATTTTATTTTTCTTAGATATTGTAGACCTACATTTGCGGAACTATAGTAAGTGGTATAAATTAAATTCTTCCTAAACTTATTAACTAAAACTTAATTTAATTTAATATTTTTAACTTCGCTCACAATATTAGATATTTTAGTGTTATCAGAATATATTTTGGCAATTCTGGAATAATACAATATTGTAAACCAATCTTAATCTGTAACGGAATGTTTAGTAGGTATACATGTCGTAGATATATATATTCATAGGAGAGATTTCGGTTAGGTATTTATGTTATATCTTGGACATACAATTGAAACACAATTGATAAGAAATTCATTTCGAACTATTTATCAACACATGTAGAGTGAATTTTCTGTTATCTTTTGCTTCTGGACGATATTGTGATTCATGTATATGTAATGTATTTCATATATATGTTCTCTATACAATGTTTCCTTCTCTTTTAGATATACAGGGTGCATTGTTTGCCAAATTAAATTAGTTGATAGAATGGGTCATTTGCTATCTCTTAAGGCCCAATAACTCAATATCCCACGGTACAGTATACATTAAAATTAAACTTCAATTTGAAGGATGTACCTGTAACTTTTTTTAAATTTAGGCTGAATTTTTGGATTTTGCAAAATAAAAAAATTGCGAAAAAAACCGTGGGACTAATATTGAGTTATTGGAAGCAGTCTGTATATATAAAAGTGAACGAAATATTATATATGAAATACATTATATACAGGTTGTTTCATTTTCGGCCTTCACAATGAGGAATCGCTTATTGTTGGATATAGAGTATAGGTTTAGATTTGGCGAAGTTGTTAAATTTTGTGTTTGTTAGGAATCCGTAAAAAAAAAATGGAGATGTGATAAATGACGTTCGTGTTTTAAAAAAGACGACAAAACTCCATTTTGTTCTCTTACCTGTAGCACCTACATTTGGCCCTGTAGAAAAAAAATAAGAACACATACTTATGGCTACTTTTAAACCTCTATCGAATAGTGTACTCGAAATTTTTATATGACGTTTCGTTTCTTTCTAGCCATCATAAACTATCTAATTTTTTATAGACGCCATATTGGATTTACACAGCTTCAAAAAGAGGTCTTTTTTATCTAATTTCAACCATGTACTACATGTTGACAAAAGTTTTTGATATTATGCTTTAATTGAAAGATAATAAGATTTTGGATAATTTTTGTATAAAAAAATTCTCTAATTTGAAACGCTAATACGTAGAAGAAAGTCGTGTGGTGGCCACACTTAATTTTTGGCTTTCTGATACGTAGTATAAGGAAGTATTGTGATGACAAAAATTTTCGACATCGAAATTTTTGCAGATATCCACGTTTCGAAGTCTCCTGATACCAAAAAAGTGGTTTTTAAAAAATGCCTGTCTCTCTTTCTCTCCCCCCTCTCTCTCCCTCTCTCTCTCTCTCTCTCTCTCTCTCTCTCTCTCTCTCTCTCTCTCTCTCTGACCACGATAGCGGTCAAATCGCTGTAGATATCGATTCCAAATTTTGTATTTACGTGTATAATCTCCCTCTTGAGATCTGATTAGTTTTTCAGTAAAATCGCTAGACCGGAAGTAGTAGTTTACTTCAGGGAAAAAATAGAATTTTGTCAATATTTCGTCAATTACTAAGTTTAGACAAATTTATAAAGAATTCAAATGCACTCAAAATTAAATTCGAGAGAAAGTGTATTACATTTTTTTTCGAAATTCCTACCGGAAGTAGGTCTTTTACTGTTATTGAAAATCAGTTTTTTACGAATATCTGGCAAGTCATGCTTTCTAGGAAGGTACATTACGAATATAAAATTATTTAAAACATAATTTTAATTACCTTTTGTATAAAAAAATTTCAAAATTCGGACCGGAAGTAACACTTTTACTCTTATCGAGTAGCACTTTGTTTCGAATATTTTGCAAAGTATGCATTCTATCGAATTTATTAAGAGAATAGAAGTATTTATAGTAGGATTTTGAATAATTTTTGTATAAAAAAATTCTATTATTTGAAACGCTCATACGTATAAGAAAGTCGTGTGGTGGCCACATCTCAGTTTTTTCGTTGATTTACCCAGTGACAAACATTTTCGTTAAAAACTGAAAATTTATCCAGAAAAAAGAGAGCTCTCGTGTGATTATAAAATTTATTTTATTTAGTAGTTGATATCGTTTTATTTTAATCAAGTAACACAATAGGGCCAATCAGTAAATTTGAATTTTAAGTCAACTGTCTTGAATTTGAATGTTATAAGAAGACTAAAACACACGTCTTTCTTATACGATGTGCGTTCTGAATTTTTGATACAAACGTTAAGTTTTAAAGTCGTTAAGTTTTAAAGTATTACTGTCGGACAGAATTTAGAAATTTCTTTTACTCAAAAAATTTTCCATTTCAACATTCAAGTATTTTCATACACCTAATAAATCAGTATAAAATACATAATTTACGAGATAATTGAAAAGAACTGCTATTTAATAAGAGTAAGAGTGTTACTTCCAGTCCGTGTTTTAAAATTTTATTTATATAAAAAATGTTACAAATCCAGTTCTGAAAAGCTTTTGCGCTTCTAAAAACTCTATATTGCATAGTTTTCTATGCATCTGTTTGTGGTAACGATGTTTTTAGTGTATTTAGAAGATTTGTTTTAAATAATAGTAATTTTGGTGCAGTTTTAAAAGTGAAACCTTGTATGAATAACTTATCTTGATTATTTGTTGCAATAATATTTAATTTAGTCATTTTGTAACGTTCCTATATAATGTAGATAGGACTTAATTCTGAGCCAGAGCGAAGAAAAATATTTGGGCAGATTTAGATATGGAACAAAGTAGATAAAGTTCATTAAATCTATTGACAATCTTATCATTTAAGCAATCATTGATAATTAAAAGCCATTGCATAGACGAATAGATAGGCGACCACTAGTATAATAGGTTTATTGCGATGCAATTTGTAGGATTTTGCCATTCAATATTATTCATCATTGTAGACATTTAGAATATATTGGACTAGAATTATCATTTATTATTATTACTTAAAATCAATATTTTGATTTTGACAATAAAGTTGTTTAAGTAACTTATTTTTTGAAAGTGCTGCTTTTTTGTGAAATAATACACAAATTGCTTTTATAATACTTATATTTAGCAACCGATGGGAATTTGGTATATGGTTGTTGGTTTTACAATACTATCAAGACAACATACCACCTTTCGACACCAATTTACAAACTACTTTCGTGGTTTCTGGGTTGAAATCGCGCCGTCGCCTCTGCTTCTACTGTCGACGTTTTGTCCACTATCCTAAGGGACATCTTCAGACATTCTACTGCTGCGATATTCTGAAACAGACTGTCTGACCAGTCTGTTTCAGGCTATTGCCGCAGTAGAAGCCCTGGAGACGCCTCTTAAGATAGTGGACGAAACGTCGGTAGTAAAGGCCGAGACAACGACGCGGAAGTGAAAGATTCTTTTTATAGATATTTTAATGAAAAGTTAACTGGTATTATTCATTACCTATTTAAGAAAAAGGTGTTTTCTAGTCGTCATGTGTGCGGAATGGATGACTACTGCTTTTGCACGGACAATTACCTTTTAAATCTTGAAGCGATTTCCAACTGTGTTGCCATCTTTTTGGCGGTTTTTACTAGAGGGCGTTGTCATCTCGGTTTCCCTTCCCATGCAATACGGACTATTCTGTTTAAGACCATCCTTTTTATGTGCTCATGCATGAACTCCGCATGTCTGTCTAATATATGTCATCATTTCTTACTCAATCCCAAAGAGTTTTGCCTGCTTTTGTCCTCAGAGTCTTCATTTTGGATGATTGCATTGTTCTTTTTGTTTTACTGGTGTCTGCTCTGGCTTCGATGTCGTAGGTCAGTACTGGTCTCACACATGTTTTATAAATCTGGATTTTGCTTTCTGTTCTCATGTGTTTATTCTTCCATATAACATCGCTTAGACTTATGCATTACCTGTTCTATGGGTTTTTGAAATACCAGCTTGCATATTACCGGTTCATTAGCGAAGGGTAGACATTTTGTTTTTTCGACTGATATAGTCATATTTAGCTTTTGTGTCATTTTACAGAAGGCGAGTAATTGTATTTGCAGATTGTTTTCTGCCTCGGACACGATAGCAACGTCGTCTGTATAACAGATAATTCCTATGATCCTGTTACCCATTCTGGTCGTCCATGAACGATCACCGTATGCATACAGTAGCCGCTCAATTATGTGAACTAATTAAAACCTTACCTGTTCACAGAAGCGAAATGTTTACTCAATCGAATGTGCAGTTTGAATCGTTTATTTATGTATTCAATAACATCAGAAAGAACTTACAAATGAAGAATATACATGTACTACATAGGTACATACATACATGAATACGTGATGATTTAAAGAAGTAAGTTTTGTTTGCTAAAAAACCGGTTAATTTTGTTTGAACCTTCTTTTGACTTAAACATCTTTGAACTGCGATTCTTTTATTCTTCGCAAAGTTAGTAGATCTTCAGAATTTAGCTTGTTTGTTCTGCCCAAGACATCACTATATTAAGTC